>JADRCH010000703.1:273992-408211 GCA_019843965.1 Rhynchomys soricoides | reverse complement strand
GCAGTAATGGGAACCTTTACAAAGGCATGTGACAGAAGCCATATTGATGGTATGTTAGTGAGTTCAAGGAACCAACATAGAAATACAAGATAATGCAAAAATCTTACAATTTTACTAAAATTAGAACTACCAAAGAAAACATGTGAGACCTGATGCGGCATAAGAGAGAAATTGTAAGAGAACTGCGTGTGAAGTTAGTTACTGAAAGAAACATCCAATGGGCATGCCCAGAGATTGGCATATAGACTTCATGCACCACAGATAAAGCAGGGCAAAATTGTAATGCTACTTAAAACTTGAGAGTTTTTTCTTTGACCGTTTTTAGTAATTCAACTGCAGGTTCTCAGACACAAATTTTAGAGATGACAATAATGGCAACGATGAATTGCAACATCAAAAGGTTGGACATGCCTGAAACTAATTAGTTGCATCTTGGGTACAGGCCTGGAGGATGGGAGGGCTAGGTAAAGAAACATTGTGTTCGCTATAAATGTTTTCATGCTACAGTTTTAGTTTGGGAAGATATTGCTTTAACAAAATTATAAAGATGTAAATTACATTCCAAATATTGTTTCTTGGAATCTGGAATTAGCAGGTCTGTGCGCAAAAATAAATCTGCATAAAAGAAAACCCCCCAAACCAACCAACCAACCAAACAGAAAACCAGAAACCTTATCAAGGGGTATTGTGTAGATGGGTCAGTGGGTAAATTGATTGCTTCCCAAGTATGAGAGTTGAGGTCAGACTCCCAACTCATGTAAAGAGCCAAATATAGCAGTGTGCACCTGTAACCCCAGGGCTGGAGAGTGGAGACAGAGGGTTCCTGGGGCTTGAGACTAGCTAGCATAGATCAAACAGTGAGCATCAGGTTCAGTGAAAGGACCTTGTTTGAAATAAAATAGGGTAGAACATGACAGAGGAAGGCATTTTGATGTTAACCTTCTAAAATTTGTATCAACACACATATGTGTTTAACACATACACACACAAGTTTACCAAAAAATGTCAAAATTAGTTGGGTACCCCTACTTTTATAAACACAGACACTGAGGTTACTAGCAGTGCAGCTGAGCTACTGAAATGAAGAAATGCCAGGGACTCAGGAATACCTGTCCTTCAGAGTATTTACTTGTGATTTTATTAATAAAACAGGAAAATACCACAGGAAGACAAAACATTTTACAGTGAGAAAGGTTTTTAATAGAATACGGTAAATCCCTCTCAGACTCCTCGGCTTCTATGAGCTCTGTTATATCAAATGTGAGTTTTAGAATACTTTAAAGACTTAGAAAGCATAAATGCTGAAATACTTCAAAAGATATTAATGAGCTCTGCGGTACTTGATTTCCAGAATATGTAGAATACTTAACAGTCAGAATTACATAGGTCCTGAACATCAGGATAATGACGTCATGGAACCTCTGGGAGCTGGTTCAGTTGTCAAAAAGCTGCAGGAAGGAAGGACACTGTCTTTGTTTTCTGCCTGTCCTCTACTCCTTGCCAGATGTCACTGCCAAGTAAGAGAGAATTCCCCGCTCACCCTATTTGCTCTGGTGCAGAACCCAAGAGAAATTTTTTCATATGGTTCTTTTTCTTGTGTCCTTACAAGCTATTGATGTGTTTCCCTAAACTAGAGATAACCAAAAGCTAAAAAGGTCGATTAAACTACTTTCATGCTTATTTTGATATAAAATGAGACCACCCATTTTTAAATATCAGTGATTTCCTCTAATCTCTATAGTGTTTGTTTTGTTATTTTAAACATTTATTTAATATTTAAGGTTAATTTTAAAAAATATAATAATTTAGTTTCTAACATAATTGTTTATGATATGTCACGCCGAAGATGAAAACTGGATTTAATTTTGCTTTTGTGGTGAGTTACCTTACTCAGCATCCTTGACTAGGCTCTATCACAAAATAGGAATTCAAATTCAGCCCATTTAAATGTTATATTTATAAGGTCATCCATCTTAAATCAATCCATCCATCCATCCATCCATCCATCCGTCCGTCCATTAATCCATCCATTCATCTGTTCAAGTACTTTTACCTGCTGCTGCAGATACACTCAGGGGTATAGCACCTGCATATCACATGCACAAAGCCTTGGGTTCAGTTTCCCAGAATCTAACCAAAATGACCACCTGCTATTACCAGAGCAGTATGTTAGATCTACAGATACATGAGCCTGAACAACGTCAGCCACAGAGTAAGGCTCTGTGATTCATTGGCTGAAAATGTACTCCAAAGGAGTTTGGGTAAATATATGCATGTCCTCAATCTTTTAGAACTGTAGGATATATGATTACGTATAGTTCTTTGGTGTGTACTGTAAGTCCAGTTAACCTTTTCACATTTGTGACTGTCATTTGACACTATACTTTATTACCAATGTACACCCAAGTGAAAACACTAACATGCACACTTATGGCTTGCACATGTCTTTCAGTCTTTCCCAGTACATTTGCACATGTGTGTCTCCCAACAGCTTTCCTCTCTTGCTTAGCCAGCAAACATCCATCATCTTTTAAAACCATTATCACCGTGTCTGTGAGGATCCTGTAGAGCACTGGGAGACGTTCTCGACAGCCTCTTCCTGTGTACCACTTCATTACTTAGGTATGCATTCTCTATTATTTCATTGATTTAAACACCCATCAACATATCACTCATTATTTCAATTTACACTGCAAATTTTGTGGGGATAGAGACATTTGTCTTTCCACTTTTGCATCCTTATTAATTAGCAAAATGTTTGGCATGCATAGACCACTAAATGTTTGCAGAACTAAAGAGCAATTCTTTCTACTGTAACTTATTCAGCGTTGCAGAAATACATTTACATGTGTGTTAAAATTGTCTTGTAATTAGATGAGAATATGTTTTTATGAATATTTAAAAAGCATCGCATTTTATTAAATTCTTTCCCAATAAAGGAAATTACCATCCCTCTAAAGGCCTAATAAAATTATGCAACATACCCCTCTTTAAATCATTTTTTGTTAACTGCAGTTGGTATGTAATATATGAGAGAAGAATAAATTTAAAAATAATTTAAAAATAATTTTAAAATGTGTTGTTTATTTCCACACTCTTCTGAATTTGTGCTGACATTAGGGGTACTGGAACCTCATCACATTGGGTTCTCGGAGCTTGTTAACGTGTCTAAAGCCCCTTCTAGATGTAAACTCCCTGGAAATGAGGTCCCATCATTCCTTCCTTTGTAGCCCTGGCACATTGCCATGAGGGAGAAGCTGGAGAGGTGCTTGTCAAATTCATAGAGAGCGGACTAAATAGGAGGCACCAAGCAGACTTAGGCCTTTGGTTCTTTCCCCTCTATTAGGAGCTGATGTGTGGTTTTCTTAAATGAACAAAGTGTGTTAACTTCTGAATAAAGCTCTGGCATTGTAGTAGAATGAGTCTCCTCCCCATGTGGGCGTGGCAAATTAGAGGACCAAGGACAAGAAGAACAGGACTAACTTACTTGTATTGTGCAAATACTCGTATTTTGCTTCTGACTTTCCTCAAGAAGTCTTTTCTCATTTTGAAACTATTACAAAAAAGGAATTTGGTCCTTTATTTTGGGAAAAAAAATGCATCTATCAAATTTTTTTGCATAAGGTCAGGAGTCCTGAGAATCCTTTCTCTGATAAAGCTCTATGAATTCCATAGCTTCCACACGTACTAGCTGAAGACTGTAAGAGTATTTTTAATAGAGTTACTTAGTGCTTATGTGGTTTTGGAGGGCAGCATGAAGGTATAGAAGCCTTATAAATTCTTCATAGATAAACATTGTCGTTGGACATTGACTCTTGTAGAAATTATGTACATATGATATTTAAAACAATTGTCTTTTCAAAATGTGATGAGTTTTGAAGTTCAAAGACTTTTAAAAAGAATTTCATACAGTGCATTTTGACAATGTCACTCCTCTGCTCCAGTTCCTTCCAGATACATCCCGCTTCCCTTTCTGCTTTTAAAAACAAACCCCAAAGCCATCAAGTCCATTGGTGCTGTCCATGTGCTCCTGGATATTTGGCCATCCGCTGCAGTGTGGTTGATCTACTAGGGCCCTCACCCGAGTCTTGACATTTTGAACTTGGTGTGAAGGTGTAACATCTCTCAGGAGACACAGTGTTATTGTATACATTATTCTCTGTTAGTGAGTAGTACTTAAAATATACTTACATGGGAATCTTGAAAAATGACAGGTGTAAAGAAACTAATAAGTGACTATAAAGCTTTGACAACTTTAAAAATAAGCAATTTCAAATGAACACCTCAATTTTATGTTTTCTTTTCACATAGAAGTACCTTTTGGACTCATGGAAATAAATCAGTTTATAAACATATAATCACAGCAGTGATACAGCTTCTTGCCTAACACAGTTCTCTGACTTGTGCATCTTATACTGTAAATCGAATCAACATAAAAAAAAATGCAAAAATGATGATAGACTGCATTTCTTTGCAGGTATAATTACAATACTTTTAGTACCGTCTAAAGTCCTTGAAAAATAACACCACTAAAATTCTTGAATCAGCATCTTATGAACAGATGATCAGATTTAGTTATTTAGTTTTTCCCACATAAAAAAGTTACTAATTGTAAATTATGGAACTCATTTTAAGTCATGGGCCAGGTAAGAGAATCACCAATCAGACTGTTAAATCAGACCTACTTCATTAATTTTTTTGTACTCTGGGACTTATCATACTTTGTATTTTCTTGTCCTTAACAATCTGGGTCTATATTTCCATGTAAAATCAATTTCAGTTACCATTTAGACATTCAAATAACTATATATGAAAATTAACTTAGAATGGCTAGAAAAATCTATTAAACTAAATTGACACACTGTATAGGTACATATAAAAAGTAATGTCATTTAAATAATTTCTCTATGAGATAGATATACACATTTAAATATCTAACCTGAATAATTTAGCATATGAATACTAAAGGACTGGTAGAGGTTTAAAAATATCAGTGACTGAATATGACTGTGATGTGTTGATTGCTTCCCTAAGAAGGATTTTGATGTAACTCAGATGAGGTAAGTCTCAAGAGTTCTGTTGACTAGTGAACAGGCAGGGCAGTCTGAGAAATTACAAAGAAATTGATTCTTTACATTGTTTACAAATAATTTCAGCTAAAAAATTAAAGTAGGAAAAATATGATTTGTCATTCTTCTAAACTAAAGAGACCTTTGACTTTGGAATTAAAACCACAAAGGAATCTATGAAAGTTAGGTTCGGCTCTCCACATATTGCTTATAGAAAAGAATCACAGTGATGGTAATTCTGCAGCTCAGGGGAGCTTACCTGTCTCCATTTTCCCATCCTGTGCAGCAGGCCCATCCGGGATCACACTTTTCACCTGTAGAAACTCATCTGGCTCATCTCCACCAATGATGGTAAACCCAAAGCCCATGTTGCTCTTTTTGAGGGTAGTGCTGAGGAACGTTCCCTTCAACTGGGATGCATCTCGGGTAAAGAGTGGCTTTTCTACAAGTTAAAGAGGAAAAGGCATATTTAAGACAAGTTATCAGAGAACAGCCAACCACTGAGCAGCTATCCCTGGGTAGATGTGGGAGGTCCATATGGAAGATGCAAGCAGCTGGCCACTTTGAGAGGGGCCAGACAATTAGGACATCCTACAAATACAAAGCTGTCCCAAGCATCTAGGGAACTGTACAAAGCTGTGTGGTTGGAGAGTAACTTACTAGTATTTACTCTCTTGAAATCAGCCCTCTTGAGCTTAAAAAAGGGCCGTGTCAATTGGCAAGAAAGCCTTCAAATAAAATCTGACTTATATGGCTCTAGTTATCAGAGTTCCCAGGGAAGAGGGACATTTGAGTGGCTGGTCCTACACAGAACCTTGATTGCATGGGGTAGAAAATCAAATAGACTAGTTGAAGGACATGAAACACATGCAGATTACATCAATAGAGAAGTGATACGCAGTTGGTATGTATTTAAAGGTTGAAATTGCTTAGAAAGAGAACCCGGATGTGGGACTGAGTTAGCATTTGTTTACACATCAATGCTGAGAGATGATATATCAGATGCATCTCTACTGGCCACAGAGTGTTTAGTGCACTCTAAATGCGAGGAAACGTCAGGCCAATGTTTCTTGATATGGTTATGAATATAAAGGTGGTGCATTTTATAGTATGTTGACATAGTCAAGTCGATGCCAAAATCATGGGAAGAGAACTTGCACGTGCTCAATGAGTTCTAATGGCGATGGTACTAAGCATGTTAAATGCTTGAAAATTATAGTCATACTAGGAAGAAGAACTAATTGCCTCTTGAATTCCATTTGTGATAAGCATTTTGCTTTTGCCTGGCTAGCTCAGTTGCTAGATCGTGAGGCTTTTAAGCATTTCATCCTAATTACTTTGCTGAAACAGGTCTTGGTCTGTAATCCAGGCAGCCATGGACTTCTGATCTTCCTGCCTCAGTCTCCCATGTGCTAGGATTGTAGGCATGCACCTCCATACTCAGCTTTGCAGATAAGCATTTCATATACTTTTTGAAGGTGGTATGATATGATACTCATAGGAGTCAAATTATAAGTGGCCACTCAGCTACATATTTTGCATGATAGTCTTATTGTTACATTTTTAGTTTCATAGGATAAACTATTAAACAATGAGTCATTATGATAGAGTTTTAGTTCATATGCCAATTTACTCACCACTTATATCTTTATTACATTTTTATGTAATGTATAGAACCTACATATAATCTCTTCTGTTGTGTTCACTAAAGCAGTGCTTACAGGTGGGACTCACCTCCACATGAGACCTTTATATTCATTGCAGACTGCTGCAGCCATGTGATATAAGCTCACTACCAGGAAAATGGAGGCTCTAGACACCAAGGCCTCGTGTGCATGTGTGTAAGTGTGAGAGTGTGTGTAATGGTATGTGTGTGTGAATGTGTGTGTGATTGTGTATGTGTGAAGGTGTGTATGTGAGAGAGTGTGTGGTTGAGCGTGTGTGTGTTTAATTCAGTATAAGCATGAAAGAAGTGAAGAGTGTGCAGCCACTCACTCCACTAGGTGGCTCCCAAGTGTAGTCAGGTCCACAAGCAGCCCTGGGACTACTGAGTGTCCAGGGCATCCCCCTGTGGTCAGACAGATCATAAGACAAGTCATTCACACTGTGGGACCTCTCTGGGCCAGGACAGGGGAAGGTGGATTTGGGCTTAGGTAATGTCACTGATGAGCTGCCTCAGAAAGAAGAAAACAAACCTCATTCTCATGTCTGATTTTCAGAGACTCTCTGCAGTTTCTATTCCCACCATCAAAGTCACACTTGGCAATAGGTAATATTCCTGTAAGGTACTGTTCAGTGTCCTGAGCATAGTTTGTGGTAGCTATATTATAAACTAATTATAAATAATGTGAACCCCCAGCTAATGCGCCTGGAAGGGACTAGAGACATCAGGCCAGTCATTTGTATCAGCCCCCACTACAAGCATATCTGCCTGGAAAAGTTCTCAGTCCGTCAATGTTTCCCTTGCCGTCCTGCATGGTGCCAGATACCGTACCTCGGAAACCTGGGGCCTGCAGGGGCTTTGTTCCAAGTTCTGTGTGGGGCATGTTATGTTGCTGTAGCTTCCTTTTTGCTTCCAGGACAGGGTTTTCAAACTGTGTTCTTCTATTTATGTGGCTGAAAAAGAAAATTTCAAATTAGGATAGCAGTGGGGCAGAGTCGTTTAGGAGAACATGTGCTTGGCTCTATAGAGAGCAGGTGATTGAGGACACCTTATTTGATTACCGTCAAATGTCTTACCCAGCATGCATCAGGCTTCTGAGGGGGCTGGCCTGTGTATAACACACACTTCTGTGATCATTCAGAGCCCTTGATGACTCTATCTGATGCTGTTATGTTTACCATATGCATGAGATAGCCAAAGAAACCAGATGGTGTGTACTGTCTGCCTATTGTGTTTAGCTGGGATGAGTTTGATTCATTTAAGAAAACGATCAACGAATGGAACAGACTGAACTGTCCCCCCAAAGGTGTGTCATCTAGACTTTGTAAAGTCTTGATAGCAATAGGGTAAATGAGAGATGAGTTCACTGACAATATAACAGAAACTAAAAGAAAACACAATACATGAGTTGTGTGTGTGTGTGTATAGAAGATGAGCAAGCACAAGAGAACAACTTGCAGGTGTAGGGTGTGGTTCTCTCCTCCCACTCCATGGTTCTGGGGATCACTCTTAGGTTACAAGACTGCTGGGGAAGTGCTTTTACCTGCTGGGCTATCTCACTGACACACAGTATATACTTTTAGCAGTCAGACCTGGGTTGAAAGGCCAGGATTAAGGAGGAAACTTCTCATAGTAATGACTGATGTCTATGTAGGATGTTTACTGCTGAGATCCTCTGCATGCTGAGATGGGAAACTAGTAAACAGACATGGAGAGACTGGAAACATATGTAGCTCAGCTAACCCCAGGACTTATAGCACCAGGAAAGGGTGTATTCCTATATAACAGGTTGTTTAAGGTTCAGAGGGCTGGAAGTAGCCCTGCCTACTAGTGATGGCCATGCCAGACATATATGCCCGAGGAGAGGGCTGGCATGTGCAATGATATCTGTTTCTTGAAGGTTCTGAAAGTCTGAAGGGGTTAGAAGAGGAGCTGACAGCTTACTGCATGCCAGTTACCATAGATAATACACTCTGTTATACTCAAGTATACCATATGATATATTATACTCTAATATACTCAAATTATAACATATAGAATTTGAAGTATTCCCATTTAAAGGTGATGAGATAGATAGGTCATGTGACTTGTTCTAGATAAACCACATACCAAGTATGATAATCATCACACTTGTTTCTGTAGTGGATCTCTTATCTACATGCTTCATCTTTCCAATATGTGGTTTTTAAATTGGCAAGTACATATAGCTGACATGCCTGCTTGCCTTTTTCTCTTTCTCTCTCTCTGACACACACACACACACACACACACACATACAAACAAAAATCTTAACTGGTGTGTTAGAGATGTAGTTGGAAGGAATGACTAGTACAGTGCATATAATGATGTCTTTGTGGGAGGCACAGCAGATGCTCTGTCCACTGGTCTCAGTGTCAATCAGATCTGAGTAGCTGAGTAACCTTTAGTAACATGTTAAACCTGAGTCTTGGTAAACTGCTCTCTGAAATGGGCACAACATGGTCTACCTGAGTGGTTGTGAGGAATAAACATAACACCAATATCAGCACATCATTTTTAGCATTGGCATGCTGATTTCTAGCAGCTATTCATATCATTCAGATCAACTTAACTATTCCATCAAGATTTTAATCACCACCATCACTGCTGTCATGGAAGTCTTTGTGGGGGACCTTTAAAAGAACTTGAGTCCTGCTCCTATGGCCTCATTCTGTTTATAGGAAAAGGCATGTTTATAATAATGTTCTTAATGATTCTTACTCCCCATGGAGCTCAAAACAACTGTTGGGGAAAATCCTTTTCCACTGGAAGTGATGCTCTGTGCATGGAGGAGCACCTCCCCCATAGCGCATGGTGACCCATGGCTTTTCAGGCCTCTTTATTCAGTAAATTCAGATGAAGCCACTCTGTCAGGAAGGCTAAAGTTGGTGGCTCTTTCTCTTTTACCACCTGTAGGTAACTTTCTTAGCAAAATCCCTCAAGTCTTCTTGACATTGTAGCTTTATCCTTGGTTGCTTTGCCATAGGTACCCTTTGCTTTTGACACACTTGGGGCAAGTCTAATAGGTAATAACTAAAAGATGCTTTTTTCTAATACATTCAATACATCCATAGTATGATGCTTGATCAAATCGTCCATGTTTGAAGTGGCATCTTGGGACAACTTCTAAACTTTCTTCAACCATCCGTATCTTCTCTACTAATAGAACCTCAGATGCCCTGAAAGGTCATGTGTCAAAAGCTTGGGTGGTTATCAGACTTGTGCCAATAAAGAGTGGTAGAATCCTTTAAGATGCAGGGAATGAGAGACCTTAGATCACTAGAGGCCATGCCCTCACAAGGAAGTGTAGAACATTGGTGTCTTTCTCTTAGTTCCTGGCCATGAGAAGAACTGACCTCTTCCACCTCTCTGATTGTGATTTACCATATCATCATGAGCTCTATGAAAGACAGCTGGTAATAGAAGGACTTATTGGAGAGTGGTAGAAATCTTTAAGAAGTAGGGGATGAGAAGTCTTAGGTCACTGGGGGCATGCCCTCATAAGAAAGTGTGAAACATTGGTGTCTTTTTCTTACTTCCTGACCATGAGGAGAACTGGTCTCTTCTGACTCTCTCACTGTGATCAACCATATCATCATGGGATCAATATAATACAGTTGGCCACAGAAGAAAAATCCTGAAACTCAGGAAAAACAAATCATTCTCTTGTAAATCTCAGATATTTTCTATTAAAATGGCAAGCTAATTAAACACAACCATCATCTATCCAAAGGGGGCATTATTGTCTACTTCAAGGGGCTGCTATGAGGCTAAGAGAAAAGTTTGCAAGAGCAGACACTTGGGAAGAACACTACAACTGTAAAGTACTGTCTTACAGTTTTTAGCATAGTTGTTATTATTACAGTTAATATTAATGGTGATGCTGTTGGTGGCATTATAATACATTTCCTATGTCCAGAGATTCTTCCTAAGCCTCACACTGAGGCATTTCTAACAAGCATTATGCTTCTTCCCATGGATGTTTTATTATATCCCTCAGCAAGAGGATTTGAGCAATTTTTAAAGATCAAGTAAACAAAATCAGACTAAAATTAATTGAATCTAGGTGCAAGATAAATAGACAAAACTGATAATACATGGCCCTATTTGTTTACAAGACTTACGTTGTAAATTAGCTTTCAGTTTTGAAACTGCTTACTTAACAAGAGAGAAGAAATAGCTACTCCCTTTAGAATATTTAAAATAAATCCACATTCAAAATGACATGGATTATACCCTTAAGAATTCCTGTTGAACTCTTCTGGATATTTCTCTTCAAGTCTTTGGTGAAGGGGTTTCTGTGATGCAGCATTATATAACCCTAAGTGGTAATTTTACAACAGGGAGTTGCATGTTTTTTCCAACCTTATTATGATGCTTTAATGATGGATTGTCATGTTTCTATCTTTTTCTAGACTGTGAACTCTTATGTACAGGGCTTAAGTAATATTTATCTTTGTATACTGTACATATAACACAGGAAAAGGTGTTTAAATATTTGATTCGTAATTAAGTGCTGAAGATGTTAACTGTTTTCAAATATATGTTAGTGACTTAAAAATCCCATCAATAAAAATTATTGACTTTTTCATAGTCTACCTGTTCTAGTTCTATTTTTCTAGGTTACTGTTCATTAGACATGCCTAATTTTATCCTTACTAGAATTATCTTGACTTTAAGGGACATTAATTTTTTTTTATCTTCTTGACTTTAGTGAACAATTAAAAAACTGGATCTTTGGGGTCAACATGGAAGACAGAAAGAATAGTGACTTTCAGGTGGCATTTGAAGACATAAAATATTTCATGATGGCTTAGGTCATCAGTGCCTAAAACAGATCTATTGAATAAATGCTTAGATGGAGTCAGATACTATGAAAGCTGAGAGATCCTAATGTTTTCTAGTGTCACTCATCCATCAAGTACATATTATGTCAACTGAACTGATCTTGAAATGTAGGGTTGGTTTATGTGATCCAACAATCATTCATTTGGATAAATATCTAGGAGATCCTTCAGGCCAGAGAATCTTTCCAGACATGTAAATGACATGGCAAAATGTCATTAATTTTTGGTGGCAAAATATTTGGCTCAGTAGATTGCTAACTAGGAGAACTACTTTGTGCATTATAGGTATACGGATGAACACCACATCAGGGATGAGATGTGGGAACTCCAGGAAGACAGTTACTCTTCCTCCAGCCCAAAAATCTCATTTAGCTTGTTTTCCAGCTTAGAATATTCCCCCTTTCTGTCACTGTGTTCCTTTGGGGAGCTCTGAATATACTTAGAAAATATGAATTTCTGGAAGCTTAGAATTCTCATGGGTTTCTCTGACCTTCCTTTTGAGTCCCCCACTTCTGGGACATTACCTCTTTCTACTTGGTTCCCAAGATGCCACTCCACTGGCAGCAAACACAGACACTGCACCTCATTGTTTACAAATTCTTCCTTTTTACATTAGTCCCAAGAAGAACACATGGTGTTTTTGTTGCCATTAGGTTTGGATAAAAAATAAAAACTATTTTAAAAATCGATAAATATTATTTCGTGAATTGAAAGCTAAAGGAGACTAATAGCCCTACAGGGGTCTTCTGGGGTCAGTCCAGAGTTTTGTATTGGTGCTGTACAGATGGGTCACTGGTTAAGAGCACTAGCTGCTTGTACAGAGGACTCAGATTTTTAGCACCCACATTGGGTGGCTCACAACCATTTAAAACCCATTCTCCAGGGTGTCATGATCTGACACCCTCTTCTGGCTTTCTTGAGCATCTTTATACATTTGGTACACACACACACACACACACACACACACACAAAATCTTAAAAACAACAACAAAAGAGTTTGGTCTCTGCAGTCAGATTGCTCACATTCATTCTCCAGCTCTGTCACATTCACAGTGTGTGATCTTACAGACATCATTTATTTTCTTAGTGCTTCAGAAAATTTCATATGTAAATCTGGCATTGAAATAAGAATCATTAAAAGTTCTGTGCATATTACATAGGTTAAAAATGATCAAACTACTGTAAAGTAGTACCTTGATATAAATACTTTCAAAATGCCAGATACATGATTCATCAAATATTGATTTTTTACATCTCTTTGCTAGATGCTATGGCAGGGTTGTGGGCAGGAAGAATGATTAATCAGGGATGTGCTCTGGTAGGGGATTTAAAATACGAAAACTAAATAATTATGAAATAGTGCTTACATGTAATAAACCTATGAGCTAGGGTGCTTTAAAAAACTAAAATTTAAAAGTACAAGATCAAAGCTTAATGCTTTAAATGAGTTATTTTAAAATATGACCTTTGGATGAATAGAAAAATTAGTCTATTTTACTTTGAACTTTTTCACAAAATAATTGAATACTGCCTTTAGTAGGATTTCTTCCCAATTCTACACTTAAGTGATAATTTTATTTCTATAAATGACCACTCATTATTTCCTCCTGTACCTGGAAAATTTGTTTTGTGATGTGGTGTGTGTGTGTGTGTGTGTGTGTTGTAAATGTAAGTGGGAAGCTTCAGTCATTCATGTTTTACTTTCCTTTCTCCCTGTTCATAAAGGGGGCTGCTTTCAGAATATGTCATCCACATGGGAGGTGGAATCATTGCTAAGAAAGATATCCATGTATTAGTATTGAAACCCACAGCTGAGTCTATCTTGTACTCCAGCCAGTCTGAGCCTCCTGACTGTATTTTCATGTGAAAGACTTCTCTTCTCTCTGTTGGCTATAACACTGGGTTATTTAGTTAGTGTATATTTTATGCATTAGGAAGAATCATCACCAAGCCATTCCCACTTACTAAATACATGGTAAAAAGAAACCTGTTGTTTCTCTTAGAAGACATGGCCATGTACAGTGTCAATCATGTTATAAAGCTTCTAGAGTCTTTAAGATACATGGATACTTTAAAAATAATTAGAGTCAAATGCATAATTTTCTCCATAGTTAACTTACCAAAATTAAACTAAGATCAGATAAACAATTTAAATAGACCTATGGCCCCTAGTGAAATAGTAACAGTCATTCAAATTTTTCCAACCAAAAAAACTAAGGGCCAGATAGATGGTTTTAGCTCAGAATTCTACAATACTTTCAAAGAAGAGTTAACATGAATACTCTTCAAATTATCTCATAAAATAGAAACAGAACCATTGTCCAATTCATTTTATAAGGTCAAAGTTAGTTTGATACCAAAACCATATAGTCAACAAAGAAAGAGAATTACAGACTGATTTCATCTATGAACATAGATGTAAAATACTTAATAAAATATATAGAGGAATTTAATCCAGTATCATGGTTGATCTGTCAAGGGATCACATCCAAAGATATGTTCTGGCTTTAATGCAGTCACACACTTAGTATACATACCTTAACAATGAAGGTACGGTTTATTTGTAGAAGGAAGCAGTCAAATTGAAAGTGACACATAATTGAGAGGCAGTCTTGAATCAGAGAAATATTTGAAAGAAGGAGTCACAGATGCAATACGCACAACTCACACAAGAACAGCAGAGGAAGAGAGGCTACTTAAGAACATTGAGAGAGAAAAGAACGTGTGGTGGTGGTATGTGTATAGGACTGATGTATCAGGACAGTTCTTCAAAGGTTACAGAGAGAACAAGCTAGACACAGGAAAAGACAGAACTAGCCAGAGAATGAGAAGGAACCAGAACATTAGAAGATACTGCCAAAGTTAGTATGAGGCCAGGTAGAGCATTTCAGTCAGAAGCTGAGAAAAGCCATATTGAATCAGTCAGCTTGGAAGATTAGCTTGTACAGAGGCTAGAAATTTCTAGACCTAGGACTAGGGATAGTTAAAACAGAGAATGAAATGCTCTGGGCTCAGCACAAGCAGTGTGTTCACACAACTTGGATGCAGCTCTCATCTTATCAGTTCATCTGAAGAAATAAAACATTCAAAAATACTTGTAAAACAAATTTAAGAACATCAGAAAGATTATCCACCATGATCAAGAAGGCTTTGTCCCAGAGGTTAGGGATCCACATTATAAACAAACTGAAAGAAACACACACACACACACACACACACGATCATCTCAGTGGATGTAGAAAAGACCTTTGACAAAAATCCAACTTCCTTTTATGATAAAATCCTGAAGAGATTTGGGATACAAAGAACACACTTAAATATTATAAAGGCAATTTACAGCAAGACTATAGCCAACATCAATTAATGGAAAGAAACTCAAGACAGTTCTATTAAAACTAGGAACAAGACAAGGTTGTCCACTCCCTGTATATCTATCCAATATAATACTTGCAGTTTTAACTACAGTAATAAGATAACTGAAGAAAATCAAGGGGATACAAAATGGAAAAGAAGAAGTCAAAGTATCATTATTTTCAGATGATAAAATAAATGACCATAAAAATTGGGAAATCTTATAGCTGATAAACACTTTCAGCAAAATGGCTGGATATAACATTAACTTAAAAATATTAGTAGCTCACCTATACACAAATGACAAATTGGCTGAGAATGAAATCAGAGAAGCAATACCTTTCCCAATAGCCTCACATACTATAAAAAAACTTTGGGGTAACCCTAACCAAGCAAATGAAAGGCTTATATTACAAAAACTTCAAGTCTTTGAAGATAGAAATTAAAGGAGATATCAGAAGGTAGAAAGATCTCCTATGCTCATGGATTAGTAGAATTAACATAGTAAAAATAGCCATCCTACCAAAAACATTCTACAGATTCAATGCAACCCCCATTGAAATTCCAACATAATTCTTTATAGACCTTGAAAGGATAATACTCAACTTTATATTGAAAAGCAATAAACACAGGATAGCTAAAAGAATCCTGATCAATTAAAAGAAACCATTGGCAGCATTACTATCTCTGATTTCAAGTTGTACCATAGAGCTATAGTAATAAAAACTGTATGGTATTGGCATAAAACAGAAATAGTGATCAATGTAATAATAGAACCAAAGGCCCAACTATAAACCCACACATCTATGGACACTCTATTTCTGATAAAGAAGCCAGAAAGACACAGTGGAAAACTTAACATCTTCAAGAAATGGTGTTGGCATAACTGAATGTGTAGAAGAATGCAGATAGCTCCATGTCTATCACCTGGCACAAATCTCAATCCCAGTGGATTGAAGATCTCAACATAAAACCAGATACACTGAAACTGATAGAAGAGAAAGTGGGGGAGAGCCTTGAATGTATTGATACAGTAGATAATTTCTTGAACAGAACACCAATAGCACAAGCACTAAGACCAATAATTAATGAATGAGACCTCATGAAATTGAATTGCTTCTGAAAGGCAAAGCACACTGTCCACAGGAGAAAAAGGGAGGACACCAGGAGAAAATGACCCACAGAATCAAGTAAGCAGGGCTCATATGTGCTCACAGAGACTGAATCAGCAAGCACAGGTCCCTCAGGGGTCTGCACCACATCCTCTAAGTATTGTAGCTGTTAGCTTGGTGTTTTTATAGGACTCCCAACTATGAGAGCACCTACGTCTTTGACTTTTTTGCTGGGTCTTAAGACTCTGCTCCTCCTGTTGGGTTGCCTTGTCCAGCTTTGCTGTGAGGGTTTTTGCCTTGCCTTATCATGTCTTGTTTGGCTGTTGTCTCTTGAAGGCCTACTGTTTTCTGAAGGAAAACAGAGGAGGCAAGGCTAGGGTAGGGGATCTGGGAGGAACAGAAGAAACTGTAGTCAGGATGTATTGTATGAGAGAAGAATCTACGTTCAATTTAAAAAATTAGAACCAGTAGGCATGCATTAAAATTGTTACCTATCCAGACCTTTAATTCTCATACAACATTCAAATGCTATTGCTGACTGCAGGAGGTAGACGTTATTTTTAAAGGTAATTTAAACCTTTTGTTTCTCTATTTAAAATGGTAAGCCAAAAGCTTGGAGGCAGAATGAAGTTTATCTAAAATGAAACTAGTGACTACACTGTATCAAGATCTTATGCATTAGAAACAAAACCAATGGCCTCCTTTCTACTGGTTCCTGCCAGCCCTGACTAAATGGTTAAATCTCTAGTGGAAGAGATGTATGTGTTTGCTAACCATTGTTTATTTAGGACATAAGGACTTTCCCTAGATGTGAGATTCTTAGCTTTAAAATACAAACAATCTTGGATGAGATAAACTGAGTTTGTTACCTTACCACTGGCCACAAAAAATTTTAAAAATTGTGAACTAAAATATACTTTATATTAAAATGGACTGTAATTCCTCAATCAGTTTTTTGAGTTGTTAAATTTAAAGTAATAGCTTAGCTTAAGTAAATGATACTCTAAAAGATATATAGCCATTTATAAGGATGGCCATCAAGAACTATGAATAAAGGAGTGCTTTGGGGAACGACTCCAAGGACTAAGGTGGCTCAGGATACTAGGAAATCATAAAGACAGCATCACCAATATCTGGAATTATCTAGGAAGTTAGAAGCCAGGAAAAGGATACTGGTGGGTGGAGGTGCACAAGACTGTGGTGTGATGAAACTGTGACTGATTCTGGAGGCCAAAGACATGAAGAAAATTACAGCTTCATATAATACTCAAACTTGCCAGGTTTTCAAGTCCAGTATTCATCATATATAATCATTTCTTGACTACTAAGTCTTTATAACTATACAGACCAGAGAGAAAGCAAACATACAGAGCTTACTTTTATAAGGTGGAATGTGATAAGGAGGGACTAGAAACAAAATTTAAAATAATACTTTTGATGAGTTTTAAGGAGAACTTATCTTGGATAAGTTCTTTATCCTTATGCTGGATCCTGGATACCTTGAACCTAGGCAGAGTACTTCAGTCAGTTTGCCACTAGTCTGTGACCACAAGGTCTAGGTGTGGGTAGGAAGGTATAATCCCAAAAGCTAAAGTCACAGAAAATGGGAGTGGGGTGAGCAATAAATATGAATAGGAAGAACAAAGGTTCAGCAGCATCAAAACCAGAGGGTGTTGATGGCAGTTGGATCACTTATTTTTTTTTTTAACAGATTGCTTACTGGGGCTGAGTGTAATTGGAGAGTTTATATAATTAACACTCGTGTGCATTACCAGGGAGATTAAGGATGGTTTCTGGGAAGTGTGATGGGGAATGTGCTCCCAAATAATGTGCGTGTTCTTTTTCAAACTACAAATGCACTGAGCTATTCTTGGGATTTCTTTCAAGAAGCTTTTAGAAAGGTAAGATGGGTTCAAAGGGTACCCCTCCCCTTTTCAAGCTACTTCGTTCCTGCTCAGATTTAAACTTGGCTCATAGATACCTCAAATGATTGAAATGCGAAAATAAAGAAAATAAAGAGAAAGAGAGGGGCTAATATTCATCTGGTCTAGTCACCATGCCAGATGCTCGGCTCACTGGGCTCAATGCCTTTAGCTTACCTCTTCCTCAAAATGGGTAAACTTTTTTTTGGCATATCTCCCAGTTGATACAGGAAATTAGCCCAGCTCTGCACATTGCCAAAATTCAAGAATGTTGATTCACATGGTTCCGAAACAAGTGTATATTTACTTTTCAAGAAAAATTTTCATAGTCGTGCATGCAGAATATATCTGCAAATACTTCTGCAAGATGAGTGTCATTTCCGTTTTTAATATGAAACTGGAAATTTCAATTACACTCTAAATTATCTGCAGATATTCTGAAAACACGAGTGTGAAATCACAGAATACTATTTTGATATATTTAATAATACCTTGAGAACTCAGGAGTTTATTCACATAGAAACAGCAAGTGACTGTGCTTCAATGGAAATATGGGCATGGATGCATGTTTTATGTACTGAAAAATTAGAAGTGAAATGGCAACAAGATGAGCCAGGAGATCAAACCAGAGTTCTCTCTTCAAAGGTTCTTCTTCAGTTTCTTTAAGGTTGGTGTGGCACCAACTCTCTGTCCTTATTGACCCTGTGAGTTGAATATGGACAATGTCTTTGAGTTTCGATTGAAAAACAAGACCAAAGGTGCTTGTGGAGGAAGATGAGGCTGCTCAACAAAAATACAAGCCTGTAATGCTCATCTCAAATACTGCAAAGGGTACTCTTGAGCTGTAGATGATAAGTCTTATAACTTTTAGTACACAAAGCAGTCAAAATGTCACCCAGTAAGGAGGTGTCTGAGGACTTGGGAGACTTGTCTCACTGCTACGCTCATGGTGACCACATTTAAATGGTGGCCTTCTTGCTCCACATGAGCTGCAGTCACTAGCAGACCCTGAGCAGTGTAGAGTACAGAGAAGAGGAACACCTTGGCGCTGGCACTCTACCTCATGGATGTCTCTGTTTTACTTCCAAAGCCTCTTAGGAGGTCTAGTTGTCAATTTCTCATTTTTAAAAATTCTTTTTCTGTTTTTACATTTGTTTATTTACTTTGTAGGGGTTGGGCACTGGGGCCACAATATACATGTAGAGCTCAGAGAACATTCTGTGGGAGTTGGTTCTCTTCTTACACCATGTGAAGTCTAAGGATCAAGCTCATGTTGTCAGGCTTGGTGAGAGGGCCATTGTTTAAACATGGCTACAAGTGACAGTGGGACAGCCTTTACCCCTCAATTTTATCATTCCTGAGAGCAAACCAGAATGGGGGCTAAGGTTTCATTGTGTAAACATGTACAGGAAGTGATGTGCTTGCTCCTTTTGAGAAGTTCCCTCATGCTCCCCAACTCAGAGTGTCTCACCTACATACATCCTCCTCAAATCACAGGGGAATGTTGAGCAGCAAATTAGAAAAAATATACAAACATGTTTAAAGGCAAAGCTGTGTGTAAATTTTAGCTCATTTTATATTTGGATTACTTAGGGTCTGGGAGTCGAGAATGAAATGCGGATAGTAAAGTTTCTCAAGCCTTGCCTCAAACTGCAGTTCTGTCAATGGCTAGTTTGATGGATTGGTTTCTTTGTTTTAGTTTCTCTGTAAAACAGAAATAATAGCATCTGTCATAAGGTATTACAATTATAGTTAAATGGGTTTTGTAGAATACCAAATGCATGCCAAATGCTTCATGAAGGTAACTGCTAGCAGGGCACAGTGACATACGCTTGTAATTCTTGTACAAGCAGGGGTATCACAAGCTGAAGAAACTGAAGGCTAGGCAAGCCTACATGTCCAAGCAATCATCATCATCATCATCATCGTCATCGTCATCATCATCATCATCATCATCATCATCATCATCCTCTTCATCATCATCCTCTTCATCATCATCTGTTAAGATATTTCTCAAGATCAACTAATGCTAAGTAAGAAAGACCTTCTTGGAAATTACATTTGAAGTCAATGTACCAAACGAAATTCCTGGCAATACTACAGAAAACAAGAAGGACAGTCTCTCCTATCATCTTACTGGTCTCAAAATTTGTTCACTGTAAAAGTAAGGTAGAAAAGGTGGAGGGGACTTTGACAATCTCTACAAATGACTATTTAATGGACAGTTAAACTAAGGTATTTTACATTATTATAATTAGCTCAATAGCTGAGACTCAAGTGTTTGAAAATAACAATGATGAGTTTATTTATTTATTTATTTTTCTTTTTTTGTGGTAGTGGATAATAAACGCAGAACTTCACAGATTTTAGGTAAATTCCTTATCACTGGGCTATAGCCTTAGCCCTCTCTTCCCACTTTTTACTGTGAGACAGGGTCTCACTAAATTTTCCAGGCTTGTCTGAAACTCACTCTGATGCCCAGAGATGCCTTCAAACTTACTATCGTCTGCCTCGGCCTTCTGAGTAGTTGGCACTCTAAGGCCGGCTGGTGAGTTTCTTCTAGGTTAAGTTTAGGTAAAATCACTAAACTACAGCAAATAGTGATTCTCTTGCTGTAGGACACGCAGCTTCAGCCCCCACAGCACAATCATGTTCTTGAAAGTTCTAGAACTCATTTTCCTTATGTTGTAATTAAACATAAAATCTGATAAAGAAAATAGGAGGATTCTTCCCCTTTTAAAAATTATACCAAGAGTTCAGTCCTTCAACTAGTTAAAGATGAAGTTATCTGTTAATCTGTAGTAAAAAGTTGTGCTTAACAATGTTGCTTTTATTCTTAAAACTAGAAAGACATTTCCCCCTTTAATATAGTCAGCTCTGTCAATGTATAAGAATATTATTCTTGGGTCTGGAGAGTTGCTTCAGTACTTAAGAGCTCTCGGTCCTCTTAAAGAGGAGTTGCATTCCTGGTATCCACATAGCAGCTCACAATGGTCTGTAATCCAAGTTCTAGACGATCTGTCTCCTTCTTGTGGAGTTCCTGAGTTTTGCATGAATGTGTATACAAACACACATGCAGGCAAAACATTTATACACATAAAAATAAATGTCAAACATATTGTTCTTACCGTGAATTTTGTCTATAAATGTTTCTTTTATCTTTCTTCCTTTTAAATGACAGTACCAGTCTTATGACTCTGAATAGCAAGCACATTTCTGCTGTTTCTCCACAGTCTATTGTAACAATTCCACCATTTAGGGAAGTGTTCCTTCCATAACACTCAATGTCATTATGATTATTAATATAAAATAATATTGATATATGTTGCCATCTAGCCAAACACAAGTAGAACTTGAATGGAAATACTTAAAAGATTTTTAAGTATGCTTCAGTGTACAGCTATATGGAGAAAACAATGAGGCTTAATACAGGAAAATGGCCAAGCTCGCCCATGCTAGCCCATGGTGTAATGCATATTCCTTGAACTTCAGGAGACCTTAGCAATTAACCAACCTAAACCATTCATTTAACAGACCAGTGTCAGGGAGCTTACATGAAACTTCGTGCCAACCTGTTTATCAGAAATGAGGCATATGTAGGATATAAACTATTACAGACATCATGATCCATGACACAGAAAAAGGATTTTGAAAAGAATTCTCCCGACTAACGATGAGATGAATTACAGTTTTCATGTGGGGTAGGGTGATTTATAGTCTGCTTTGCTGGGTGGCATCACATGTTTTATTCAACTATAGTCTTAGAAATGGCATCAATTCCTGATGCTTCATTCTGTCCAGACTGTGTCAGACCTCTGATAATGTTGACATCCCTCTAAGCTAAAGATAATCTCTCTTCCATAGCTATGAAAACCCTAAAGTATCAAATGCCTGAAAACTACTTTAATTCCAGAAAGTATTCTCTTCCAATACAATGGTGTTCTTTTAGTATGCAAATCTCTAACACTACACAGTCCTGGGTACTTCAGGATAATTTTGACTCTGTGCAATTTTTACTTCATGTGTTAATTCTAGAACTGTTTCTTAGACCGAGAAATGACTCTGAAGTCTGTCATGACAGACTGTTAGCAAGAGATAATCTCTAGATCATGCTCGAAATGCAGAAACCTCACTTAATTTGCAGAGAAATTGTATTTGTAAGGTAGAAGAGCTGTTTCATAATTAATTGAACAATGATCTATTAATTACATTGCCTTGGCAAGAAGCAAACAGAATGATCCAAAGAAAGATGCTAGCATCATGCTCTGGGTTACTTTAGCACTCAGCTCTCTGGAATATGGGTCCTTCCTTATGTAGGAAAGATGGTACTACCAATAGGCCTTTAAGCCCTCTTTGTGCAGAAATATCACTTTCTAAACATCTCACATCAGCTACAAAAGTTGTCTGTGACGTCTATGAACAACAGTCCCTGGGTCTGACTGTCCTTCCCATCTTCATTCACAAGATCACTGTCATGTTTTTCATGGTCTTATGGAAAAAAATAGATTAGGAGGAAGCATGCTCTTTCCCTGGTCTGATGACGTCACAGCATCTGTGTACTTTATACAGCTGCCTCTGCAGGGAGTTTTCTCTGTCCTGTTGCCACCCAGGGTCACGGTGTCACTATTAGGATATTTGCCTGTATTTATCTTCTTTAAAAATACCTCAGATACTGATTTGTTTGAGTTAATTTTATATCCAGCCACTTTACTGAAGTTGTTTATCAGCTGTAGAAGTTTCTCTGGTAGAATTTTTGGGGTCACTTGTGTATACTATTCTATCATCTGCTAAGAGTGATACCTTGACTTCTTCTTTGCCAATTTGTATCCACTTGCTCTCCTTTTGTTGTGTTATTGTTCTGGCTAGAACTTTGAGTACTATAGAGGGAGAGTGGCATCCCTGTCTTGTTCCTGATTTTAGTGGGATTTCTTCAAGTATCTTTCCATTTAATTTGATATTGGCTGTTGTTTTGCTATATATTGCTTTTATTATGTTTAGATATGGGCCTTGAATTCCTGGTGTCTCCAATACTTTTAACAAGAAGGGATGTTGTATTTTGTCAAATGCTTTTTCAGCATCTAATGAGATGATCATGTGATTTTTTTCCTTTGAGTTTGTTTATATAGTGGATTATGTTAATGGAGTTTCATATATTGAACCAACCTTGCATCACTGGAATGAAGCCTACTTGATCATGGTGAATGATGGCCTTGATGTGTTCTTAGATTTGGTTTGCTGGTATTTTACTATTTTTGAATTGATATTCATAAGCGAAATTGGTCTGAAGTTCTCTTTCTTTGTTAGATCTCTTTGTGGTTTAGGTGTCAGAGTAATTGTGGATCCTAGAATGAATTAGGTAGTGTTTCTTCTGTTTCTATTTTATGGAATAGTTTGAGGACTGTTGGTATTAAGTCTTCTTTGAAGGTCTGGTAGAATTCTTCACTAAAGCCATCTGGCCCTGGGCTTTTTTTGGTTGGGAGAGTTTTAATGACTTCTATTACCTTGGGGCATATGGGTCTGTTTAGATAGTTTACCTACTCTATGAATGGGAATACAACCTCAGAAGATGGGAGGTGGGGGGATCCTCTAGAATGTATCAGAGACCTGGGAGATGAGAGACTCTCAAGACTCAAAGGGAGGGAATGCCCAACAGTGGGGAGAGGAAACTTGTAGAGTCCACCTCCAGTAGAAAGACAGGGCAAGTGGAGGAATGAGGTCAAAAACTCTGACCCAGAATTGTTCTTATCTAAAGAACTGCAGGGACAAAAATGAAGAAGAGACTGAGGGAAAGGAGGTCCTGTTACTGGCCAACTTGGGCTCTATCTTGGGGAGACTCCAAAGACTGACACTGTTGCTGATACTATGATGTGCTAACAGACAGGAGCCTAGCATGGCTGTCCTCGGAGAGGCCCAACAAGCAGCTGACTGAGACGGAAGCAGATACTTACATCCAAGCAATGAACTGAAGTCGGAGACTCCTGTGGTTGAATTAGGGAAAGGCTGGAAGAACCTGAGAAGGAAGGTGACCCCATAGGAAGACCAGCAGTCTCAACTAATCCTGGACCCCTGAGATCTCTCAGACACTGAGCCACCAATCAGGCAGCATATACTAGCTTTAAATGTCCAACTATTTTATCCTTGTAAAAGTTTCTGTGCTTTGATTTTTTTTGACCTATGAAATTGAGTAGGTACTATATGCCCAATAAACACTTACCCCTCCTGTTCTTTCTCTATTTTTTTCCTCTTCATTCTTTTTCTTATCTGCTATAATTTACCTACCCACGATCCAGGAAGCTACAGGACTTGCATGCCAAACAACTGTGCAGCACATAATGTGGCTGCTGAGAAACCATAATCGAGAGGCCCCCAAACTGTTCACGAAATACAGAATTTACCCAAGATATTGGACCCTTTTATCAGTATCCCTTCTGTTCAGCAGCTACGCTTACATTGGAGAAAACACTTGTTTGTTGAACAGGAATTTAAAAGCATCAAAAATATTCTGGATTTTTAAGAAGAGAGCAAAACTGAAATTGTACCTTTTGGCATGAGACAATAGAAAGCAAGATTTTAGGCACATTTCTTATTTCTAACTGTGCATGTTTTACACTGTGCTTTAAAGAAAAACTCTAAGCTAGGAACCTTCCCCCTGCTTTGGAAAATTTAGAAAATGACTCAGGAGAACAGCATTCATGTGGTATTATTTTTTGGTCCAATACTCTTCAGCTACTTTCTGACTTCGTACATCAGAGCAAAGCTCACCATTAGCCAGGCAGTGGACAATTGTCCCTTAACAATCAATGTTACCTTGATATCAGGCAGCATTTTTGGTTACTGCACACAAGCAATGTTTGATAGTGGCAGATGTGTGACATCACGTGAGGAACTTTTAAAGCCTTGCATGAGAATCAAATCTGTCAGTCCCCACTATGATTTTAAATGCCATTCTATGGCTGGCTTCTCTTCCTGTGCCAGAGGAGGCAGCTTGCAGAAAAGCCGTCCCAGGAAACTGTGTCTTCTGGATAAGCTACTTAAGCAAATTGTGTAACTGCCATTAAAACCAGAATGTAGCCAGCAGACATAATTTCACAAAGGAGGAGAGAAATCCACGTTTGTACAAAAGTCACAGCTGTTCAGCGCTACAGTTTGCACTTTTTGCATTAATTTTTTCCCGTTCTTTATGAACAATGACAGTTACATTTCTAGTTAGCAGCACTAGGACTTCTTAATACATTGCTAAGTGCAGTGCTAGCATGGATTCCATGTCTGTCAGGAGAACTGGCTTTACTTCTTTTGGCTGGTCTTTAGAATAGAGCTCAGTCTAGCTGCTTGACTTGCAGAAGACATGAGAGATATCAAGTAGGGCTCACTGTACTTAAAATATAGTCTTATGTCCTGAAACTAGTGTCCCCAAGTTCCGTGACTAGACCCCACAACACAGGGGCTTTAGTTTTTGTTTCAGGTCTTGTTCCCTGTTTGCCATGCTGCTCAGGAGCCCTCTTCACAGGAGCATTAATGCTTGTGTTAGGAGCTCATTTCACTGGGCTGGCTAGGTGGCACGGCCTCCTAGCCTTGATCATCTTCTGTGGAATTTTTCTAGATCTAGAGGGAAGTCATCTTGTTATTGAAAGATTCTTTAGTGTTCTTAGTGTTGAGCTGAAATGTTTGTCTGGAACATTTTGGGTTGTTTATGTGAAATGTATGAGAGGAATATTAGCAAGAATTTGGAGTCTGGGCTCTACAGCCACACTGCCTATGTTCAATATATGGACCCTAGGGAGTTACTCAGCTCCTTTGGCATGGGTTTCCCCAACTATAAACTGAAGGCCATTTGCTTTGTCATCACTGTGTCCACAGTGGTAAATGTCACCACATTTACCACAGTAAATGTGGTAGAGAATTTGGAGCAACCCAGTTCATAGCACACTCTGCATGGAACACATCGTAACTATTTTGATAAGATGATCAGGAGGAGGATTTCTTCCTCTGGACTCTTGGACATATTATACCTGTAATATTTAATTAAAATTAATTTACATGGCACAAAAATTAGAACATACTGGGTAAGCTATAGTAGTTAAAGCCTGCGCAGTCAAGGCTTTGCTGGAATTCTTTGCCCTGCCACTGCAGGAAATGTGTGTAAGACAACTGGGCCCAAAGCACAACACTGGTTTCAACCTGCAGTTCTTGGCTGAGGGCAGTGTTTGCTCTGCAGCTTGTATGCTGCCTTATTGGGTAAATGAAGAGTGGCTGATGGCTATGGTGGCCATCTCTCTGTGTCTAGGAATGCAGGTTGTATGCGTTTCTTAAACAACTGGACAAGGCGATTCTTTTCATTATTTTGTAACCAGTACTTGTAATTGCATGAATGGATGTACAATTAAACACTAAAAGTGAGAACTCTACAGAGAATCCACCACTCACTACCACCTATGTCATTAACAGCACTAGTGAGCCAATATTTTCTTGGGTACAGATTTACAAAGATCTATAAAGATAACCTTGTTTTTCTCAATTTTATTTTTGAGATTATAATATAATTACATTTCTGTCTTCTCTTTCCTCCCCCCAAACCCTCTCATATGCCCCATCCTGTTCTCCTTCAAATTCATGGCTTCTTACTTACATGAAGTCACTTAATGGTTTTGCATGTGTATATGTATATTCCTAAATATAACTTGCTCAGTCTGTAGAATGTTACCTTTATGTATGTCTTCAGGAATTACCATTTGAAAACAAAATTAACTAAATCTTAACAACTTTAACTATAATTCCGTAAGATGCTATGTTAATATCATCACTGTAATTATGAATGATATGTTAACATAAGGAGTGTGTGTGTTTGTGTGCACGCGCATGTGTACTCATGCTTACATGTGATGGTATAGACTGAACCTAGAACCTTGAATATGCCAAGCAAGCACGCTACCACTGGGCAGAATCTCAAAATGGAATTTTGTGGTTTTTTAATATCTGTATTAGAAAATTTGACAATTTAACTTAGACTAGAAATGTATTACTTTTCTGTATAAAATAATATGAGAAAGTAGGAGACTTCCTTCAACCCCAAACAGTTACAGTGTATGGGTTACAAGGTCTCCATGGCCTCTGCTTGTGCATCTGCTTGGTAAGTTTCATGAGCAGGATAACTTTCAGAGTCAATATACATCTGTGCCAATGGCAGAATAGTAGGGATGATACACAGTTTAAAATAAAATCATGTAAATAGATATATTCCAATGAAAATCTATCACAAATTCTCTTTATTGTGATGGAAGACATTTCTTATTTCAGGTAGCACAAGTACATGTACATACACACACATGCACATACATGCACACACCTGCACACACATACATACTATGTACAAGCATACATACCTACCTACATACTAACTTAAAGTATTTAAAATATGCTGGTTAGTCTTTCAGAAAATCTTTTTCTGAGAACTATTTGGATAATGTTCTACTTAATGATATCTGTATGTTTGGATTATATGCTTATTTGTTTCAATTTTCTGCTTGGCCTGACATAGTCACACATCCAGTAACTAATAATGGTCCCTGTCTGGAGTCCTGTAATCACAAGGCCATGGCAAATAGCCAAGCTTGATCAACGAGAGAGACGCTAAGCTACTTTGACCTACCGTTTTCTGACCTAATTGGACAAACATGATTGAACATTGGAAATTAGTTTCAGAGAACATGAGGACAGATAGGAAGAGATAATCTGAGGAATTAGAAGAGGGGAGGGATCAGCAAACTAGGATTTGCACACTGGTCTTGGCACACTTTCTTGCTTTTACAAATAACACTTGGGCGTAGAGTCCCTCCCACATGTAAGTGATGCCAGCCATTGCCTGTACACTAGAAAAGATGAGGCTGTGTGGATTCCTAAATATTCCCTACCTGGATCTTCATGGATTTTCCAACACTTGGACAGAGGGGAGGGTTTTGTTCATCAATTTCACAGGGCAATGTATTAAAAAGAGCTATGGCATGTCACACATCTCAGTCCTGTGTCAATATGTGGAAGCACTTTGGACTTCAGATGCCACATGTGGAGGTATACTGTAATCTGATCAAGGAGATTAAGGCAATTTAGGAGGGTCGTCTACGGACATCAGTGGTAGAGAACCTTCCCAGGTAGGTTTGGTTTTGAGCATGGCAAGCCAATATGATCAAGCATCCAAGCTGGGACCTAGTAAACTTACTTTTGGACTTATTAAGGATAAAGTTTTACATGTATTTTCATTGATTATCAGTTTAATAGGACCCATCGTCCTTATAAATATTTACAAATGATATTCACCCTCTCCCTTCCAGCCATCTCTCTTCTTTGCAGCCAGGCATAATCCTACATAGTTATCTTCCTTGTTGTATCTATTGAGGGTCCACATATTAGAGAGTAAACATGGTGTTAGAAGATTGCTTGTGGTAAATGAGCTGAATTCACCTTGACTGTAAATATGGACGGGATGAACTGTGGAGCCAAACTTGGGACTTCTCCAGATGAACATGGGGGTGATGTGTGTCAAGTAATTGAGACAAGTGCTCACGCAGGAAAGCCTTAGGGGCAGAGGTTCACAGGTCCAGCTCATCTGAACCTCTGCAGCAAAAAGATAGGCTGGACACCTAACAAAGGCCAGGAACTGCTTGAATACTATTGCGCAGCATGCTAGTAAAAAACTCATTAATCTATATCCCTTGACCATTGCGATTATGACGAGGAAAAAAGAGCTCAGATTTGGTAGACAGTGTGAGAGTCCTTGGCTTTGCAATCCCTGCATTTCTTGGGTAGTATTTAAGTATAAATTAGGTCGGCTTTGTGATTCACCCTAATAATGTTAGGAGCATCACATGGTAGATAAAATGTAGACATTCTCTACCAGAGGAGACCGAGTGTTCTAGATAGTAAATTACATAATTTTAGGAAATTATGAATATCATCTTTTTCCATAAGGAAAAATATGTGTGTGGTAAGTTAATCATTAGAAGACCTTTAGTCTGAATTAAACAACGTATTGATCTAGATAGCCTGTACCTTGATCGGATATATTAATGTAGTGCAGCTACTGATGGGTAACACAAAAGTCCAGTGTGTGGAGAGAACACTGCAGCTATATTATGTTCCTCTACAGAGGAGAAAGCATCAAAATTTTATCTTATGCTTCAATGGGAAGGCATGGCTGATTCAGTTCATTGAATTTGAGATCTGGTATAATAGAACATTGTTTTTTTTGCACAAGCATCCCAGCTCCCAACATTTTGATTTCAAAATCAAAGGCATTCACTTAAGTATCTTTAATTATCATTCAATCAGAGGACCCGGTGGAACACATTTTCCAATTAGTGTTTTAGAATCATGAATCCAAGAGAAGGAACAACACATCAGCCAGCTGCAGAATCAAGAAACACTAGCCATGCCGGTAGATTCTTTTGTGGACATTTCAGAATCAGATGAAAGAGAATTAAAGGGGCTGTTAGCCACACATGCTCAATAAATACAATGCTAACACAATTTCACAATGTATTAGTAACAAGTTAATATCACGCTTAGAGACTTACTCAACATAGTAAGTGCCATATATAGGATCATCGATTTTTTCCCAGCCATATGGAAGCTCTGAAAAATAAAAAGTTATTTCTTTCAGTAAATAAAGAACAGAAAGCACAATTTTCTAATAAAAAGTAATATAATTTAATTGTTCATAGATTAAATAAATCATCTTCCAAGCAGAATAAAACGAATAAAGCCGTCAGCATTTGCCTAAATTTCAGATCCATTGTGGGAGCTATAAGAAGCACTGGCTTGAAAACTGGCAGTTAAAACCAAGCTCCCTTCCCTGCAGGTTTCCTGCTGGGTTTGGTGTTTTGTTCCTGCCAAGCAGTAGGCTGGCACCTCATTATGTTATCAACGTCTAGTGAGACACAGAAGACAAACCACTTTACTGAGAGTGTATGATGCTCTCTTATTTATTTGTGTTGTGAAAGGAGCATTTTGGGATAAAGACCATATTTTGAAGATATATTTCTGAGGGTAGCAAATTGTTTTTGGTGACCAAAACAAAGATGCTCTACATTCTCGACTGGTACCCCACTGTCGAGATGGTGAGCAGCTTGCCGTGCTGTTCCTGCCACACGGGTCAGAACTGGATGTTGCCAGGATGATGCTCCCCAGGTATAGTTTAAAAAAAAAAATCTAAGAATTTCAATGTACTTTACTGAGAAGGTTTCTAATTCTCTTAGATTAATATTAGTACATTCTCACTGAGAATATCAATAACATTATAAATCCTACGGTAGGCAAAAGCATACTGTTTGAAAACAAAGGCTTTACTGACTAATGCTGCTTTCTACATACACTGAGATTTCCTAAGAAAGTCTGACAAATATAAAGAACAGTTAATTCTCCTTGCTAAACATTTATTCTCTCTATATAACTCGAGAGCTAATTAATGTGTTTGCATGCCTGTACAGTATATTAAGGGACACTTAATAGTGTTATTATTATTGTAGTAACATATATTGCTGTGGACAAAGCAAACTTTTTGGAAAAAAATTAGAATTACCTGCAATCTAACCATACAGAAACAACCACTGTAATATTTTAGTGAACACATTTCAAATTGTTTTCTGTGCTTACAAGCTAAATATTAATTAAAGTGCATATTATTATCTGACTTGATTTTTTTACTTGACAAAATATTAATGTTATAAACATGATTGCATGATACCACTTTCAATATCACAAAATTGACGTGGCTTGGGTCTGTATAAGTTCACAGTCTTCTCCTATTGACTATGGCAGACTTTCTATTACATACATCATCTGTGCAGGGCACACTACACACTAAACCTTTTATTATTTTTCTATTAAATATATTAGTAAAAATAAATTCTTAGAGGTATAATTTTGGATTAAAAGATATGTGATCTTTTGTGTATATTTTATTTTTAAAAAATAAATATTATTATTCCTCCAATCCCTCTCAAATTCATTGCCCCTGCCCCCTATTTTTGTACCTTTGTCACCCAGATAACAAACTACTTAGCCCCTATAATGTTATGTGTGCACATCCTATACCTAAGGCACAAAGAGCAGTACAGAATAGGGGGCAGAAGAAAATGTAAGGTCCGTAGGACTAGCAAGTCTGCTGGAATACAGTATCTCCTAGAAGCATCAAGGAAGCTACACTCATGAAGTATCAATAACATGACTGTCTAAATAAGACCTGCTCAAGAATGACATTGATACACATGCTGACATGGAAGGGGGGGGGGAATCTCATGAATCAGCAACCTTAGACAATGAAATAAAAGAAACCAAGGAATGTTGAAAGCAGGAGCCTAGTCTTCACCAGGGAAGAGTGCCCAAATCACTTATCCAATGCCAACTGGTCAGCCCTTTGTTGTTCGTTTGTTTTGTCTTTGATAAATGTTAGCTTGTCATCTTCCCATTTACAGAAGCACCAACTTATAGTCTCACTGAAAACATATGAATGATGATTATATCATTAAATTAATTATAGATTCACATTTTCTCACCCCAACTTTAATGGATATATAGGTTTTAGCATACAAAACTTTTCTGAATTTAGAGAGCTGACACAATGCTTCTAACTTCAAACAGTTGAAGAAGCTCTTTAAAGCTCAATACATGAGGAGTCTATAGTCATATATAATCCACAAGAAAAGGAAGATATAGAAATAACTCTCCAGATGACTTTCATCAAACACTCAAAGCTAATGGGGACACTGTCTATTAAAAATTCTTTACTTGACAATATCTACTTAGTGCCTTTCACCAGCAATTAAAGTAGAAGAATATATATATATATATATATATATATATATATATATATGTGTGTGTGTGTGTGTGTGTGTGTGTGTGTGTGTGTGTGTGTGTATGTATACTCATGGGCATGTGTTACTTATGTGGTTCAATGCATGAATCCACATTTCTAACAAGTTTAATACCATGAAAGGCATGTAACAGCATGTAAATGCATTTCATGACCAAATTTTAAGTTATCTTTCACCTCATAGACCATCCCTTCACTTATTCCTTAGCTTTGGCTCTTTTCAGACGAGTCACTAGTTGGAAGTGCTGCCTGCAGAAGTAGAGGCCCTTGATTATCTCTGTCAGATTTACAAGAAAAAAGGTCTTGGGGACAATTTACTATGTATGTTCTCACTTGCCATCTTGAAATTTTTTAGAATTTAGGAGAGAAATCTATTTTCTTCTTCCTAAGATGTTGATTGATTTGTTTGCTTACTTGCTTGATATTTCCAAAGAAAATTATTTAAGAATTCACGATAAAGTAAAATTCTATTATAAATACTTACACCTTTAAATCAGCTGTTAGTGGTTTGGTTCATGCTTTGGGATGGAATGCTATAGCATAATCAATTCTCCATTGCAAAGGCACATCCCTGCCTTCATCCTAAACATTATCAGAGTTGATAGGTGTGTATTATAAGAAAGTAATAAAAATATATTCAAAGTATATTCACTCATTTACTTGTAAAGGTGGTAGGATAGATATAAAAAACCTCCACAAGCAATGTTTAAAAAGACAAGTGTATGTGTATACATATGTTTGAGTGTGTTTGCACATGTGTGTGTATATGTACAAGTATATCAATGTTCATGCACGTAGGTTTGTTTATATGTACCTAAATGAGATTTTTAGTATGCAAAGAAAAAGTGTACATTTACATTACTGATATGTAAAAACAAATTTATACATATTTTAGTAGAGCGTCATGATGTTTTAATACGTGTACATTTTGTATAATGTTTCAGATTAAGCATATTTATGTGTCCAAATATTTATTATTTATTATGGTAAAAGTGTTCAAAGTCTTCTAGCATTTAAAATTACAGAGTAAAGGATTCTCAACTCTTGTTCCCCACTACAGAACAGCACAGCAGAAATCCTATGGTTTTTGAAAGGCAACATGGTAAGCCTTTGACAGATTTTGCTTTTGAAAGAGCAAAGAGTGATTTGGGCTAGGATGCTAATGAACAATCACAATTTTCACATGTAAAAAGACGCAATAATTAAGATTATAGACTAGAGAACAGATAGTTCCTAGTTTATGGAAAGTTACGAACTATTTTTCATTGTGAAAAACAAGGTATTTGAAGTTGAATTAGTTTTAAAAAACTAATTCTGCCTCTGAAATTAAGCTAACAAATCAGAAAAAGAGTTTCTAATATGGTACTATTTACCCATGCTGGAAAGCATGCACCTTGGAGCTCTTGGGCCCTGAACCATTTAGAACACTGCATTCTACAGCTCCTGACAAGCCTGGAGATGATTAAGGTCACATTGACAAAATAGCACAGAAGACACAAAACAGAAAAGTAAACATGTGAGATCAGCAAGGTTAATGCAGAATTAAGAACAGTTTTAATTAAGATGTTCTTCCGGCCACAGACTCATGATGCAAACTTGGTGATAAGATGCTTCAACCCTGCAGAAGTCTGTGGTTATGTCTAGGTTAATCTGTAGGTAGTCATCAATCTTGTACAACAGAAACAGAATTGAAAGAGTAAATGGGCATAGGTCCTGCCAGGCACCATTTTTGTTTAAACTTTAAATTGCGTCTTATTATATTTGGAGATTTCCCATATCAGTAATACACATTTTTATCAATTAATATTTTTTTCATACAATATGTTTTGGTCATATTTTTCCATACCCAAGCTTTTTATTTTTTCCACATTTTCCTTACCTTCCTACAATCCAACTTCATGTTCTCTTTCCCCCTCCCTCCTTTTATCTCTTTCTCTTTTTCTTTCTCTCTCTCTCAAACAAAATTGTTCTTTACCTTCTTAAAAATGTTTTGGGTCCATCTTACTTACAGAAAATAGAAACATCTATGCTAGAACGTAAAGAACCCGCTTTAGAGTTAAGTTTAGACAAAAGAAGTATGTCTGGACAACTGAAGGATGGTCTACTTTATGGAAATGAGATGCACGTACTAGAGAGCTATGGAAGTAGAGAACACATCCCAGGGTTTCATAGTAAAGACCCAATTTGTCTCTCACCGCGTTCTCTTGAACGGCATTCTAATGTCTCTGTGTTTCTTTGACTCAACTCCTTTCTACCTGCATACCATCTTTCTGCTCATTTCTGACTGGCTATCTCTGCTTGCTCACCTTGTGTTATGTCTGGGTTTGGCCACCACCTGCCTGACTCCTGGTGGCTTTGTATATTAAGTACGGCTACTGCCACTATGGTGTCTTTCTACGTCTGCATTTCATGTACCTAAAGAAGTTATTTGTCCAGTCGATGCTGTTCAAAACAGATTCAAATCATTTGGTCTGATTCATCAGTCAATATTTTGATATTATACACCATGCTGGACACAGTGTTACCACTGTACATTTTGCCAAATTCAATAATTTCATTTTGATCCTAAGAAGAGAGCATGTGGTAATAGCAAACAGAGAAATAACTCCACAAAGCAACAGGCCAGTACTGCTCAAAAGTGGGCTGGTCATCTAAAAGAAAGAAACACTGTGACACTGTCCACAGTAGAAGACCATGAGGACATGACTAATAACTGAATTTTGTAATATGGATTGGATCTTGGACCAGAGAAGGACAACTAACAACCTTCAATTGAGGCTTTCTAGATTATTTAATAGTCTGGCTGTTATTTTTATCATTTCAGTGATTATACTTATAAAAATGTTAGTCGGGGATGTGAGCAGAAACTATACACCATTTCAACATACGTTCAAAAATTAGCATTAGTCATCATTTTAGCATTTCTAAGAAAACTTGGTTGCAGTTAATTTTTCTTGCCCTTCTCCCTAACCCTTGACCCACTTCTTCTCCCCAGTTTTCTTTCTGTTTTCACATCGAATGTGTTTTTTAATCTTGCATATTTTTTGGCAAACCAAAGAAATGATCAAAGAAAAACATCGGAAGAAAAGTTTTCCCTTGATTCTTACTACTGATCGGATGACATCTACTTAGCAATGTGCTTGCAGATGCTTAAGTCATGGGATGTATTTAGAAAGCATCACATTTTCTCTAGTACTTGCAGTTAAATTTGGGCCCCACATGTGCTAGGTAAGCTGTTTACCACTGAGCCCACAGGTCAAAACCTAACATTTGAGTTTTAAATAAAGTAAGAGTATGGCGTGTTTAAATTTATGTTCTGTTTGTATATTGTCTTTTTTTTTGTTTGTTTTTAAACAAAAACAAAAACAAAAAAACAAAACCAGGTAATTATAAGAATGTGAATTAATTTTGCAGTATCACCTTTAGAAAATTTCTATTGTCCCATCCTCATCTTTACTAGAAAAATACTAAATACAACATCCTTGTGTTAATTTTGCTGTCTTGTAGAAGACAGGATTAAAAAGCAGGAGTGTGAAAGCTAGACTAACGTCTGAGCCTTCCCTGGCAGGCAGATGTCATATGGGTGGGCTAGGATATTTCATGTAAGGGTGTGTGGAGGTCCTCTCTGGTGGCCAGCCTAATGTCCCCACCAAAGCCAAGAAGGCAGCCTGACTGTTATTAAGATATTGGAGACGAGAATAGGGACTCAAGTGAGGGACACCTCCTTCAGCCCGAACTGTTTTAATTGGTTTTGTTTCCTGTTCTTACTATTGCTTTTCAAATAGAAGGTCTTGTTAAATTGTATTTTTGAGGTAAAATATGACAGCAAGAAAGAAGAAATTGGGATTCTTTGGGTAGAATAATATAACAAAGAGGCATTAAAGACTCTGCCTTCAATCTTTTATAGTTTTGAGTATGTAAGTTAGGAAAGATAATGGCATTTCCCTGGGAATCTTGTGTACAAGTAATAGCTAGAAGTTTCAGAAATTCTTACTGTGAATTTAACACGTGCATTTTTATTTATTGTTTGAAAATTTGTAGATGTATAAAATACGTTTTGATAAACTCCATCACTGCCGCCTTCCTCTCCACTCCTCTTCCCACTCCCACCCACATGTTCTCCATCTCACTGTTTTCAACCCACCGAGTCCACCTAATGCTGCCACCATGTGCATGAATGAGGAGCCATCCTCTGTCACGTGGACTGCCTGCCAGAGGCTGCGTCCTCTTCCCCCGATAGGCATCAACTGAACTTTTTTTAAAAGAAATACTGTTTTTTAGAGGCTGATGGGATGTCTCAGTGGGTAAGAAAGAGTACTTTCTGCTTCAATATTATGATCTGAGTTCAAATTCCCAACACCAAGTTAGCTTTCTGTAACAGAATCTATACATCAATGATAAGCTAACCATAAGCTCATTTCCCAACATAGAAACTGCAAGAAAAAGTAACGTTCGGAACTTTATTCTGTTTAACTTGGGAAACAAAGAACTTAATTGAAACTAAGCATCCTAACAGCAAAAACAGAGAATATTGTTCCTTTCTGTTCTGTTCTGTTGCCATGTATTCTGGTATTTCCTACATGGAGGAGCACCATCACGGGCACTACTATGCAAACACAGGCTGGGAGTCATCCTCAGGACCTGATGGATGTAGGATATGAATTATCTTAAAGCTAATAAGGAAGAGCTACCTGGACCATGATTTATAGTGATAATATTTATTTCATGTTATCATATAGATTTAACATGAGTATTTAATTACTACAGCACTGACAATGACCAACCAATGGGCTTGTTGTTGCTACAAATAGAAATTTCTAAGTAGCATTGCTTTGCTTAGTGAAGTAAGTGTGTGTGTGTGTGTGTGTGTGTGTGTGTGTGTGTGCGCGCGTGATGGTGGTCCCACGGATTACACCACTGAGTTGTAGGGTGTTCATTTTTGCTTTTGTCAGTATACTCTGTACCAGGCATGATGAATGTTGAGGTTTCTTAGAAGCTCTCCTACCAGAATAAACCCAACTGTTACATGACTTTTGACTGCACACTTGTTTCTTGGCATGTTTTACCAAATTTGAACAGAAACCTGCATGATTTCCTTGGCAGGTATTCGGATATTAGCAATTATGTACATAGTAATAGTTTGGGTACTTACTCTTTTCCAGCTGGCAAAGAAAAAGCTGTCAGACGCAGTTGTGCAATTCTGTGGTGCTAGCTAGGATGACAGACCTCCTTGAGATAGTGACAGTAAGTGGAGGCAGGAAAGTGTGGTACAGAAATGATTCTGTCTGGTGGAAATTTACACATGGCCATATTTGGCTTAAATTTGCAAGCTTCATTAGAAAGTCGAAGAGCAAAGAAACTAGGCAGTATCTGTCTTTTGTTCTTAAAGCATTGGGAATGGTTTTTGCTATAAGGGCTTAGTAAGTGGCTATATGCTCAGGATTTGAAATGCACGATTTCACTTTCTTTTTATCTTTTTTAAAGTCTATATTAATTCACTCTTGTCTCTATTTGTCATTACAGTTCACTTAAAATGGTTTACTGGAACATTCTGGGTTCCCGCACTATGAAGGCTGATATCTAGTTTGAACTACCAAGTAGCTAAAAAGAGTAAGACAGCTATTCATAATTTGCATGGCAACACAGTTAGGAGAAATAAAATATTGTGAGTGGTGTAAGTTATGCCTAAGTAGGAACACAAATGCTCCAGTCCACCAAAGCCTCTTGGTGTAAGAGTGGGGTGCCTGGGAGAAAGAAGAGCTGGGCCGGAAGCTTAATATGAACTAAGGTGAGAAGACAAAGAACAACATCAGCCCCAAGAAAAGTTCTCATCCTCATGGGGGAAACAAAACTGATAGATTTGGTAGTTCACACCATAGCTACCAGGGACCTGGAAGAAAGAGGTTTGGAAGTAGAAGGAATGAGAGGTGGTGTTGATGCCCTAGGAGATGTAGGATGGGAAAGTTCTGCACTTCATTAAATGAACAGAAGAAGGTCCTCAAGTGTGATCCATCTGCCCATCTATGAATAAAAGGCATTGGAAAATTCACAGAAAATAGCAGGTGATGGTCACACAAAGTTTCTATGAAAGATCAGAAATGAGAGGCAAGCAATACAACCAATCAAACTTGGTTGCTCTCCCTCACATAAAGACAGAACCAAAAATACAAATTCTAAATAAGACCTTAAGGTATTCTGAAACAAGTGCATAATACAAAATAAGATGCTGAATCAGATATTTAAAAATCCTAGATTTTTAAATGATGAAGGAAAGATAGACAATGGAGAGGTTGTCGAAATGTTATTGTTGACGTTTCGGCTGTAAGCTTAGCTTTTATCAGCTAAGACATCTTTCTAGCTCCAAAATGCCATTTTAAAAAGACCTCTGAAGGGGCTGGAGAGATGGCTCAGTGGTTAAGAGCACTGACTGCTCTCCCAGAGGTCCTGAGTTCAATTCCCAGCAACCACATGGTGGCTCACAACCATCTGTATTGGGATTTGATGCACTCTTCTAGTATGTGAAGACAGTTGCAGTGTACTCATATAAATAAAAATAAATAAATCTTTAAAAAAAAGACCTATGAAGTAAAGGCCTAAGATCACAAAGTACCTGAGACAGAACGGATTCAACTGAAATATAACAATGGCCACTGAGAATAAAAACATATGAAAGTCAAGAGAACACAAGTTGTGAGAGGAATAAAAGAGAAGGAATGGAAAAATGTCTATCTAGATGACAAGCAAAGAGAGTCCAGTGCGGAAACTGGGGACATCCAAAAACAAACAAACAAACAAACAAACAATCAAACAGAATACTTAAAACTGACCCAATAAATCAAAAAGTCCTCTCATTCTTCCTGTCCTCATCCAGCTCCCTTCTCTGTCTTTCCCAGCTCCATAATGTATTGCATCACTTTGTAGATACCTACCTATCAAAAGAATATACTTACACAAAAACATGACCTGAAGAAAGGACTACTCGCAATCATGTAATGCATTTAATTCTAGAGCTAACATTACAATGACTGTAGGAACAATGGTAGAAAAATAATATATAAATGCTATATACTTAGACAATACAGAGCTAATACAATTAAAAAGGAAAATTGAAAAACCAGTCCAGTGTTAGACAGGCCTGGGGTGGGAGTGGGGGGCAGACCATGCCCGAAATGACCCCTGCCTAGCACCATAATGCACGAGGGGGATGTAGAACTCCTGAGATCACTCCAAGATGATCCCAGAGACCTTGGAAACTATTAAGAGGAGCAAGTAAATAGTTGAAGAATTGAAGAGAAAGAGAAACAGAAGGATGTGGGCACAATGAGGAGAGGCAGAACTGGAGACTTGAGGGTAGTGAGGAACAGCCTGATGGGAGTAGCCTGTGATGCCACCTGGGACCACGGTCCTGGCCTGTGCTACCACAGGAAGCCAGGTCTGGGTCCATGGTCCTTCAGCTGTAGGTGTCTTTTACCACCAATGGCCAAGCAGACAATCCTGGTCTGGGTTGCTGCCTAGGGACATGTTGATTTCTTAGGACTGTGCAGAACTGGCCTCATTCCTCACATGGGCTGGTCCTGGGGGCATGAGAGCAGGAGAGCTGACCCTGCCACTAGCCAGCTGTAGAATTTTAGAGAGTGGGCTGTGCACATTGCAGGAGTTGTGAATGAGCTGGCTCCTGAGGATATAAGCATGGGAGATATGGCCCTCCCATATGTTGATATGGAAAAGGGAGAGAGAACGTTCCCTTCCTCATCTTTCACTACCTGAGGCAGGTGGGAGACCTAGCTCATGAGGGCAGGAGAGCTGGCCCTGCCCCTCACCTGCGGCAGCAATTGAGAGAGCAAGTCCTGCACCTCACCTAGGCAGAACAGTAGACCCTGATGGCAAGGGCTCTGGTGAGCATGTCCTGAGGGTATGAATGTGGGAGAGCCAGCCTTGCTTCGTGTCTGCTGGGCAGTGGCCTTGTCCATGGCCTTTATGGAAGGCAGGAGAGCTGGCTCTGGGGTCATAAGAGTGGGAGAACTGATCATATTGTTCACTTGCTGCAATACTTGAGAAAGCTGGTCCTGCTCCTTGCCTGGGCAGCAGGGTAGATCTGGCCCTGATAGTGAGGGTTTCTGGTAAGCCTGAGAGTGGGAGAGCCTGTGTGCTGACCAGCTCAGATACCTCTTAGGCCCAGATCTAGGGCTTGGAATTGGTCTATCCCAACATCTATCCTATCTGTGAATTGCTAGAGTGCATGAAGGGGCTGGTCCTATAGATCCAAAACTACAGGATCTCCATGACACAGGCCAACCATAGAATATCCAAGAGGAGATTCAGTGAGGTTCTGATATTGATAAAGTAGCAGAAGCCCAAGGCCTCTTACCAGACCAATGAGTCATTGTGGTAAATATTGTCATGCAAAGAAGTCAACAAAAGAGTATAATGAGGGACTAACTGTGACACACTACAGCTTCCACAACAAGTTTTTTTCCTCTGTTGGGTGGTTGCAAGGATGGAGGGGTGGGTACAAGGGGAGAGAAAGATGAATGGGATTGGGGTACATGATGTGAAATTCATAATGAATCAATTAAAAGTTTAAAAAAATGTTGACTGGCCAAGAACCTCACTGATTCATGCTTTAATAACATGTGGGAATCTCAGCATATCAAAAAATTAACAATGGATTGACTAAATACTTATAAAAGAATGTCAAAAAAGAGAAGAAAAAAGAAAACAAGTTATGAGTAGGAATAATCAGTGTAACATAATATTATCAATAATCATAAAGTGCAATAGACTTGGAATAAGAATTGCTAACAGGAGTAGAAGCAACTTACCTTTCTTATTAGGATTTTCTAATTGACTCGTAAAGAAATATAACTCCATGTTACAAATGATAAAAGTAGAAGGTTGGGCAAAGATCTTTAAGACAAAAAGAAAGAAACAAACAAAAACCAAGAACAGACTGAATAAATAAATTATAAATGTTAAACATTAAAGGGCCCTATCTTAGAACAAAAGGGTCTCATTTATGCCAAGTTATCAGCATCTGTGTAATCAAGCACACAAGCGACTCATAACAGGACCTGCAGTGGTGACAGTGGGAAATGCGCTAATAACAGGCTATTTTCTCTCAGTCAGAGACAGATCAAATTGGCAAAATTATATATAGGAAGAACTCAACTAATTTTTGTAAGAGATATGGTAGATTTTGGAGGGTCCTCCATCCCTCCCATATATACATGTCTAGTTTTATGCTCTGATAATATGGGATGCATATTCTTCTCAAGCATACATGGGCCATTCTTCAAAATTTCCTTCAAATTATATTCCAGTAAGTTTTTAATGCTTTGAATCAGAAATGATGTAATCAGCACTCTCCTTCTGTAACACCATAGAAACCAGATGTTGATATCAAAACGACAATTAAAGAAACTTTTATCTAGAAATTAAAAGCTTCCAATAAACAACTGCTGCATCAAAGAGATGAAGTTAAGGATAGTCTACAAGTGATGAACATGGGAATAGTAGCCAGAGGAATTAAATGTGTGACCAGAGGAAATTATATAGCATATTGACATGAAAAATGGGAATATTGAATGTTAATTCCTAATTTTCAAAGCTATAACTATGTATCATTGGAGTTGGAGACATGGCTCTCAGTGGTAAAGAACACTTGCTGCTCTTCCAGAGGACCTGGGTTCAGTTCTCAGCACCCATAGGGTAGTGGTGCACAACCATCTTAAACTCCAGTTTAAAGGATCTGGTGGCCTTTGTGGGCACCAGCTGTATGCACAGTACACACACACTCACACACACATCCATCCATCCATCCGTCCATCCGTCCATCCATCCATATATACATCCATCCATACAAATATACATACATAAGACACAACATTTATATGCATAAAACAAAAATAGGCACACCTTAATAACATCTATTAACTAGTAATTTTTTTGAAAAAAAAAATGACCTTTTGAGATTTCTTCTGCCTCTTGACCATAGATATGTAGCATGGGTGTTTTGTATTCTCACAACAAATGTGCAATAAAGCATTTACTCACTGGGTAGATATAACTATACCACATTGTATACATATGCTTCAATCATAATGTTCTACCTGGAAAATATATATTACAGGTCAAAAATGTTAGGAGCTATAAAATGTACAGCAATGGTACCTTGTAAGTTAAAGATGTATATCATACACAGGAGAGAGTGGGGAAATACTCTCTTGTGCAAAAACTACATTGTGGGAAATAGAAAAAGTCGTGCTAATAAAAATGCCATCTCCCATTTTTAAATACCATTAAAACAACCCAAGCAATGCAGCAGAAGCTCACATAGAAGTATTGCCATACACGGTGAACTGACAGCGAAGAGACAGCCATAAATAATAACATAGGAACCTTTGCAGCAATTGAAGGACAATTTTCACAAATTTATGTTAACAAAATTAAAATCTGTGAATGAAATGGATAATAATGTCTTAGAGAAATTATGAAACTTAGCTCCAATAAGAAGAAAGGTTAAGTGGACAGATTTTCAGTCACTTTATCATACAGGGATACCTTTCTTTAGAACCTGGGCATAAAGAAGGGCTTTATCATGATTCAAACTTGGAAAAAAATTGACCTAGTAAAAGAAAAAGAATATATGCTAACCTGGGAGAAAACATCAAACTAAGTTCTTCCTGTTCTACTCATCTGCCATTGACCATTTCCCATACCAGATATGTGGGTGTCCCCACCCTGGTTTATACACTCTGGGAAAACAAAGGGTTCTGCAGTGATATACTCTGCTGGTTAGCCTGTAATCTAGTCCCATCTCCCTAGAGCTAATGCTAGCCACACAGCTTGAGGGTTCAGCCACAAAGCCTACCTCCTCAGTTATAAACTATGGATTATATTGCTCCTTCTTCTGACCTATATGTGTATACTGGGATCTGAAAGCCCTCTCCTCAGGTTTGAAAATTGGCTAAGGAGGCTCAAGGAACCCAGGGAAAGATATGTGCTTGTTTATTATGAAGAGAATTACAGAGGTAGCGAGGGATCACTCAGTTGGTTAAGTGCCTACGGTATTAAGGCCATTACAGGAGATGCATGTGCAGAGATACAGAGGTGAGATAGGCATTCATGTACTCTTGGGGCAAGTCAACCCCCAAGAATCACCATGAGTTTGCTCTCCAGGGAGGCTTCCCAAGCCCTGCACATTTGAGTTCTTGTAAAAACTCATTACCAGGCAGATAAATGTGGCCAATGCGGAGAGCCATGTTGACACAGAAGATTGGCTAATGGTTAGATTCTTGTTGGCTTCTAATATGCAGCATCCCTTCCTGGCATGTCATAGGCAGGGGCTCTTTTGGAACAGGAGTTTTATGCTATTCTATCAAATTGGAGTGTCTATAGCATTCCCTGGGAATGGAGTGATGAGCCAGGGGCTAATATATATTTTCACAGCCAGGAACAGACAAGTTTATTAAAGTGTACAGGAATGATCCTGAAACATATTTGATATCTTCATCATGGGATACATGCTTATTGTTATCATACTGAAACAAGATTCTATGCATATCAGACTGAAAATCCAAAAGCTTAACGATGCAGTCTGGAAAAATCAATGGGGAAACTACACACTCAATCACTGTTGTACACACCATGTCACCTAACCTCTTCGGAGGGAAGAGAGCAAAGCCGAATATAACCAGACAGCCGGAGTCTGGAAGTTCTCTGCTAAGATATTTTATCTAAAGTTTCCTCTTCAACAATAAAAAGAGAAGCAGCAAATGCAGAAGGTTATCCATTGCTCTGCTATTTTATAGCAGTCCATAGACACAATCTACAGACCGACCCAACTGGACGTTTAGCTGAATAAACATGCTGTGTGCATGCAGTGCTCGTCTATGCAGCTGTAAAATTTATGAGGAGAATCTCTGTGACCTGACGGAAAGTTATTATTGGATATATTGCTACACAGAACATGTATGCTCATGTTTGAAAGAAGAGCCACAAAGAGATGGCTGGAAGCTAAGCAGGCTGCTTAAATATAAGAGGTCGTGAAAAGTGAAAGAAAGAATGTTTCTTTATCCTGCATTAATGTGCACACTCTCTTATCCACAAATTAAAATTAAAAGACAGAAAATGAAACTTAAATTGAATTACAAAAAAGGCTAATGACATATGAAATTGCTAACTACCCAGAAAAATTAACTAAGTCAGCTGTAGAATAAATGAGAGATTCTAAGACTAGAGTCTCATTGTTTAGAAACATACATGGCAAAAGCATCTATAAACAGTCCCTGTGGTTCAAGCAGGAAAAGGGAATATTTAAGATGCCATACCATTTTTTTTTTATGCTTCTAGAAAAACATGATGGTTTTCAGGATGCTGGCTTCGGGAGTTTATGGCAAGTTTTAGGTCTTCAGCATTGCGGAATCCTTTGGATGTGAAGTTAGGATCCCCACGAGAGAGCACAAGCCTGGTTACTTCTCCATTGCCAGGATAAGCACCATGCCCAAAAAGCAACTGGGAGAGGAAATGGTTAACTTCCCTTCTAAGTTACAGTTCATCTAGGTGGGAAGCTAAGGTAGGAACCTGGAGGCAGGAACTGAACAGAGAGCTTGGAGAAGTGCTACTCACTGTCATGCTTTCTATGGCTGCTCAGCTTGATTTATATAACCCAGGATCATCTGCCCAGAGGTGGCGCTGCTGCCCACAGTGGGCTGGGTCCTTCCAATCAATCATTAATCATGAAAATGCCCTGCAGACATCTCCACACAGCAATCTGATACAGGTGATGCCTCATCTGAGGTTCCTTTCCCCAGTGACTCTAGTTTGTGTCATATTAACAAAGAATTAGCAGGGCAGTGTGGGAAAATGCTAACTTTAGTGGGTGAGACCTAAGACCCCAGTAAGAGCTAATACTTCAGAGGGCAAAGTGCAGTTCCCTGAACAATCCCCCAGGTAATACTCTTTCTTATAATGACTGCCGTCGCCAAGGGCTGGTGTGTGAGGTTACTGTGGAAGGAGCTTGCCAACACTTTGGGGCTGCACAGGTAGATCTCACTCATTCTGGGAACATGGCACTTCATTCCAGGTAATGACAGTACAACCTCAGACCTACCACACATCCAAGAAAGTGGTCACTGGAGCATAAGGCTTAAGGGCATCACTGCTAGACACCTGTAGTGACAGGCTCTGTGAGAGCCCCAGAGGACTCATCTAAGGATCCCCGACACTTTAGTAAACAGGGATACTTTTCTGGCTGCTGGCAACAAGGGTTTGCTTATGGTGGAATAGCAAGAGAATCTTGGGCTGAAGGCTCATGTGGAGGAAAGTCTGGAGAAGACATGAGGTCCAGAGTGGAAGGATAGACACCTAAAGCCTTCTTCCTTTTTAGGCTAGCTTGTTTTCCTCTATTGTGAAGTCAGTGTAAGTGCTAAGTGGATGAAGCAACACAGTGGGGACCTCAGAGGGATGCTAAGACACCCCTCCATCACCAGTGCTGGAAATGTGGCTCTATTTGAAATATTACTTAATAATCTTATAGACATTGAAAATGGCAGCTTAAACTGCTTAACCACCATCTAATAAGGCCAAAACAAAGATTTACACTAGACTATTTTTTTCCTTAATTCTTTACCTTATTAAAAGAAGGTCTTAAGGTTTAGGACAGAAAGCTGAGAAATAAGGCTGCGACTTGCCACACTTTTGATGGTGACTGTCATGACTGCTTTGGTTTTATGACTACCAAATTATTGGGGTATAATCTATGGCTTCATGATTCAAAATGTCCTAGCCTTAATTATGCTAAGTGAAATTTGTCTTTCGCTACTGATGTCACTTAATGTATCTCTCATAATGTAAGTAGTTGATGAGGTTTTTTTTTTTGTTGCTTTTATATTTTGAAAATGTTAGTTATTTTAACCGGAGAAAGCTGGACATAACAATGGTATATCATTTGATGATATGAACATTGTACAATATATGATTCCATTGAAAGAAGATAAACTCATCCCCTCAAATGCTAATCATTTCCTAGTGTGACAACACCAGTTCATCTGATTGGTCGAGGAACAGAGAGAGCTGGAGAGATGGCTCTAAGGTTAAGAGCCCTGACACCTCTTCCAAAACTTCAGGGTTCTATTGCCAGCACTCACATGGCAACTCACCACTGTCTGAAACTCCAGTTCCAAATCTGATGCCCTCTTTTGACCTCTGCAGGCATTGCATGCCAGGTGCACAGACATAAATGCTGGCGAAATATGTGCACATACAAAATTAAGAATGTAGTGCATCATGGCCATTTGTAGGCACCTATCCAGGCACAGGACACTGGGGCTGCTTCTCCGGATCTATGTTGTCATGCCTATGAGTAAACCATCCCAACACCTTCCCTGAGCCCAGGGTTCCCAGTCTCTCAATAATCAACTCCTCCTCTTAACTCCTATGAAATCAGCTGTTTTAGATTCTACAAGAAGAGTCATTTATAACCCACTAGGAACTAGGCATAGTACCTTGCTCTGAGAGTAAAGTGACAAGCTACAGCATTCACAAATGAATGGTTTCATGTAAAGCTAGCCCTTAAAGAATTGCACTAATTATTAAGAAGTTACAATTTATGATATATGATACTAGTAAAGGTGCAGGTATATTGTTCTTTATTTAAACCTTCAGGTAATTTTTAAAGAGCTGGGAACTTCATTAATATTTCAGGAGCTTAATTCATTATAATTGATTTAAATAACCCCTAAGCCCCAAGTCAGTAATATGCTTGCCAACTGGGTATTATAGGGTAAATTCACACAGTAGCTATTATTTTACTACTGGAACGGTCTTTTTAAATTTAATGAAAATCACTACTTTTTTTTTTTTTTTTCAAGAAGGCCTTCTTTCAAAATTCCCAGAGGAACCTAATATCTAGCTTCAATACAGGAAGGCACATAAACATAAAAGGTAAAATGTACCCTTGTTTAGTATTTATTAGATGATCTGTATCATACATAAAATTTTTTTCTATTTCATTTTCTATTTTATATGTAGTCTCAAGTACTGTGGAATTAAAATACCCATAAACGAATGAAATGAATCAGACTAACACAAACTTAGGGCTGCTAACCAAAATTTGAAGACAAGGATCACCAAATAGATGCTACAGATGTTGGTGTGGTCAGAAGCAACCTCCATAACTACTACTACTGGGCTGCAGCCCAAAACCTACGCCGCATGCCCCTACATGGTGACAACAGTCATTTTGCCACAAAATTCAGGAATCCTAAGGGGAATCAAATGTCAGGCAAGCCAGTCACCTGTCACTCTCTTCCATCTCTCTATAGATTTCTCTTATACATATCTAATTTTTTGAATGAATGCTTTAAAATGAAAAAAATAATCAGTGACATTTTAATTGTCAACCCTTGCTTAGATAGTGAAGAGGGAAAAGCTTCTGCATTGTTGAAGCTATGGAGGGCTTGTACCAACAGGCCAAGCTGGCCAAGCCACCGGGGTGGTCGGTCAGAGGCTCATGCAGGTGGAGAGGCTATGTAATTTCCCTCAGCCCCCATCATTGACAGAGCACAGTGTCAAAGGGAATGAGAACTGTGAGAGAAGACAGGGGCACACTTTCTGCTGGCATGAATGCAGTAGGCTTACTGTTGAGTGTGCAAATGTTAGCAGCGAGATTTCTGATTTACTGTTTCACATTAAACCAAAGCACTACTGCTGCCTGTTAAAATTTAATGCCAGCCATGCCCAAAGCCAACAATTAAAACTGTATCTGTATGGCCAGATGTGTATGTGATATTGCCAGATATTCCTGCTCAGATTATTTTAGCCGTGTCTCTCCATGGAAATACTGGAATTATGAATGTCTCCATCTTGCCAATGCAGTACAGTGACTGTGGGTATTAAAGGACATCAGCGACTTGAAGCTGGGGCACGTGATGTTGTCAGTGCTACAAGTATACTTTTATAATATACTTGTCAGTGCTACAAGTATATTATGGGACAGTCAGTGCTGAATCTCATCATATGAGTTCTATAAAAGGCAATAAACTGTTTAACACACACATAGTATTGGCATCTGTGTTTGTATAAAGGTACTTACTTAAATATAATAGCTTGTTCAAAGTGGAAAGTTGTACAAACTTAGTAAAATGTAAATACCCTGATGTCCACACAGACAGATTTCTCACTTCCAATATGAAGCACCAAACATAAACAGAAGGCTGCTTATATTCCTAAGGTCCCGGGCACGTAGTTTGATAAGACTCCTCACCCGCTCAGCTCTGTCCTACATCTGTGGGATTCTCAGCCAGAAGTACTAGTTAGGTATTAGGAATAGAGAAATAAGATTTGTACTAAAGAAATAAATTCTTTTGATAAAATAATGGATTCTAGTTATGAGCCACTAGAGCAGTGTCAGGAAAAGAAAGGATTTGGTAGCAGTAGCGCAGTGTTAAACTAATTTGCTTTGCGGTTGGTTAGGAAGCAGACAGAAAAGGCACAGGTGAGATTTCAGAATGTTCTCCTCAGCAAGGAAAGCCACAAACACAAAGGGACTTGGAACAGAAACCATAACGCCTGTCGTGCCTGCAAGGTGCCTTGATGCCTAAGAGCAATGGGAACAATCTTGGTGCTTGGAGAGCACCTGCCTCACACCATGAGAAATATGATGTTGACAGAGCTGTCAAGAACCAGTGTGTAAGCCTTGGTCCCTGGATTGTATGCAGCCAGCCAGTTCTACAACTTAGCTGTCCTCCAGGCTTGTCTAACTTCTAAGGCAGGCTCCAGGAAATCCTAAAGGCTCAATTGGAGCTGCATTTGTTCCGATGGTAACAACCTGGCAGTTTATAAATCATTTTGAGCTGTCACAGTATCATGTGCTGTGCCTTTGGGAGGCCCACATGCAACGCTGGTATTAGTCAAAGCAAACACAACAGAGTTTAAGAGGGTCATGTGACCTAATATAAGGACTTGGGCATGCTTTGTTCTGTCATGGCTTTTAGAAGCAGAAAATGTGGAAAACATTGATTTATGTAAGGGTGTCGCCAACTAAACTTCTAAATTGATCGACTCATTGTGTTCAAGACTTATGGTACAAACTCTTATAGTCTGCAACTTTGAAGTCAATCTGGATACAAATATGGCATATGGACTAATTATACCTGCAATTCTATAAAAAACATTGCAACTTCTTTTCCTATGCCAAACTTGATATATGACATGTCTACTACCAAAGCTCCTTTGGTTTTGGATAATGGTAACGTGCACAAAGGATCAAGCATAAGTCATGTTGCAGCCTGCCAGCATAGGGCAAAAGGCAAAGGCAGAAGCTGAGCACAGACCCATCCTCACGATCCAGGGAAATCCATTCTTACTACTTGACAAAGTGGTTAAGGGCAGGGGAACCGGAAGACTCAGTGGAGAAAGTCTGATAGAGAATCAGAGCTAAGGATGTCACTCCTCTAATCCTGTTTAAATCTTAAGGCATCAGACACATCTTTAAAGCCACACTAGATTCTTCACACACTCCATCAATAGTAATGAAGACTGAAAAGCAAGATGAGATTAGTTACATAAATTAAAATAATATTTTTCTACATCTGAGCAAATAGCAACCCAGTCACATTAGCATTAAATAAAAGCCAAGTGTTAAAGTCAGTATATTTGACACAAATATTACATGCTTTGGTGTCAAACCAATATTTGAATGTTAGGTTTCCTAAGCGAGCGTCAGCTTAGTTATTCTGCACGACATAAAGCTAGAGAGACAGTGTCTGGCTTACTTGACACTCAATACATAGTATGTGTTACTGTGATTACTACTATTGTTGCTAGAATTACATTGTTTCCACCATCACCACCACCATCACCATCTCCACCATCACCACCATCATCAGCACCACCACCACCATCACCACCACCACCACCACCATCACCACCACTACCATCACCATCATCATCATCACCACCACCACCACCACCACCATCACCACCATCATCATCACCACCACCACCATCAGTAGCAGCGGCAGCACTTATAAAGGTAGTACAGTTAGCATGACCTGATGGAGTGGAGAATTATGATGAAACTTAGGTCCATCATTAAGGAGTACAGTAGATAAAAATCCCTGGGAATTTGCCTCATTATTATTGGAAGATGAAAGTCTACTACAAGTATTTGACATGTGAAGAAGAATTAAAGCTGAGTGTGGGAAATAACTGAAAAGTTATTAAGTAGGAGAGATATTTTAATCTCTTCCTAGCCTCGTTTTTGGTTTTGAGAGAGGGTTTCACTATGCAATCAAGGCTGGCCTTGACTCCATAGCAATCAGTCTGCTTCAGCCTCCCAGGTTAAGATTATAAATACAGGCCACCACACTAGAAAAACTTTCAGTGATTTAAAAAAGGAATCTAATTTTTCTAAGAGATTGCTCAAAATAATACTCCCATAAAATCTATGTGGCAAACTTTATGAGCACTAATGCTGTTAAAAGGTTTTGCTGGGCAACCTAGTGGAGATAGAAATAAAAACGTTTTATATACACTGTGATTGAAAAGTTCCATGGTGAAGAATAGAAAACTCAATAGTCCACCTGCCTAGGACAGACCGGAAGTGATGCTCCAGAAACAAAGAAAATGAGAAAAGGCAGGACAGAGAGCCTTACACCACCGAGAGAAGGAGCTGCTGTTGACCTCTGGGCTTTGACTTGTTGGCTTCCTGTCTCCCTGAAGGTGAGCAACCTGAAGACAAGCAGCACCTCCTACCTTGTTTTTCCAGATCCTGCCATTGGGTGCTTTTGTTAAAGGAAGTGGGTGCCTTGGAGGTACCACGGTGGATGGGGAATGGCTGACAGCCTTTTCTGAAGGGCAACCCCAGTTAGCTGTTTGGGCACCACCAAGAATATGCCTTCTGTGATGTTCTTGGTTGCCAGGTTTTCTATGGATTAATTAGTTAGGTATTACTATGGTCTTGAGACTCCACACGTCAGCTGTGGGAAATGGAAAACCTGATAAGGACAGTATCCTATACAGCAGTTACCGCTCCTTGTCCTAAGGCAGCTACTAGAAAAGCTCATGCGTGAAGGAAATGTTTACTAAGGGCTGGGAAGGGTTTAGTTACACTGCTCTTAGTAACATAGGCTTAGGAATTTTTCCCTAACGAGGGTATCGTGGTTTTATAACTTTTTATAAATCCATGCATTCATTAATGATATGAAAGATTTTTAGCTTTCTAGGTTTAACTTTGCAAACACTGCCATAGTATTTGCTTTCAAAGATACTTGTTTTCTGATGAGACCCAGGCAAAATCTCTTCTCATTGAGACAGAACCCAAGTCTCTCAAAATTATTTAAAGGTAATGTTTAAATTCTTACTAGACATACAATTAATTCTAAATGAAGGTGACTGCTTTGTTTCTAATAACTACATGAAAACCAGTACGATACTGAAGAAAATCATAAAAGTGGGTTTTTTTCAGACATTATTGCCATCTCTCTCATCATATTTTATACAAATCAGAGTGAAGACAGACACAGAACATTGCTTTTTATTTTATTTACTGATAGTTCTCAGCTGAACCTTATAACATGTATTGCATTTATTGACCAAGTACTATGGAAAGAGCTAGGGAGTGAGTTATGGAAAGAGCTAGGGAGTGAGTTATGGAAAGAGCTAGGGAGTGAGTTATGGAAAGAGCTAGGGAGTTAGCTATGGAACGAGCTAATGAGTTAGTTTCCTCTGTTTGCGGCTCACTGTATGCTCAGGAGAGCCATGTAAGAGTGGATACGTGGGAGTGTGTTTGGTAAAATGTTTGTTGATGCTCAAATGAAGTTTACCATTTGTAGAAGGGCAGGGGTGGAGAGTGGGCACATTACAGAGAGGTGCCTCTTACTGAGGGGTGTCTACTGAAAAAGGAATGGCATTTGACTTTAACGAGTACTATTTATATGTTCTTATCATAACTTGTCCCATATACTTTCTTTCTGAGTCTGTGCACCCTATTGCTGCCTCCCTTCATTAGCTTCCAACAAAAAGTGTTGAAATGAGTTGCAGTTTGTGGAATATATTGGCAGAGTCTCAGGCACTGGGTACTACGTATGAATGCTTGGCAGGAATCATTTGATCTGATCCTTTTAACAATGCTTCAAGGAGAAATTATTTGCATAATGAAGTAATGATTTTTCATTTAGACTTTTGGCAAGTGATGGTGGGATCCCTTTAGCATTCAGGTAGGCCCTTTCTTAACATTCTAAGGTCTGAGCTTGAGAGTGAGTCTTAGGACAGCCAAAGCTGCACAGAGAAACCCTGTCTCGAAAATAAATAAATAAATAAATAAATAAATAAATAAATAACAACAACCCCCAAACAAAACAAAAACCAAAAAATCATAATTTTCTAAATATCAGTAGGAAAAAGTGGAGAAATTCAAGCAACAAACGACCTTCCATCTTCACAGCTGAGCGGCATCCACCCTTTTTGATAGTAGCTCTTAACCTCCCTAATGCTGCGACTCTTTAATACAGTTCCTCACATGGTGGTGACCCCCAACCATAAAATTAGTCTGTTGCTACCTCATGACAGTAATTGTGCTACTGTTATGAATCGTAGTGTAAATATCTGACATGCAGGATACCTAATTTCAACCCACAGGTTGAGAACCGCTGCTTTGTGATAAATAACCTAGAACTCGGCCACTTCACCCAGTGTTCTCCAGTAGACAGAGTGAATGTCAGCCTTGGTTACACAGGGAGGTATCAATAAACAGTAAGCATTGCTGCTAACAGTCAAGTTTCAATTTAAATTTCAGCTTTTCTGCAATAGCACAAGTTATATTTATGAAGACAATCAGAAGGAAAATCTAAAACCTTTAAAAAAAAAATCCCTCTGGCATTCCCATGACAAGAAAATATGGATGCACTTGGAAGCCTGTTTCATTTTATTAGAATTGTAATGCCATCTGCCAAAGCTCTCTAAAATGTGCTGCTGCTTCTGACAGCACTGGAGAGGACTTTACTTGAAAGACAGACATCTGGGGTTTCTTATTTTATTTGTTAGTTTATTTATTTATTAATTACTACTACTGCTGCTGCTGCTGCTGCTGCTGCTGCTGCTACTACTACTACTACTACTACTACTACTACTACTACTACTACTACATCTTTAAAAGACACAATTTGTTTGCCTTTTAAAATTTACTGGCCAATTCTGTAACAATGGCAAAATACTCAGATTCTTAAATGACCTCCACTTATTTCTCTACAGTTTTAATTGTGCATAGAATAAAAAAGATTCTGTGTTATAGTTTATAGATATGCACTCTTTCAATTTTTGATAATGCCATCTTTTCCCTAAACAGATGGTAACTCTTGTCATCACCTGGGCATTGGTTCTAGGCATTCTGGCAATGACAGGGAATTTCTGCAGAGTCATCTTTACTTGGTTCCTATTGTGATCTGAAGATGATTTTATTTAGGATGATAATGGTATTTTCTTGGAGTTACTAGCTCTGTTTTTGTTTTGTTTTGTTTTGTTTTAGAGGGGGAAGGGGAAGAGAACAGGATTAGTTTTAGAAGAATTCACTCCTGATTCTAAATTCCTTGGAAGTATGTGCAAGGAATGAAAGTAGTCCAATGGACTCTTGCTCAGACATAGGCATATACTCTGTGTGCAGCTGGCAAGGCAAAACGGAAGGGTACAATGGAAAGTGAGTCTTGCTGCTACAATCTACAGGGAGAGGAAAAATCCCAACCAATCCACTAATCAACCAACCAAACACCAAAGCAATTCCACACAGAAGTACATCTACAGAGTATTTATGAATTAATGTGTCAGTATTATCTGTGCACATTCATATTGCACAGTTTCAAAATTTAGTTGAGTTCATTATTAAAAAGAATCCAGGATGTTTTAGTGACCAACACTGTATTCATAACAAAGCTGGATTAGTAAAATACAATACATGATTGTTTCCAAAATATTCAATAGCCAAAATGCTAGGTCTGTCTGCCTGGGTTTTTTTCTTTCTTTCCTTCTTTCCTTCTTTCCTTCCTTCCTTCCTTGGTTGCTTGCTTGCTTTCTCCCCCCTTCTTTATTTTTGTCATAGTTCTTTGGAAGTAGAGTTAAGAAGTTTTCTTGGCCCTCAAGAAGAATTAAAGTTAGAATGCGGAACTGCCCATCAGTTTTAAAGTAGATTTTCTCAGATAAGATAATTTCATGATTCTAGATTAATGTCATCTCTTGCATTGTGAGGGGTAGGTTGCAGAAATGTAAAGACAAAAGAGAGGAGAGAGGACCTTGTGACAACCATGGACTGCAAACATTTTTTTTCCCTTTAAGTGTTAAATGCTAACAAAACAGAGACGGGACGGTGGAAAAAATACAGGTACTCAATATGAAAAGAGAGCACTGCGTTTTGCTTACTGAGATCCAAATTTAACAGAAAATTGTATCCTTCAGCTTTTGGCTGGTTTCCCAGGCTTCGCTTACAGAATTCCCTCATCTTCATCACTCAGATGCTCAATGGCTGCCAACATCAACAAGCAACTGGCATGTTGGTTGGTTCATGGGCAGTGTGAACTCTGCACTCCCACAGGTCTATGTGCAGAGGAGAGAGACATGACCCGAGGCAGAAAGTCCATCCTGAGAGTTGAGTACTGGGGATATTTCCCCAAATTAATAAAATTCTAATGTTGAATGAACTCACACACTACTTAAAGGGGAAAAGTCTATGTAGGACCCCTGCACACACACACACCAGTTTTGAGCTAGGAATTCACTTTTCTCATTAAAAAGGACTGGGAAGGCTTACTGTGAAATTGAAAAGGATGTAAAGAATATAATGACCTTCAGCTGCATTGTAAATATTTCTTCTGTATAAAGAAATGGATGAAGCATGGTGTTAAAAATAGATGCTATGCTATTAAAGATCTAGAGAAAATGTCATGGAAGGTCATGTTGATTCTTGTGTTATGCAGACACCATGGACAACATTAACTGATATAAGGTTGTGTGTTCTTGGGGATTGAAATCATGTACTTGGTATTGGTAAGTCTCCCATCCCATGTCAGGAACCCAGAGAATTTAATAACATGAATTGAACAAAGTAGCCAACAGGACAATTTAGGGAGAGTTCACCTGGAATTTTAAGACGACTCTCTAAGCTATCTCTTTTACACTAGTGTAAAATATGATCTTTAAATGGCAAAATAATTATAGAAAGTATGAATCAGATAAATCTGAACCCTGTTAAAAATGCCTTACAGTATGACTTAGGAATCTGAACTCTCCACAGGCCCCAGGCCTTCCATTTTCCTGTCACTCCATGTCTTGTCCCTGATCTCTGAGTAAGTCAAACTCAGTCCAACTGTACAGCTCTTCTGCCCTTTACTTGGTGTGGAGTTAGCATTCCTCAGAAACCTTCATCATTCAACACACCCTCAGAACACCACCCACTCACACAGGCCTTTCCTTCTGTCTAATAGCCCACTTTATTTTATGAGCCAAGACTTCAGAGTTATTTTCTAGTTTATTCTTTTAAACTCTAATTGAAATCAGCAGAACTTTAATATAAACTAAACGGTCCCTTTAAGACTGTCAGATGAGAATATAAACACTTAGAAATATAATATGTACATTGAGTTTAGATGTACAACTTAGTAATAGGGTGAGTATTTACCTTTCATATGTAAGGACATGGTTGGTCCCAATAGTCTAAGGGGATGTGTCTGTCTAACTGTCTGTCTGTCTGTCTATGCGTATGCAAGTACAAAATTAAACATACATATACACATGTGGACAGGAAGGAGGGGGAGGGAGAGGGAGAGAGTTAGAAAAATTCTTTGAAGTCAGGAGTATGGTGCAATATCTCAAAAAAATCATGACTTGCACAGAATACAGGAATGGGAAGACCAGAGCAATATGTCTCTGCTTTTCCCCTTAGGAGAATCTTGACTACTGTGTTTATTATTAGCTCAGTAGCCTTGCAATAAAGGCTGAACAATTTCACTGAATTTTCTAGTTACAAATTCAGCATTTGGATTCACTTAATTTATACAAAGTTGAAGCATATTAGGCCTGATTTTAGACATTAGATCCTAATAACCTTACCCCTCCTCAAATGGCGATACAATAGCAGAAGGACATGGGAAGGTCACTTTAATAGATGACAACAGAATTTTTCACGTTTGTTTATATTACAAAAAAAGTCCTTGCTAATGTGCTTTGGTTGTTAAGTGTTAGGCCTCTAAAGCATTACTTTTAAAAGAAAAATGTGAAAGCCAGGAGGTTAGAAGAACACAGAAATAAAGAACACTGAGACAGGAAACAGGCATGAGGAGGCATGGGCCTCTGAAATACACTCAGTGGGGTCGAAGGGGTAAAGCACATGTAAAAATAAAAATATTTAATGCTGCATTTTACATTCCTGCACAAACACACATGTTTTATAACTCTTGCAATTATGATCAATAAATTCTTTTATTGTGTTGCCTGCTGTTCATTTTATGCCTGGAGAATAGATTTCTCATTCTTCCTGGGTCAGTGAGAGTGTTTCCAGAGAAGACAGGTTGTGGCTGAAGAAACTGAGAGGGGAAATGGAAAGGCACCATGCTGTCAGCTGTGGCCTAGGTAGGATGGGAAGACTCAAGGAAGACCTTTCTCTCACCACCCTTACCCCCTAGTTTTTCCTTAGAGCATGATACACTTCTGCAGCTATTCTGAGCATTCTTTCCCAGGCTCATAGATTCTAAAAGGTATACTATATGCCCATTGGGACTCATGGGCCTTTGGCTTCAGAATTGGAGATGCTTCACGAGTTTCTGTGGTGCTTGGATTGTGCCAGGATTTCTTTGTCACTCTGGCATACATACATGCTACAGAGGCTTCTGGCTGTCTCATTTTCAGAAGGTCATTGTGGAACTTTCCAATCTCTGTGGTCCTGTGATTTAACCTAATACATTTATGTGTACAGATTTCTCCATTCTGTATTCCAGGAGAATGTGGACTAGTGTACCTGATAATGTACCTGAGAGGTTATAGCAAGGACAGTGGAACAGGGCTGAATTCTAGGTGGGGGTTGGCCTGGGAAGAGACAGGATGGGATGTGAAGTAGGTGGGCAGGAACTTTGAGCTAAGACATGCCCTTGAGGCTATAACCTCTGAGGAGCTCACAGAAGGCTTGGCAAGGGTACAGGCACTAGAACAGTCTAACATGGTTTGTGAACATTTACAAATGTTCAGAGTTGATATGTAAAATTCAAGAAGAGAGGAACTCCAGGGTCACCTATCAACAGACTTCATTTCTGCAGACTGACAGAAGTCCTGTGGTAGTTTAAATGAATGTGACTCCCATAGGCTCATATATTTCAATGTTTGGTTCCCAGATGGTAGAACTGTTTGGGAAGGATTAGGAGGCATGGCCTTGTTGGAGGAGGTATGTCACTAGGGGTGGGTGGGCTTTGAGGTTTCAAAAGCCCAGCAATTCCCAGTCAGCTCTCTGTTTGCCTAGTCTTTCTCCATCAATATTAGATCTCAGCTACTGCTCCAGAGCCATGCCTATTGCTGCTTCCCACCATGATGGTCATGGACTCTAACCATCTGGATTTGTGAGCAACAAATTAAATGTTTCTTTCTTTCTTTCTTTTTTATAAGTTGCTTTGGTATTTTCTCTCCAAAGCAACAGAACTGTGACTAAGACAATCATACCTCTAATCAACAAAGTAGGGCATTCCATACATGTCTAGACAACTTTCCAAACATCAAGAAGCTTAAAATATGAGGAGATATATATTTATCTTTTCTTTTGCTTATAATTTGCAGACTCATTATATTGATTTTCAGAAGCAATGTAAAAGGAAATCCATACATTGTCCATGAAACATAAAGGTCTAATTACTTATCAAGAGAGTTTGAACAAGGGACGCATAGACCTTCCATGCAAGTGAAAACTACAGGCGTGTGCATGTGCTCTCCGAGAAAGAGCTAGACTGGAACTAAGCTTTGTCATGCTGTCATCAGGGAGAGGTGACCAAAGACAAGTCAGGAAGCATAAGAGCAGAGTTGACTCAGATGACTGAAAATATGTGAAGTACAGCTGGGGTGAGTTAGTGAGCCAATGCGGGTCACATGTCTGGCATAAGAGTTCTTAATTTATAAAACATTTATAATTTAAAAAAATGTTAAATTTTCACATCCAAACTCAACCTTATTCTCAATTTGAGCTATGGCATTAACACTGCTTGTGTAGGAAAGAAACATTTAACCCTTAATATTACATACCATCTTGGTGGCCACAGGAAAGTTAATGTATTCCTTTGCTTACTAAACTTTCCATTGGTTTCATCTTGAATATAGGTGTGGGACCTCTCTTCTCTTCAGAAGATTTATTTTTTTAGATTGTAAATTATAAATTTTCACTCCTCCCCTTGAGGATGTAAAGGTGCTATAGTTTAGGAAAATCTTTCTCAAGGACTCTAGGACCATCCCTTTGAAGTAGAACTCTTAGGAAACTTAGATCTCTTTATCAGTCTCTTTGGAAAAACAGAAGCCAAACTTTGTTGTGGGCCAAGGAGAAAACACAGACAAAGAGCGTCCCTAACCACACTGACCAAGTTCACTTTCAGAACTCTACTTATGTATCCTCTGGTATTTCTCCATGCATAGCTCATTCCAGTCCTTAAAAATACTGTGCTTTTTTTCTTGATACTTTATCTACATTTCAAATGTTTCCCCCTTTCCAGATCTCCCCTTTGGAATCTCTCTATTCCCTCCCCATCCCCCTGCCTCTATGGAGGTATTCCCCCACCCACCCACCCACTCTCTGCTTCCCTCCTTGGCATTCTCCTGCATTGGGGCACCTAACACCCTCAGGCCCAAGGGCCTCTCCTCCCCCTGATGGCTAACAAGACCCTCCTCTGCCACATATGTGGTCAGCACCATGGGTCTCTTCATGTGTATTCTTTGGTTGGTGATCCAGTCTCCAGGAGCATCAGGAGGGCAGGCCAGTTGACACTGTTGCTCCCTCCCTGGGGCTGCAAACTCCCTCAGCTCCTTCAGTCCCTTCTCCAACTCCTCCATCTGGGACCTCACACTCAGCCCTACGGTTGCTGCAAAGTGACTCTTGGGTGTTTCGAACTTTTGGGCTAATAACCACTTATCAGTGAGTACATACCTTGTTCATTCTTTTGTGACTGAGTTACCTCACCCAGGATGATATTTTCAAGTTCCATCCATTTGCCTAAGAATTTCATGAAGTCATTGTTTTTAATAGCTGAGTAGTATTCCATTGTGTAAATGAACCACATTTTCTGTATCCATTCCTCTGTTGAGGGACATCTGGGTTGTTTCCAGTTTCTGGCCATTATAATTATGGCTGCTATGAACATAGTGGAGCATGTGTCTTTATTACATGTTGGAGCATCTTCTGGGTATATGCCCAGGAGTGGAATAGCTGGGTCCTCAGGGAGTATTATGTTTATTTTTCTGAGGGTCCGCCAAACTGATTTCCAGAGAGGTTGTATCATCTTGCATTCCCACCAGCAATAGAGGAGTGTCCCTGTTTCTCCACATCCTCACCAACATCTGCTGTCACCTGAGTTTTTGACCTTAGCCATTCTGACTGGTGTGAGGTGGAATCTCAGGGTTGTTTTGATTTGCATTTCCCTGCACTTTGTTTTACGGTGAATGAGTTCAATGTCTCCCCTACCTCAATACTCTTGATTAAAACATCCCTTGCCTGGGTGATGTTCTTTCAACCACATCTGGTATAACCTTTCTTTAGAAATTGACCTTTCTTTTTCTTATCTTCCTAAATCTTTTACTTTCTTGATACTAGGCAATAGTTTCCAGTTATTTCAAAGTGCATTTGCTTCAAATATGATACTTAGAAATAAATAAGAGTAAATATAGATATTCGTGAGAGATGAGTACATACTAGATGCAATAAAGAACAAAAACTTCAGAGTGTAGAATATGAAAATTCTAGTAATTAGATAATACCAAAAGATAATTCAATGAAAATCATTCTACTTTTCTATTCTTTGGTTGGTGATCCAGTCTCCAGGATCACCAACCAAAGAATATATATATATATATGTATGTGTATATATATATATATATATATATATATATATATATATATATAAAAGAAGCATAATTAAGACCTTTTCAACTAAATATTTCATCCTACCCCACCTCAAGCTCAAAGTTGTGAAACAGAAAATTCCTATATTTTGGACCAATATCCTGATGTATACTGTGCAATGTCTAGCAGGCTTTTTAGCTCTACAGTGGTATGTGTTGACATTTTGGAAAGAGGCACTATTTCATTAAATGGGGTCATAGAACTTACCATTTTACTAAAAAAGAATATTTACTGTAGACAAAGCACACATATAAGCCATGTCTGATTATTGACCATCAGCTATGTAGAACTTTAAGACCTAGAGTAAAGTCAGAACAAATGCCCCCGGGGGGAGAGGGGGAAATGTTTGGTTTATCAGCTTTACTCTCTTAAGTAGAAAAGATTAACACATCTTGTTCACTGGAAACACTTGGCTGTGTTTGGTTTGCACAGTGTTGTATCTCAACATTAGCTTTTTGATGATAAAACTTCTAAATATAAAATGCACTGAGCAATAGTATGGAGCCAGTTTGGAACCAGCAGCCGCTCTAAGATTCTCCAGAGAAAACGTTTCCCTTCTTTTTCTTCTGTTAATAAGGGCAATTAGAAACATAATGCTCTGCTGTGACTGCAGGTTCCCAGCCCTAGTGTCTCACAGCACAGCAGCAAGTCCTGTGTCCCCAGCTTCACTCCAACACAGATAAACACTCCATTACCCACTTACTAAGTCATTTCGCCCACATTTAGCCCAAATCATTGCTCATAAAACATATTATAATATCTTGTCAGTCTTTATTGAGCTGAAATTGCTTATTGAATGTGCAGGTCTGAGCTATTAATCAGTTGTTATCAGGGCTGTGCAAACAAGTGTAATGAATTAAAAAAAAAAGATCATAATCAGATTTTGTGTTTTCAGTCACAGATTTCTTAATAAAAGAAAAACACGATCTAGAGACAATTAGGTCCATGGAGGTGATTTAATTCAATCACTTTGCTTGCACTGAAATCTATGGGTTATGCTGGGTAAGAATAGTGCTGGTTTGAGCCAAGTTCAGCCTATTATTAAGACTTGGGGCAGCCATGTAATTTAGAGATGGAAATAACACGTGACTTCATTATCCACACAGACTTGGAACGCATATGCTTTAATAGTTGAACTATCTTTCTGTTCCTTAACTAGGACCTCACTGTGTAGCCTAGATCATGTCCTATCTCAGCCTCCCCAGGGCTGGGATTATAAGCATGCATCAGCTTTCCTGGCTACTAAATTACTAATTCCAACTAAATCAATTGTTGTTGTTGTTCTTTATTTTTGAAATTATAATGCAATGACACCATTTCTCCCATCCCTTCCCTCCCTCTGAATGCTTCCTTATCCTCTTCCTATTCTCCTTCGAGTTCATGGCCCCGCTTTTCCTCAATCGTTAGTACATGCCTACATTTGTATATCCATATAGATATTATTTTATGTATGTTTTCTGGGCTGATTGTTTGGTCCTGGGCAACCAATTGCTGTGCTCTTCTCTGGGGAAGGCCAGCCCTCCTGCTCCCAGCTTTTCCGAGTTGCCTGTAGTTCTTTGTGTATGGTTGAAGCCTTTAGTTTTCTGGATACTTCCCTGTTTAGGGAAAACGTAAGTTTACACACAGTATTTTCCTCAATGTCCTGGCACTGACCAGTGTTAGTGGAATGCAAACCAAGCCATGAGACCTAGAAGAGCAGACCTTCTTCTCCTCCCTCCAAGGCTCATAGAGCCACTTGCAACTCGGTCTCCACCTTCTCATTTCCATTGGTTTAACTGTATCACCTTTGCTAACTCCCAGGAGCCTCAGTTTCCAAAACCACTGGGTGCTTTTAGTCTCCTCAAGGAGTAGTTAACATTCCACCCTCAGACAAGTCTGAATGAGAACTTCTGGAACAAAGTCCTGTCTGCAAAACTTGACTGGGTGATTAAAACCGCAGTGAAACGGAGAGGTTAGAATGTGCCAGGCTCAGAGCCTAACTACCTTCTTAGGCTAGCTTTAGCCCTGTGAATAGCCACTTCTTGTCCACCTTGGTGCTAAACACAACATTCTGCGACTAACACCCTTCTTGGGATCTATTAACTTAACAGAGTATCAACTTCCAGCAACCCAAATACCAAGGATGCCATGGGCTAGTATCTGAGACATAAAGGAGAAGCTTCCCTATTTTGCTGTAACTCACTTTGTGGGCACATCAGTACCCACCAATGCATTTCTTACATGTTTTCATTTGTGACTTCCTTTATTCTGCTACTATAAAACTTTACAGAACTGCTTCTACATTAGGAACATGGAAGCTCATCTAACTTGGCTCTGTGTTTTCTGGTCCGTGGTCATGCAAATTTGGCTTCACAACAAGTTAGCTCCTATTTCCTTTGTGGTGAAAGCTGTGTTATTTTGCATCAACACTAAAGAACACTATACTCAGTAGGCTTCAGGATCTGCACCATGGAGAGAATGAAATGGCAGGCAAGATCAATTTCTGGGTGGTTGGGGATCATCAGTGGGCACCTGGAGCCTCATGCTGCCACGGTGTTGAGGGTTTTTCAGTTTTACACATGTAAGATGAAATGGAAATAACTCTTTCAGTTTGCATTTCTTTCACAATAGTTTGGTCAAACCTTTTAAGTAGGAGCATTATACATTCTTTAGACATTTTATATCAAGTTGTCTGGCCTGTTTTTTTGTCAAGTTATCATAGAACTTTTATCATATATATTTCTATAGGTATATGTAAGTTTCTCTTGACATTTTTAGGGTTTTGTATATATACAGATCAACATTGTCCTTTCTTCTCTCTCTCTTTCTCTTGCTCTGCCCAAAAATTAACCTGTAAGGCCCACCTGCCCAGGGACCAGGTAACTTCCTGGAATGCAGTGAACTGTAGTTCTTGGGAAATGACAAAGCCTCATGGGAAAGTACAGTGGCCTACAGGTCTGTCCTCATAAGTCCCTGCAACATACGGCTCAAGGTCATTCTCAAGTGAGAATTTCTAGAAAGTAGTCCTGACCAGAGTGCAACACTTGGTCAGTATTTAATATTTAATAAATGCTGGCTTTAAATTAGGCCCCAAAATGGTGGAGTTTGTTTTTCTGGTGAATTGCTGGATTAACACTTTCTTTTTAAAGTAAGATTAATTATATGAACACGCCTATGTCTGTGTGAGGGTGAGCCACATGTGTGCAGAGGCTGGAAGAGGGTATCATCTGCCACAGGACTAGATTACAGACATGTGAGCAGCCTGACATAGATAGCAAGGATGGAGTCCTGTCCTCTGGAAGAGCAAGGAATCCTGACCAGGAAGCCTTCTCTGCAGCCCCTCGAATGTTTTCCCAATCTCTTGTTTTTCCTTATTGTGCTTCAGATGGTAAGCAGCAGTTTCAACCTGAGAAGATTTTACTGGCACAGCTGCATTCATTTATAGAGCTTTCAGTAGGTAAAGTCTATCACAGAAGACAAAACAAGGAACAGAGGCTAGCTGTTTTAAGTTTTAAACTTTCTAGTTTAATGTTAAGAGCATTTCCTCATCTGTAAAACTGAGAATGACACCTACTCCCCAGGAGAGAGAAAAATATATTGCTGTGTAGGGCATGAATGGAATAAACTGCTGCTTTCGGTGTGCTTCTCCCAAGTGATGTTCACTCCTATTCACCTTTTAGACTACACAGATTTCCCTATGTACATAATAGTTTTATCCTGATACCAACCCTTCGATTATAGAACATAATGTTGCCTCTCTTTCCAGGGTGTGTTTCATTACGAAGCTTATATCAACATTAGATACTATGTTAATTATATTATATTGTGTATTTTCTATTTGGAATATACTCAAGGTTTCAAAATACACACAGTAATTACCAGCACTGTAAAACTTTAGTTGATTCTTTTGAAATTATGTATTTAATATTAGGAACAGTTCATTGAATTGTTGGGGGCTCAAAACGGAATTCTGCCAAGTCCGAGGCTTTTCAGAGTGCTTGACACTTGGAAATGAGCCTGTGCCTTAAAATCAGAGTGGAACTTCCCATTGAAGCTCATCTTGCCCACTCCAGCACATGGAGGGGCTGTACTGTGCAATTGCTTTTTCTATGGAAAGACAAGACCTAAAAAAAAGAGAGACTCAATCGCCTTCGATCCCTTCTTTGAGATTCCATTAACTAGGAAGATTAAACAATTATCACAGGAAGTAGGATAGCAATGTCATCAAGTGGATTTCTGTCCCTACCCATTGACTATTCTCTAGGTTTATTGGAATCCTGTGAAGATCATTTGCTAACCCACAAATTGTCTATATGCTTCCGTATTCCTCTCCTGCAAAGAGGTGTAAGTCTTGGGGCCTGGCAGGGTGATGGGATAACCACTTTCCTGCAAAGTCCCATGCACAGTAACACTGATATGTTTCTTCTGCTCCTTGAGGTCTGCTCAGCCATCCTTCAGAGGCAGCAGGTGATTCCACCCTCGCCTTGTAAACTATCAGAGAACAGGCATAGCTGGGCAATCCATTCCACAGTTCATCATTGAACACACATGCCTCTGAAGACACAGTGTATGAAGGAAGGGAAATACTAATCATTAATGCACTGTTGAAATAACTGACTATAGCGTCAACCACATAGTTTTAGATCTCACAAAGTCCTTACAGTGATGAATACACCAAGGGGCAGACTCCCCATTTGTATGCCTTACTTCTCCACAAAGAAAACTGTACAAAGTAAGCTTTCAGTGGACCTAGAAAATACTTACATCTTGATGTCTAATAATATTATATACCATACGAAGACATGAAATATTGGTGAAAAGACTCTTGAAAAACCAAAATTTAGAATTGCCTTTAATCAGAGGACCACAGAGTAAAATACTGATCAAGTTATTTGTTTGGTACAGAGAAAAATTTAAAAAATGATTATATGCTAAAAACATTTTAATAAAAATGGCAATTCACTATGTCAGTGAGATGTGTTAACAGAGAATGCTACCAAAAATTTCGATAAGCATTTTCACTCCTATCTATGAAGCAGGACAGCCTATACCTCTAGCTTTCCCCACCTTCAGCTTGCTTCTGACATGTAAGGTAGTGACTTGGCCAAATGGGTAATGACTAAAATTAACCCTTTGTTATAGCTACTTTTGACTTTGAGTCACAGGTACTTCATACACATTCTTACTGCACATATTTTTCAAACACATACAGAGAGAGAGAGAGAGAGAGAGAGAGAGAGAGAGAGACATACTATGTGTGTTTCTTTTAAAGTAGAGGTATGAAATTAAATCCATATTTTCCCATTAACTGACAGTACAAAGTGCAGCAAAGCTATCTTCATTGGAACAAAATTATTTTAAACAGTATCTGTTAGTTTAAGCACAGTGGTTTGTGAGCTTCCTGAAGATAAAAGGGAATGACACATCCCTTAGGAAGCTTGTTGTTAGCTCTTTCAGGTGGTCATGTGTATGTACTAAGTTTAATTAACACTTTATTTATTTCCTGCATTTTATCAGGCAGACTTACTGTTTATGCTATCATCATGCTATTGTTCGGAGTCATCTTTGAATGAAATATTTACATATTGACATAAATATAGAGAAAGTTCTTGCAACTCTTTGGCCTGGGTAAGATGGAAAAGTAGGGGCACTGTTGTCTTCCAGTGAAGGTGCACGCATGTTAAACCCATTCACAACAGCTCTGAGCTAGCTTTGCTCTAGATGACAGGGATCATGGGCGTTATCAAAGAGGTTTCTCCTGGGAACACTGCACTGTTGCAGGAAGTGAGCCTAAGGCATTTCTGAACTGCAACATGACACAGAAAGTGTTATCTTGACTTGTCTGTAGTAAGTGCTTGGTGAAGACCTTCTCAGGTAAATTGTAACCCTGCCTTTGCCTTTATGGGTTCATTCCATGGGCATTTCTACCTCTCCATTTAAAAAATGCATTTATTAATTATTTTTAAAATAAAATTGCATACATTGTCATGTACAATGTATTGTCTTAAAATGTGTATGCCTTCTGGAATGGCCACATTGAACTTATTTACATGTGAACTAGAACATGATTTCACTTCCTTAGAGAACACTTAAAATACACAGGAGAAGAACATGGCTCATGAAAAGGGAAATGAGAAAATTAGGGTTCTAATTAGGGACAGGAGAGGAGATAAATGCACAAAAAGGAGGAAGGAGAGAGAATAACAGCAAGGATCTCTTGGAACATCATAAGGAATTGTACCTCTACCTATCTCCCTAAAACACCCGAGCACGCGTAAGTCAGTGTATAAATATACGTATGTAGTTGACATGAAAATTTCCCATGTGGGCTGACAATCCTTTCCCCGAGTCATAGACCACCTAACAAACCCCAACACAAGGCATGAGAAGCCCTCTTTTGAGTTGTTGTTCAGTGTTGTTCAAGAGATTCCTAAAACATTGTAGGCTTTTTCGATTCTCCTTGGCTGCTCCAAAGATGTGGAAGACACAAGACTCAAAGGCACCTGAGCTGGTACTGATCTGAATGCTCCCCCACCCCCGAGGTCTACCAATTGTTCTTGATGTTTATAATGCTCTTTGTATACCAACAGTGAGAATACATGTTACAGCTGGTGTTTCATCACAGGCAAATACCACACAGTGGTTGATAGATCAACTGGAATGTCCTATAAAACCACAAGGACAATAAGAGGAAACACAATTAGGACATCAATATTTTTGTAAGTTTGTGTTTTCTGATGAAGTGCCAATTTATTACTGTGAAGGGTGGCTTCCGGTGTTGGCTCTGCATGGCATAACAATGATTTCTTTCGGTTTATATATTTTTTGTGGAGCTTTAGCTGAAACATAAAACAGAAGATGGATGAACCTCAATGAACTTTGATCATTTCATCATTCCACAATGGAACTAGATCTAGAGTATTCTGATAGGATTTCTTTGCATGTGATTATGCATGCCAAACTTGGAGTTTTCTTTCTAGTTAAGTGGGTATAGAAAAACAAAGTATTAGTCCAGATAAAACCAGGTTTTCTCAGGCTGACAATTGTAATGATTAGACTTGGGCTGTAAATTACAATTTTATTTATACCAATACCCACTCTCCACCCTACTGGGTGCCACACATTCTACACACATGTTCTACTAGTGATTCCTGGCTGCTCATATTATATTTGAAAAATTAGCAGTATTTTGATGCTAAAGTTTTGAGACTATAAAAAACAGTTCTTTTTATTGGAAACAAAATCTTTAGCCCAGGCTAGCCTGGAACTGGTGAAGACAACCTTGAACTTCTAATTATTCTGGTTCCACCTCCCAAGTGCTAGGATAATAGATGTTAGCCACCCTGCCCAGGTGCTGGGAATCAATCTGTGGCCTCATGCACGATAGGTAAGACTTACTGTAAACGGAATTATACCCATAACTACATAAAGGTTTCTTTCATCAAAATAAAATCAATTAAGTGTGGTAGCCATTGTCAAGTATCATTTTAACGAGATTGTAAGAGAGCAAACTATAGTTTTTTAGTCTACAAAATTATTGGAACCAAATTAACCAATGTTACCGAGAACAGTTCCTCTGCTAATGCACTGATAAGCTGTAAAATCATTGAAGCACCCATTTCCATGTCACTGAAACAACTGAACCTTTAAACTATCGTGATGTAGGTTTGGATTTGGGGGCAGTGTTGTGAGAGCACCCAAGACCCAGCTGATCCTCCTAAAAAGCTTTACAGCCTGTGGAGATATAAACAAGCAGGCAGATAATTGTCACTGCCAAAGGTAACTAGAATGGCTGTGTGCTTGAGGACTGACTTGCAGAAGAGTCTGTCTACCTTTGTGCAGAGGAGGAACATTGGCCTGGACTGTACAGAATGAGCAGGGATATGGATGTCAGGTAGAAAAAATGTAAACGAGAAAGAGGAAACCTAAAATACAAGGCTAAGCATTAGTTGAGTGTTCAATGCTATTTGAGGGATTATCCAAGGGATTCCTGTGACTAGAACAGGTCGCTAGGTAGCAATGGGGCAGTGATGGATGACAGGAAGGCAACATTAAACCAGGCATAGATCTGAGATGATTTGTGATTATGAGCATTGTCACTAATTCATAGGCAAATGGGAACAATCCAGGTCATACGAAAAAGTACTTTCAACATATCTGAGAACACTTTGCTATCTGAGGGAGAAATTGTTGTTTTGTGCTGTCATCTAAATTGTTTCATAAGAGCTATTTGTGAAAATAGCACAAATCCATATTTCAGCCCCAAGTCTCTTGATTATCTACAGATTGCCAAATTTTGATCCTAAGACATAAGAACACAAATGCTTTGAAAAGGCTTATCAGCACTTTCTAAAGCCTTCCTACCTAATAAGCATTTTAATATTTAGTATTAAATATTAATGCTAAATATTAATATTGGATACTATTTATTCTGCACACAGAGGCATTCTCTGAAGGAAGGAAACTATTTGTTGAGCTGGGACTCTCTCCTTCTGGTACCAGATTGCTTCCACTCTGACAAGAAGCCAGTCATTATTGGGTCTCAGTCATCTATCTGCTCCATAGAATGAGAAGAGATGGAAGTTAAAGATCCCTTCTAGTGCTTATACATTTGGGGACGTTGGTCTGGTAAAGACCGAATTTTACATCCAAATAAGCCACACAGACCTGAAGGGGCAACAGGGAAACAAAAGCTATTTTTTTCTATTCCAAAAACATATATTATTCATACACACAACATTCTCTTTTGTTATTTGGAAGACATCAAGATACACAGTATCATATTTGTTGTTTATTATATTTGGAAAATCTAACATCGTGACCCCTGAGTTCATTGATTAATGACCTATGTACACCAGGCTTCAGAACAAAAATTTCAGCTGTTTGAAACTAATGTTGTTTAAAATTCTTTTAATAATTCTTGAATGTAAAGTACGTGGACTAGGTAAATACTAGAAATTGCTAAGCTATCTTTTCAGAAATTCCAACTGATAATTATTTTAGACATTTAAATAATGAGGTTTCACTGATTCTATTATCTGAAAACACATGCCCTGGTTTAACCTGAGACAGGGGCAAAGCTGTATGATAGTAGATTTCATAAAAAGGTCCAACTTAGGAAAGCATACCTCCTTCGAGTCTGTTAAAAGCAGCTGAACTTCAGCATTATCATCATTATCTCAGACACCTGAGAAGTATTCTAAGGCTGCCTGTGAGGTCTTGGCCTCCCCTTCCTCTACCTTCAGTCAACAACAAACGAGAGTAAGGGTAAATTATTATTTTAGGATTAATACATATCAAGTATGGGTTCTTAAGACTTGAGACCTTTACCCGTTCTCATTGACCTTACCCTCACCTAAATTTATTGATGTGAATCTCTACTTACAAGATCGAGATTGGAGAGAAGGCAGTAAAACAGGATGCCATTAAAAGGCAGTGATGCATATTGTAAGCTGTTAATATTAAAACACAAAGTAAGCCAGGCTTCTGGGCTGGCTCCCTGGGTACAGCTGCTTGCTATGTAGCCTGACGACTTGAATCTAGTGCTGAGACCCATATGACAGAAGGAGAGAGCCAAGTCCTGTAAGGTATCCCAATACCTTTCCTGGCATACATACGCATGCACATACATGTAAATAAATGTGATTTATAAATAAACCATTTATTATCCTACCTCAGAAACAGAATGTATTAAATGGAGAAATTTTAGCAATATATCCACCCCAGAGATGAGACATTGACAAAAGTCAGTTTGTTATTGAAGCTACGTCTCATGGTCTAAGTCCTGAAGTGTGTAAAATGATAGCGCCCTTTGAAATTATAGTTAAAGCAGGGTATCTGCATGAGACTCACTCTCACTCTGAAATGTTTAGCTTAGAGTTCCCCATCATCGTCTTGGACAGACCCACTTACTCCTGTATGATCAGTGGTACTGTTGCCTATAGACTCCCTAGAATGTACAGAAAATGTCTCTTTTCATTGTCCACCTAGAGTCAAGAAATAGGAATAGGCACAAGGTAGTTCACAAAAATACAATTTTTCTTCCATGGAGCTGCCCTTTTGTTTTTGAGATACTATGTCATAGTATCTTACATATACACAGAATCATTCTTAACACTTTTTCTGTTTAAGCTGTGGCTTGCCCAAGAACACAGAGTGTATCTGTTATGAAGAGTACAGGGTTAGTTATGAATTTGTTCCCCATTTACATGTTAAATGCCTAACATTTATGTTACACAAACCACTAGAAAGTAAACACTGACATTTTAATAAATATTTAAGCTTCTGTTTATGGTGGTGTTCTAAAATAAAATTTGTTTCTTAAAATAATTTAAAACTTGTGAGAATAAAAACAGGCAGTAGTCAGGAAGCTCCGGGTGATGGTACCATGGTTTTCACACACTCATTCATAATCTACATGATACTCAGTTCTCATTGACAGCATTAAAAGGTGGTCTGCGGGAAGTGACTGAGTCACAAGGGATCCATGTTCATGAATGGAAGTCATGTCTTCATAAAAGAGGCTCCAGAGAGCTACACGGTCCTTCCTTTTTCTTTTGGCAGTTACTCACAGGCTTTGCCAACATGGAACCTGTTTGCCTGCTCCTTGATTTGGGACTTCCCGTGAGTACATTGCCAAATGTAAGGTACTTCATTCAGCACACAAGGACAAACATAGGCGGTTACTGAGAGCCTACCTCCTCATTTTCCCACAAAGCAGTCCTAATATGAGGTAAGGACAAGTTAACGAGTCCGAGTTTCTGATAAAGGAAGCAGATACAGTTGTTTGGGGGACGTTTGCTAAGTGTCATCCCACTTTCTGAAATACACAATGAAGGAAAGATTATTTACTTTGACACACAGTAGGCAAAGACTTCTAAAATTGCCTGTTCTTGGTTCTGGCAATCTGTAAAAATATCAGCCAGTTTCCTAACAAAAGTATGCATTGTTTCTATTCTAAGATTTTTCTTCATGGTTGAAGAAGGAAGACAGAATCACAGTCCTCTCTAGTAACTTTGATGGGCTGTCTTTATCCCAATGGTCACACCTTACTGTCACATCTCAAGCCACTGTAGCATATCGTGATAGTCTGTATTAATTCATATATTAATATAATGTGAACATATATGAATATACATTTGTTTGTCTTCTTAGACATGGGTTATTTGAAAGTAGCAGCCTGTCTAAAGCACTGCAGAACACAGAGTATATCAGGTCAATAAATATCAACCTTTATTGATAAAGGTTGACTCATTTTCATTTGCTATATCTTTGTCAATACAATCATATGTGGAGCAGACCTTATTGTGTTTATATTTCTAATTAGGAAACTGGCTCCAATACACTGGCTATGTTGTTGACAGCACCACAAACTTCAATTGTAGGGTTTAGATTAAAATCTTTATATCATGTACATTTTGATATCAAATTTTCTTTGTCAAATTTAAAGTTATAAAGCTTGGGCTGGGGAGATAGCAGTAAACAGCTTTCCATGCAAGCGTGAGGACCTTACTTATAGATGTGGATAGTTACAGCTCACTTGCAATCCCAACACTGGGAAAGAAGACACAGGCAGGTTGGTCTCTGAGGCTGGCTGGCCAACCAGCATAGGCTACTGGGTGAGTTTCATGTCAACAGGAGACCTTATCTCAAAAAGCAAGGTACATTCCTTCTGAGGAATGACACTTGAGATTAATCTCTAGTGTATACATACATGCATATGCTTGAACACATACTTGCACATACATGTGCACACACACAGTTCTGAAATGGAATGTATTTTAACTTTGGAGCAAGTTTGTTTTTCTTTTAAATGGAATCTCACTAGCTCAGGCTAGCTTCAAACACAAAATTCTGCTGAGCCAGCCTGCCACCCAGCTCTGATATGCTCTTGTTTTTGTGTGACTGAGGAACTGCTCATTGTTCTCTACTTTGTTTTTTTCCCTCAAGTTGTGTGAAAAACATGGCTGGTGCTAGACACGGCTTAACTGCTATTTAAAATGTCTTCCAAAAGATTATACTGGGATTTGCTCTGACACAAAATTCATTGCCAATGCAAAAGAAGTGGTGATGGAAAAGCAGCATGAAGCAAGCATTCATAACTAGAAGAGTGGCAGAAATTTTAATTTTTTCATAAGCAATAACCAAGTGTTTAATGGAAACTTTCAAAGGAAACAAATGGCCACAAAAAGGTAACTCCATCATAACATTGTAAAATAGAAGGGATCAGTTTGCAGAAGGGAGTGGCTCGAGAGGGCAGTGAAGAAGGCAGTGGTAGGAGAAGACAGAACTCTGATACTTTCTGCTGCAAGCTTACCATGGTAAGAGTAAAGGATGCCTGCCAACGCTGTTCATCAGTCACAACACAGTCCCAAGGTGGAGATCTGTCAGGAGAATTCTGAGGGCTTATAAGAAAACTCCAGGAAAACAAGACAAGAATCTTATGATCTCAGTTTCTTGAAAAAACATGATATTGAGCCTTCCTTGTTACTTAACAGATAACATGCCATGTTTGTCTTTCTGGGCCTGGGTTCTAGCAGGAAATATATGGATCTCCCTTGGAAGGGGAAATAGAATAGATATTGGGGTGGACTAGGGGCTGGTGGGGATGGAACAAGAAGGATCAGGCAGGGGCTGTGTGGAGGGAGAGAGTACTGGGAGAGATGATTGGAATTGAGAGGCATTGGGGGAGTGAATTGGAAACTTAGTGGAGTAGAAGCTCTGGAATCTATGAGAGTACTAGGGAAGACTCCTAGTAATTGGGCATATAGAGCCTGAACCAGGCATCTTATACATGGTAAGGCTCTGAGCAGGGGGACTGGGACATCAACCTAGACACAAAAGCTTCCACCTACAATGTGTCCTGCCTCTGGGATGTACTGGGATAATGGTGCAGAACTTGTGGGACTGGCCAACCAATGACTGAACCAACTTGAGGCCCACTCCATAAATGGGAGCCCATGACTGACACTGTCTAGATGGCCAGGAACCAGAGTAGCCCAGAGTCCCAGGATAAAACCAAACAAAACTGGCAAAACAAAAAAAAGTCAATGAAATGATTTCTAACAATATTTTGCTATACTCATAGATTGGTGCTGAGCCCAATTGTCATCAGAGAGTCTTCACCCAGCAATGCATGGGAGCAGATGCAGAGACCCATAGCCAAACATTAGGCAGAGCAAGGAACCCCACTGAAGAGGAGAAGGAAGGATTGCAGGAGGCGGAAGGGTTAATGACACCAGGAGAACATAACCCACAGAACCAACAAAGCAGGGCTCATAGGCACGGACAGACTGAAGCAACATGCAGGGAGCCTGTAATGGGTCTGTGCTATGGCCTGTACATATAGCTATGGTTGTATAGCTTGGTGTTCTTGTGGGACTCCTAACAGTAGCAGTTTGGGTGTCCTTCTTTTCCCTGCTCTTGGGACCCTTGTTTCTCCTTTTCCTCCTCCTAGGTTGCCTCACCAGTCTTGATATGAGGGGAGTTGCCTAGTCTTATGGCTATGCCATGTTTGATTGATATCCCTCGGAGGCCTGCTTGCTCTCTCTGTCTCTGTCTCTCTCTTAAGGGAAACTGTGAATCTGGAGGAGAGGGGAGGAGGGGTACTGGGAAGAGTGGAGGGAGGAGAAACTGTGGGCAGGATATAAACTATGAGAGAATGAAGATAACAACAAGAACAACAACCATGAACCCCATGAAATTGAACTTGGAATGTGCTTTTCTGCCCATTCCAGGTATATTGGATAAAAGTGAGTTTACTTCAACTGCTATAATTCACATGCCTCTATAGCAAAATACACTTTTTTTTTGTCACGCACGTGTGGCATGTCTTTGTGATTGTACACTTTATTCAGGTTACTCTTAAGCTTCAGAGTATAAATTGTCTGATGCTCCGAATAAAGGTGGCTTTTTCACAGGACTGTAGTCCACCTCATGTTTAGACCTGGCTCTCCCAGGTTCATGATGCCCTACTCAAGCTTTAAACACAATAGACCTTTCTGGAGTAATGGAGATGGTTCATACTTAGTGCTGTAGTACGAGCATGCGCAATATGACCAGTGAACATGAGAGCACTAATATTTCATCTAAATTAATTAAATTTAAAGAATCACGTATGCTTGGGGGGTATGCATTAGGCAGGGCAGACAAGGCCATGCTATACGGACCTATCTCTTATAAAAGCCATTGGTTATTTTATGTTGGAAGGTATAGTAAGTTTCATGATTACTATCTGTAAACAGAATCTGTTGACAGGATGAGGGGATTTAATGAAATTGTACGATATGTTTTGGTTAGCATAAACTCTGTATACAGCAAATAAAGAGGAAAAGAATGTGAAGTAATAACAGTAGGGCTGGAAAGATCAGTCAACAATTAAGCACACTCGCTGCTCTTGCAGAGGACTGAAGTTTTGTTTGAAGTACTAACATTGAGCAACACATAGCTGCCGACAACTTCAGCCCAAGGAGATCTGATACCCTCTTGTGGCCTCTGCCAGTGCCTGTATGCATGGGCACATACTCATAGAGATGCATGTGTGTGTGTGTGTGTGTGTGTGTGTGTGTGTGTGTATGTACATCCATGTACCAAACCCATCTCCAATACTTTTAACAGCTAAAAGGGATGCTCGTTAAAATATAGAGCACAGTATTTCTGCTACTTTTACTCTTCCTGCAAACAGCACATAAGGTTTGGGTGTTGAAAAAGTGGGGATTTACAAAGGAATTATCTCTTCCCTCCTCCGATGGTGGCAAGCTTCCTAGAAATCAGGAAATTTATTATATACGGTGAGTAGGCTGTGCCTGATATCAATAAGTATTGATCAGCCTACAATTTCCTAAAGGTGGATTAGTGAACATACAATGCTTCCATATACTTATAGCTCATGAATCTGAGTTCTCATGTCTTGACCCCAGCACTTAGTTCTGAAAGGAAGGCCAAATTAGTCTTAGCATTTGCGAGAATTCTAAGGCAGGTAGATCCTTTTAAATTAACTAAAAAACAATAATATTCTGCTTGACAAAAGGAAGCTGGGATAAATACTAATAATGAGGCCCATCCTTCATGAGCCCAAAGAGAAAAGACGTTTTTAGAATTGGTAACTCTTCAAGTAAGATGTTGGTCTATGTTTGTTAGCTGATATACATACATGTGTGCATGCATGTTTGCAGGCATGTATAGGAAAGCACAGGGCCAAGGATGACATCAAAGAATACAGTGGGGTAACATCTTAGCACATGCTGTGATCCAGTGTAAACATCATGGAGAGATAGATTAGGAAAAGAAGCTGAAGGAGCTAGATTTGGCAAAACTGTCATTCTCTGGAGTTGAGTGAGAAACACTTTTCCTGTGAGGGAGAAGATTCAAAAGAACTGACCAAAAGAACTGTCAAGCTTCACAGAGAACCCATTTCACTTACCACCTGCAAAATAGCAGGGTTTGCATATTAAAAGGCAGTCCCTTACACACACACACACACACACACACACACACACACAGCAGTATGACATGCACTACCAGGACAGCACAGCAGAGCTTCCTAAGGTGAGGAAACTGACAACCAGATACCTACAAAACACAGGAATAACTAGGCCAAACTTGCATAAGGAATGATGCTGACGGCCCACACTGGTTATGCCATCAAAGAAACACTTGTTGGAAGCAGAAAGAGGATCGAGGTCTTCCTGACCAGATTGAGTCAAGTACAAGCAGGCATTCAAATGACCTAGTTTGTCCTCCCAGGGTGGTGATGCCAGAGGACACGGGGGTACAATGGGTGGTTTTTTAAACTCTGCAGTTCCTGTCATTATTCAACCCCTTTGGGTTTCTATAGTTGCATGCCACAGTGGCTGAGGGTGCAGCTAGTCCAGAGTAGTGTTGGCACCGATAAAGGCCTGATTATTGAAAGCCTGCTCATCCTTTGCCTTTTCATTGCTACGAGAACAACAGAAACTAGAATCAGTAAATCTAACCCTTGAACAAAGGCCCTTCAGAGGGCTTAACAGTGGCAATTACCAAACCGTACACACCACGGTTCTTGGCAGGAACTGGGGAACAAGAAGTGAAGAATCATTTCACACAGTGAAAAATTTGGGGAGTGCTTCAAATAGAAAATATGTAAATTGGAAGAAGGAGAGGGCCCTCAGAACAAACAACTGTTCTCTTGAGCAATCAAAACTAAATAAAGTTTAAGAACATTGTGCAGCTTTTTTCAGGAAACTGATTCAAAGAGAAATCATCAACCAACCACACAGGGAGATAATAAACCACATGTCCATCCGTGTCTTGTGATTGAGACTGCTTGTGTTTTTCAGACAAATATCATACTGGCACTTCTATCTTATACTCTTGATGATGGGTGATTATATATAGAGGTATAATGGAGCCATTGATTTTCTTCTCCCCCATCAGCTACAGACTAAGTTCTAATGATCCTTTATAACTTCTTTTAACAACAGAAATGCTGTTTATACTCCAGCCATGTAAGTTGAATAACAAAATCAAAATGCTTAGCTTGGTCATGGACTATGAGGAATAAAAATTAAACATGATTGAGTAAAGTTTGTAAGTGGTGGACCTTACTTTAGCACAGTGACTTTTTAGACAGTAAGAAAGATAAGCAAAGAGCTGGCAATGCCTCTGGAACTGGACTTGACCTGCTTGTGTAAGGCCTGGGATTAATTCCCTACTGTTTAGAGATAAAGGAGCAAAGTTGGACTTCTACAGATCAGAGGCAATAGGTCAAAAAGGAAGGAATGCATCAGGTGTTCATGTCTCATTGATAAGCTGGGTGTAAATCAAGCACAGGGACAAGATGGCATTTACCCAAGAAGTCTGAAGGCACTCAAGGATGAATTTGGGGAACTTTGTGTAAACTGTAGTTGCAAACAGTGCACTTGGAAGTTGTTAGTGTGTTGGGACATTTCTCATGTGAGTCCCATCTATCCAGATTATTGAGGAATCCCAGAATGTAAGATACAATCAGCAAACCTGGCTTCTGGACACAAAAGATAGAAAAACAATAAAGTCAGGTCAGTGCTGCTACCCATCCTTAGCAACTTGCTGACTGATGTGAAAGCAGCCTGCCTTCATCAAGAGGAAACTGTACCACGGGGCCGCTCCCTCCCTTCAGGCAGGCAAGCATAAAGAATAGTTTAGCTATCAGGGACTCTAATTGATTTATGGATTATGCACACACTGATCTTCTGATAATATAGTTGGCAGTCTGAGACTCTTTCCTGCATGTACTATGTATATACAACCCTCCACACACTTCACCTCAAAACGTAGGACTCCTACCTGCATCAACCCAACTCTGAAGACTGAAGTATGTCTCTCCTCCCCTTAACAACTGTCGGGCTTGCGCAGTTTCTAGTCAAAGGTATTGGCAACAGATCCAGGTGAGAGAGTAGGAGGATCGATATACCTGAGGTAGTTTTGTATGAATACACAACAAAGCAAACTGTGTCCTTTAAGTGAACTTTTAGGGAAGAACCTCTGTTTACTATCATATTACATATCATATATATAAATATATATGATTAAAATCACATGGAGGAAGGAATCGGCTCAGTCAGCAAAGACTTTTGTAACTCAAGCCTGTCAATCACAGTAGGAGAACTGTGTCAAATTATGTCATAAAGTTTCTCCCACTCTTTAATACATTCAGTCTTATGAACCAATGGCAATTTCTATGTCTTCATTCCATATAACATTTGCCTGCTATGTTGCATTCTTCATGTACCTTTATTTTACTCTTTCTGAGGCACCTAGAGCCACACCCAGTCCAGGCTCCAAAGACAGTCATGTTTTTGAGCACTTAAAGTCATTAAATGATAATCATAGGGACAATGGTGACCACAATTTTACCCTTCTTTTTAAAGTGTTCTGGGCTATTTATGTATAATTAGTGTTTACAAAATACATCTGTGTTATCTGGATTTACAAAACATGTCTGTCCCATCAGCATGGGGATGGGGAAGCTTGCTGCCATGAAGAAAAGTGACAGAGAGGAAGAGAGGTTCCGCACACACTGGAACACTTTTCCTGAGGTATGCTGTGGGGATTGTGGGAAACAGTGACATTTTCATAAACATACTTCATGGAAATTTAGAGTGCCAGATATAGCTTTATGATTTTCTGAGGAGCTAGTTGTTAGGAAAGTGTCCAGCCAAGATGTCCGAATTTGAAACTTTAAGCCTGATGACTTGTGTTCAATCTCTAGAACCCATGTAAAGGTGGAAGGAGAGAACTGAGTCCACGGAATTGTCCTCTGACCTCCACGTCTACTGTAACACATGTGTACCTCTACAACTCATGACATGCACCGACACTAACAATGAAGTTTAAGGAAAGGCTTGAAAAAGGATTTTCGACAGGAAGCAATGAGCTAATTTCAAGGTGCATGTTAACTGTATTTCTAATCAGTTTCTCGGCCTACGGGTCACTGTAATTTGAGACAGGAACAGAGTTGAGGTCATCATCCAAGAGCATGACATATGCAAATCTGGAGGGCAGCTGCCCAGCACTGGTCTTTGCACACAGTGTGGAACAGGGATTAACCGATCCAGACCCTGCGCATGTGCCAACTACAATGCCTGAGTATTTGTGGGGGTCATGATCACTGTAGAACCTCCAGTTAACAGTATTGCACTATCCATTAAAAAACTGAGAAGCATAGGGGCTGAGAAGGAGTCCCAGTTAATTAAAGTATAAAGACCAGAAGTTCAATCCCCAGGACCCACATAAAATCCAGGAAATTTTGATGGAGAATCAGAGATGGGGGGATAATGGGTACTCACTGGCCAGCCAGTTTTGTTGATGTACTGTGCTACAGGCTCAGTAGGAGACCCTGTATCAAAAAGTAGGGACAGAGGAAGCCACCTCCTGCCTTAACATCCGAGTGTCAGGTTTACAGATATGTACCCCACGCCCAGTGCTTTATGATAATTCCAAGAGCCAAAGAGGCAAGGAGTTTCAAGACAAACATAAAAGTGAGTTTTTGGTCTTTCATATACATTGAAAAAATTAAAAACAAAGTTTGTATTGTTTTGAATCAGGGTGAGATTTAGGAACTCTTCAGTCTAGATCAAAAGATACAGAGATGAATGCATGGAAGGGAAAATGTGTTTGCTTGAGATCAGAGGACTCACACACCCCGGGGGAGGTGGGCTCTGCCTGCTCTCTCTCACTGGACACATTCTCTGAGACTGATCTCTAAGACATGGCACAGACCTCACCTGCCACAAGAGGAGCTGAATGATGATATCAGCATAGTGCCAGGAGAGTCTATATGTAGCTCTATGTCAGAATGTAGAGACTTCTTTGAATATTTTGGCTTAAGTATCTGAGGTCTCACGGCAGTTCTTTCTCATAAGGAAGGAACATGCCTTTAAAGTATGAAACACCTCCTTGGAGAAAGTTAAAAGTCAGCACAGTTACCAAATCTGACAGAGTGTGTGAACTTCCAATATTTTAATTTTTTGCCAGAACAAAACACTGCTTTCTTGAAGAACAAAACAACAATACCACCACCCACCCACCAACCAACCAACCAACCAATCAACAAACAAACCCACAATACAATCATATAAAAGAGAATAAAACTTCCACAGAGAAAACTCTCCAGAATGAATACCTTGGAAGTGAACAGAAATTAAAATCAAGATGATGGTCTATGAAAACAAGGACAAAAGAACTGTGAAGCGCTTACCTTCATTAAGCATTGTCATAACGGATGAGAAGCAACTCTAGTGAATGAACAGAACCTCAATGGTCTGTAAGAAATGTAAATGAATCTAGTGCATGCTGGTGAATTTCTAGAAGTTAAGGAAAGAAAGAATGCCCCTAAATGTTGGTTTAAAAAAACAGAAAGAGAGATTCAAGAAGGCACTTAACTCAAAGCAGGATAAATCAAATATCCTCTAAGCTTATCACTGAAGAGAAAATGTAGAAAGAACTGTGAAAGTGGTCAAAGTCAAGAATATGTTAGAAATGTGATATAAATATAAAAATTATATATGGAATGGATAGACATCAAGTGTTCATGGATCTATCAGAGGAAGCAAGAGGCCGTAGAAAGGGAACCTCTGCTACGTGGAGGTTCTTACCCTTTCCATGTAATTGCAGCAGCAACTGTAGATTATAATGGTTATGTGCAGATATTGCCATGAAGCCAGCACACTAAGCACTGATATTAAGTGCCGGGTTGTAGAGCTAACAATTCCATAGAGGAGTCAAAGACGTAAGAGCACAGAGTGAAGGAAAGAACAGAAAAATAACAGGAAACAAAGAGTATTAAAACATAGGTCTGTTCCCTCACACCACTAAATATATCAAATGCAGATGAGCTGAATATGTCAGTGAGAAGGCCGATACCATAAAGATGAATTAAAAAGATGACCCAATTATATGATATTTATTTTTCATGTTAAAGACAAATTAAATTGTTTCAAGAAAAATTAAATTGTAAGCTAAAAGATTAAAAAGCCACAAGAAAACTAATAGAAGACAGACAAGACTTTAAAACAAAGAGAATTACTAGTAGTAAAAATATTTTGGAATTAACAGAAGGATGAAAATTAGCATGATTATGCATTTCTGTATGTCCAACATCTTGATTTCATGACCAAAAACAGGACGAGAGAAGTTAATTATAATTAGCTATGAGAGATTTTAGTGCCTTTTTTAAAATAGCCAGTACAACAGGGAAAACACCAGTGAGGATACAATGTGAAGAATGCATTAAGAGGCTTCATTTATGGAAATCTATACAAATGTAACTTAAAGTGTCAGATTATATCCCGTTTTTAATCTGTCTTTATTCTTCTTAAACCTGAGATTCTTTTATGAACTGTTTGGTTCATGACTGCCATACATGGTGTCAGTGATTCAACATTTGTGAAAAAAAAATTGTCAACAGGATTTTGCAGGCCAAAAGAAAACTGTGAAGTAGGTAAATATCTGACTCTATTCTGGGATATTTTGTATGCCGCCTCTTGTGGACCCCTACCCATTATGCAAACATGCAGAAGAGAAATTCTATTTTACAATCAGCCTTTTAATTATATAAAATTGGCACACAGTCTAACATTCTTTCGTGACCATATTTTATGGTTCTTGGGTTATCGTTCAATTCCATGTAATGATAAGAATGGTTAGTCTGAGGAGGGAAAAATTCTAACCGTACACGTGACCATGGAGCTATGTCTCTAACCAGACTCCATTTTAAAACTTCACTCCAGAATTTTTAGAGGTTCTTCCCTTCTATCTGACCCTTACGTAAAGCCACATGCTCACTGTCTGCTGGGCTCAGGTACACAGACCTATGAAAACCTACACTTAGCCGCTCACCTCCGATCCACTCCAGTTCTACTCCTTCTGGATTCCACCACCCTATTAACTTGCTGTTTGTCGCTCCCATCTCTGCCTGTGCCTGTGCTGCTGGCTGCTGGCTGCCTCTCAGGCTGACTACTCATTACAGCCCTCCCTCAAATCTCAGCAATGCAGTAGTATCCCACAGTTTGTGCAGCACTGTGTCTATGACAGGGTGACACTCATACACATCTGGCACAGAGTACGATGCTGGACAGAGCTGTGTATCGACCACAAAAGTTACATCTCATAGAAAAGGGAGATTAAAAAATTAGAGTCCAGCTAGCAATTCCAAGTCTCCAATCAAGCAGAGAATGTATTCCACATAGATTGTGGTGTATGCTACAATCCTGGCAGTCCTGGTCAGGAAGGCATATGCTTGAGGTCAATGTAAAATAAAAAGCAAGATTTTACCAGAGAGAGAGAGAGAGAGAGAGAGAGAGAGAGAGAGAGAGAGAGAGAAAGAAATAAGAGAAAGGAAATAAACTTGGAAAAAATTTAACCTCATAATTACATTCTATAATTTAATTTCTACAGTGAATGCAGAAATGGGAGCTCTTCTTTGCTTTCTAAAATGTGATGGGAAGGGAACTTTTCTAGGTTGCTGCAAGACTTCTTGGAAGTCACCACAGAGAGGTTTTACACTTAAGCTAAAGCCCGTTGGAACCTCTCTTCTCTCCTCTGGTTTTCAAGTTCATATTCAGTTCTGCGCCTGAGGGTTTTTTCCTTTCTCCTAAGCACTTACAGGCAGTGCTGACCATTTGCTATCCCTGGGGGTAGAGGGAGGTTGGGTGGCTCTAGAGCAGAGAGCTCAGCAGGAGGGAGGTCAGCTCCTCCCCCAACCCCAGAAACTCCTTTGGAAAAATGGATTTCGTTCCTTGTCACACTGTCATTTGTTATCTGTTTTGTTTTACTCCTTGCCTCGAACAATTTTTAAGAAAGGTAGAAAGATTGTGTGCCCTTTGTTCTTAAAATACTGCTATTTTCTTAATCATTTAGATTTTATTAATTCAAAACTTTTTTTTTTTCAAAAGGCAGAGAAAGAAGGCTTTCTCTATACTTAAGATATAATAAGCACAATATAAAGAACATGTAGTTAGTTCTTTCCAGTGGAATGTCACTGAGCACATCAACTGCACGCCACGGTAGGCTCCATGCCCAGGAGTAGCTGGGCAACACAAAGTGGACACACACACACACACAGAGGACACAGACACACAGGACACAGACACAGACACACACACACACACAGGACACACACACACACAGAGGACACAGACACACAGGACACAGACACACACACACACACAAACACAGGACAGACACACACACACAGGACACACATACACAAACACAGGACACACACACACACACAGGACACACACACACACACGACACAGACACATATACAGAAGGAGGGAATGTAAAATGAAAAAAAATCTGAGTAAGATAAAAATTAAGAAATAGAAAGATTGGAAACTTTAAGCAGAGGAACTACTGACCCTGCTTCGTAAGTGATTGAAACCTGCGATACATCTGTGCCTGCGCTTTTATGGTAAAATCCAGACTGATTTCACCCTACACACTTACAGTATGCAAGTGTTTCTTCTTCATTACATTAGGGAATTATGACACTCAGAAGTTGACTAAGTTGCCAGAGGCCTCACCCCCTCTGAAGACAGGATCAGCTAGGTGTTTTCCTACCTAACCCTGTTGACGATGGCAAAGAGGCAGGTGGCTCTGACTCAGATCTGAGGGTTGCCTGTCCGGTTGCCTGATGATTCTGTTTTTTGAACCACTCTTTGAATAAATGTCAGGAAAGGTGTTTGTTTTTTGATTTTTTGGGGGAAAACACAGTTTTCTTTTAAACATAGGAGTTAAAGATGTAAAGTGTACACGTGTATATTCTATGGTAAGACAGTAGGTTTCACTTCAGGAGCTCATAAATACAAACACCACAGTTCCCTGAGATGTCCAGCAAAATGTTGATTTTAAAAATTAAATAATACTCTAGGGAACTTGTTTTAAAAAAATACCCTCTGTATTTATGAATATATTAAATCTCCAGGTTTTAATTGTAAGTAATTTCTTCTGATGAAACTAAACTTTCCTCACATTCTTTTATGTTATGACAGATGAACAGTCTCTTTGAAATATCCTTAAGCAGCTATGGAGGATTATTCACAAGTAGAATCTGAAGTGGAGAAAGGAAAACCTTAAGATCTAAGGGCAGACAAAGACTTAGTACCCAGGCTACTGCAAATTTTAGAGTCCCTGGAATCCCTCCCCTCCCCCAGAAAAAGGCTCTCCAATTCCCTCATGTGTATTATATAATCTCCTAGGCCAATGATGCCCTTGGTTACAATACCCTTGGTTACAATGATGCCCTTGGTTGTCTCGAACTCTTATCTCCGGTCAGGCGCAGTTTTATATGTGAAGGTTTACTACAACCTGAGATTGTCCACTGGGATCATTGAGATGTGCGAGGATTTTTATTTTATTTCATTTTACTTTTAAGGAAAAAAAAAAAACCTATTTGGTGGATGAATATCTTTCTTTCACTTCCTGCTGATTCATTGCACTTTTGATTAGCCTTCCTGATTACCAACTTCACGTGGGGGAACGTGTGCGAGCGGTCTGGTGATTATTTGAGACACTTGCTAAAAGGAGGACACCTCAGAAGCTGGATGGAAGGTGTAAGGCGCATCACACTTGGCCTGTTTACTTTGGACTTTCTTTAGACGCTAATAACTGCTAATTAGAGAGAGCAAGGAACACAGTGGTTGGTAACTCGCTTCTCAAACTCAGAATGATTGTACAACCGAAGCAGACTGCTCCCTTTCAAAGACTTAACACCAGCGACTTTGACCTTCAGCTGGCTTCGCAAGTCAGAGGACTGGTTTTGCTTGCAGGTGATTAAGCAGAAAGGCCACCCCTGAAGGATGTATGTGACCGGTGGAAAACAAGAACAACAAAACCGTGAAGATAAAAATCTACAGATACCTGAAGGCAAAATGCCCCTAGCTCATGTCATAAGGGGGCATTAAGCCTTTGAAACCAAACACGCGGGGGCTTGCATTATCACTGGAAACCTCCCGCGTCTTAAAATATGCCGTATGCTTTGAAACCCGATGATGGGCGTGTGTACTCCATTTCAGAAGCCCGACCGCAGCATAGTTTGAAAACTGCGATGAAACTGATACTGAGGGGAAACAAGACTCAGGTGAAGGTTCACACTCCTAAGGGAATGATTAAACATTTCGAAAGGCAGATTTTTTTTTCAACACCAAGGAGATGAAATGCGGGGAGATCCATGTGCACTTTGACATCTCCCACTGGCTTACCTGGTTCTAAAGAACTACAAAATCAAGCCAGAATAATCTCAAACCGTCAGAGTTCAACTTCCTAATTTACACGAGGGCACAAATGAAATAAAAAGCGATGTTCAATGAACAGGTGACCTGCACTTCATGTGACACAGTAGGCTTAAGCAGTATGTTGTTAATGTATTAAAGTATCAGACCTTCCTTATCTGACACTAAAAGACTTTGGCTGAACCCAGCTTGATATTCTGTGTGTTACTACCAAATTAAAACAGTTTACTGCTAACAAAATAGGTAAAAGTTTTTCTTTCACTAAACAGTTTGAACTTGACCTAATGAAAATAAAGGTCATTCATTAAAAATTAATAGATATTATTAACTCCTTGATAGTTAGATAATAATAATAGTTAGATAATAATGTGCATACAGCTCTATAATAAAATACTTCTGAGGTTCTAATTTAAATAATTTTATTTTTTTATTTATTTTTAAAGCAAAAACAACAACGTGAAATTTATTGGATACAGTAATATAAATTTAAGGAAACAATTTGAAATACACATTTAAGTTCCCTCTGAATTACCCACTAAGATGCTATTAAAATAATGTAGTTGAATTTTCCAAGAACTAATTCAAGATCAAATTTTGGACTTATTGTCTAGAATTGCAGCCGTACTCTGACGCTCTCAGAGGCCTTCCCACATTGTGTGAATATATGCATGAACCTGAAGGTGCTCGCAGAGGTCAGAGGTGCGGGAAAGGTACCTAGGTAGAGGTACCAAGAGGGGAAGGTACAGATGGGGCCAGCTGACCTGGGTGTGGAGACTGACCTCAGGTGCTCTGGAAGGGAGCCGCATGCTTTGTCTTCTAAGCCTTATCGACAGCTCCTAAGCGGCACTTTAAGTCTGCTTAAACGTACAGAAATCAAACTCCCTACACATTTGATACCTAGTCAGTAGGACTCAGGAGAAGAGGGACTTGGCATCAGCCAAGGACCTTAGGAACACAGGATAATTGATTCCAAACAATGTCTTCAAAGAGGTATTCTTTATTGGTTGCATTTTGTATGTAATTAGTAAAGTTAGTGATCAATAGCACTTCCTGTGATTAGCCATAATTTTGCAGAATTTGATGTTGAAATAGATATAATTTACAAAATTTACTTTTTAATGTGTCCTGGTATAGTTTTGACTTCCCACAAATATTTATTTTCTAGTATTGCAGTTTGAAGCACCTCAGGAGAAGACAAAGTGCAGCTCATGCTATTAGAAGAATGACCTGTCTCAGTTATAAAAGTTCCAATTTGCATTCTAAGTTACAGTAGCAGCAGCAGGTTGAGTATGAAAAGATATGAAAATATGTAATATCAGATAATGTTAAAAATATCAGCAGGGAGCTCAAATTCTTCCCCCGTGACTTTCTGAACTATAGCTAGTTAATTATGTAATAAAATAACCTGGTTGGAATTTTGCTCGCTGTTAACTTCCATGTTTGCATTTTAATGAAGTTGTCTATAAACAGCACAGAGACGCAAAGGGCTGAGGGAGACCATCATGGTTTATAGATCCCACATTTCTCTTTCACATTTGCAAATGCTAAGCCTTTCTTCTTGCTGTGAACACCATGCACTGGAAGTAAATCTATGTTCTCATTTATTTCCCTCAAAAACAAAACAAAACAAAACAAAACCAAGTAACAACAAAACGGGGTTTCCACTCCTAAGTCACAAAGGGACTCTGTCTGTAAGAGTTGAGAAATGTGTTGTCTTAGGTTCTGTAATTTTCTGGACATAAGCTCCAGTGAGCTCTTTCAGATGGAGAAGCACATGGGTGAGTCTGGTCAACAAAGAAAAGCACAGACCACAACTAAAAAGAGAGACTTTTTAAAAATTCTAATTATACAGGCTTTCAAGGTGAGGGTCAATCAGCTTAGACCCAATGCCTGCCTCATGGAGGTGACTCTCAGACCACCATGGTGAAATGACTGCTGTGCTGCAGGGAAATCTGCACTGACACAGCACTCCATCCAGGAGTCACTGCCTTTGTATGCTCCTGTCACCAGCTCCAGACTCAGAGACAAACAACTCCAAGGCCCAAGCCTATATCCACACCTTAAGGCTATAGATAATTTGGCCGGATCAAGCCAAATTATTCTGCGTTTGGTTGAAATAGTCCAAGATCGGAATGGTGGCATGGATTATCTTCTTAGAGTGTATCAGAGCAGTCAACAAAGGATAATCTGGAAAGTATAATGAATGGCTGTGTGGAGGAGAAAACAGAAAACCATTGCTCATAGCTGCTGGCTGCATAGGAGCCTTTGAGAACAGAGAGGATTCGACACCCGCTTCTAGCTTTCAGAGATGAGTGACAGGCTGCAGTACTGACTTCCCAGTGGCTGAAGAGGAGGGTGCACGGGGGTGGGAGGTGGGGTCAGTTGTTAGGGGCAGCTGCTCCCAGCTCCTCCTCCTTTTTACATGGAGAAGAATGTTTCTCTACTTGCTTGTGGAAATGGACTGAATGACAAATGGGCTGTGAAAAGGTTGCTCATTCCATCCCCTATTGTAGCCTCTACCACCACATAAAACGTAACAGTGGAATTTAGACAGGACAATGAACCAGTTGTTTTCCGATAGCATGAAAATGGTGGAGCAGAAGCATGTTCAAGTTTGAAATTACTGGGAGTTTAGATAAATTCATGAAAGAACTGGAAGTTTAGATACATTCAGGAAAGGAAAGAAATAGATTTAGCAGTTCTTTTAGAATGTAGAAGGAAGGTAAATAAAGGCACAACAATGGTAAAGGATGAAAAATCGGTGGTTAGTCAGCTGAAAATGCACCCTGGGGCTCTGTCCTATGGAAATGTTTCAACCTTTGCTGCTCTCCCCTGGATCTCAAACCCTGCTCCCAACCTGGGCACAAGCCTGAGACCTCTACTCCACTCTGTGCAGTCACTCAGTGCCTGAGTTCTAGACTTTGGAGCATGTTTTAGGATTGCATCCCAGCTCTGACACTCTGCCTCCTCTGTCGTGTTGAACAATGTATTGGTTCCTCCTTCACTTCAGTCTCCTGGTCTATAAATGTAGTAACTAAAGCACTTAGCACTTAGCGGCTGTTGTGCAGAATAAAAGTAAGATCGTGTGCTCAGAGGGCTTAGCACAGTTTCCAGTTTATAATAATGTTCAATAATGCCAGCTTGTGTTCTTATGGGTCTCGATTTCGTAGACACACTTTAGGGAGAGCCATTCTCCTTGAAATGTCATAACAGCGAGGCCCCAGCTTCAAGCCGCTAGTCTCCTTCACTCCTCTGAAGAATGTTTTTTCCTATCCGAGGATCTCAGCACCTTCAGTGCCTACCTTGAAGCAGAGCCCAGCTCTCTGCCAGTTTTCTCAAGATTTCCTTTCGGTCACCTCCAGCTGAGCCTACCCTGGTACATTCTGTGCTACTTTCAAAACTCCACAAGCCAAGAGAGCAAAGTGCAGGAACAAGTGGGCTCCCAAGCTGCCAACTGCAGGCAGAAGCTCCTGGAATCCACGTGCCTGCAGGCACTCACTGTAAACATCACCTCCTTCTGAAGTTCTGCCTGAGGTCAGAGAGAGCCCCAAGATTGGCTTCTACTTCAGCCATAAAGCACCCAACAAAGGCATCCATCCTTGGGTACACTGTGAAAACCTGGGGCTTAGAAAACAAATATCTCTTTGCTAAAGGCGAAATAAGCAGATGTCTGTTTTGTGCCACTCTGATACTAAGACTGTGTAGTTAGTTCTTCCTTTCCTAAACACCCCGTCTGTCAGTCCTATGGAAAGATGTAAACAGATTTTTCTCAAGAGCTTTGCCTGTTCTCCCAGCAGAGGATGGGGTGTGATGGGAAACATTGTTTAAATGTCATTTTAAACAATGAGCTACAATGAGTAGGTCTCAGCTCATTTATTTTCTCATTCTGGAATTTTAAACAGGATGCAGATAAAGTGGCTGACCCCAAATCTTGTTTGTGTTTATACTAAGGGTCAGGCTGGTCAAGCATCTGCCTTTGCTTAATCAGCCCACTGAGGGTTGGTGATGAAGACCCTGCTTGAGAAATGTGTCCCCCTTTATAGGTTTCTGTCAGAAAGACAATGGTAACCCAATTAAACAATTCTCGGGGAAACCAAGAGCAAAGCAGTGAAAACAAATGAGGTGAAAGGCACTTGGATAGCTTCTGCCTGAGCCTGCCAGCTCTGTCACTGAGAACCCTGAAGAGGGGACATTTTAATGAGGAGACAGTCCTTGCAACAGACCTTCACCCTCAGCTGGCTATTGTACCTGCAGCCATAGCCCGGCAAATGGTCGATGAGACGTAGGAAATTTGAAAAGCTTTAATTTTCCTTATGTGTGTGTGTGTGGGGGGGCTCAAATGGGCATAAAGCTAAGAATGAGCAAACAAAAATATCCAAAATGGACTAATAAAGAAAAGGAAAGAAAAAAGAACGGAAAAAACAAAAACAAAAACAAAACAAAACAAAACAAAAAAAACCAAAATACAAAAAAAAAAACAACCCAGAGAAATTCATTACTGTCAAGCCTACTTTCAATGTGTTCATCATTAGATCACATGGTTTGATTTTTCCCTGGTGGGTTCTATCTGGTAACATAGGTCGCTCTTAGTACTTGCTCTGCTGTACTTGGCTATCTACAGCCCCCATGCACAGACAATGCTTCTGCAGGCCTACTATGTACCCATGCCATATCACACCTCCCTATTGCCTGCCAAGTCCCCAAGCAGCCTGTTTTCACAAGGCACCAGATGTCTTTTTAGCCTGCAAACAAATGTTTTCTTTTGAGACACTTATGGGAGTTTGGTGGTGGGAAGCTGGCCCACAGCAAGGGGACAAATGCAGTGTTCATAATTTGGTGTGGCTCAGCATTTCTCTGTAGGGCTAGAATATACTAAAGGTACAGCAGAGTCAGAATGATATAGAAATCCTTGGGAAAAGCATGAGACCAGATACATAGAAGAATCCCCTGTCATGACAGAAATCACAAATCTAGCTGCAGATGGCCACAGGATAAGTCAAAGTGTCCAGCTGCTCTTGGGGTGTGGAGCAGCCTAGGAGATACCTGGGCTGTCTTTCATCAATTTCTGGATTTATTTCTTTACTGCCTCTGTCTGAGGCAGGCAGACTGCAGATCAGCAGGGGCTCCTGTGATAGCACATTCCTTTCCATGCAAAACATCCTCCCCTTTTAACTTGCTGCAAATTGACCCATAAAAGCATTTGGAACTGGGACAAGAAATCATGCAAAAGACTCGATCCTCTGCAACACTTGCTTCTCAACGGGTCGTGGCAAGGCAAGCCAGTGGCTGTTTGTCTGAAAACACCGTGTTTTGAAAATAAAATCTTCTGCCACCTACATGCAATGAATGCCTCCTTGTATTTCATTCCCCCTTTCGTCCAGCATCTGTGTCCAGGTCTTGACAGTAGATGGGAGACGTAAGTATGTACAGTCATATAAGGCACAAGTGCGGGCATGCTGGAGCCAATTGCATCACTGTAAGATGTGTTATATGAAATGGCTGGGAGTACACCCATATACTTTGAAAAGGTAATAATATGATATGTCCATGGAATGTTCTCTTAGCATTTGTTTGGCATCCCAAATGACATAGCCTGGTAGGCATCATTTACTATGAATTTAAAGGGTGCAGCTGGGAAGATGCATAGTTTGATAAGTAGATAAAAAACATTCTCTAAACCTAAACTTCAGAGATGGCATCTACCCTTCCCTTACCACGGACAAGGTCTAAAGAAGATTCTACCCCACAATTCTTTTAAAAGACTCAGATTGTCAAATGAAGCGTCATAAATGACTCAGATGCCATCTCAGAACCAAGAGTTTATTAATTTCTGTTTACGACTCAGGTGATAGCACTCTCTCCCCTTCATCCTTGATGTTACACACGGTGCTATGAGGCCCAAGGTAAGCTGTCATCGGGTGACAGCAGAGCGAACAGATCGTTACCGTGCACTTTCTGGGACTCTGACACAGGTAGGGTGTTATTTATTCCAGCAGATGGCATGGAACTTGTCTTCTAAAAGCATAAAAGCATCGAACACAGGAGTAAATGCGTTTTATAGCTAAGAGGAAGCCATGCTCACCTGTCATCTACGTCCTAATAGATGACTCAAGAATCCTTTCCTAAAAAGGTTAGTCACAAAAGAGTGGCTTCATGTTATGCATATTAAGACTCAGAATCAAGAACTCGCTGAACTTTCTGGGAATGCATACAACTATGCAGGAGAATTCACTTTTTTGGCAATTGTATTTTGCTTTTACAGTTATCCTGTAGTATATTAATCGAGTGTAGTTTCCTGCTTCAGTCACTTCAGCCAGCACATTAGCACCATAAACTGCAGGCAGGGCCACTCATTAGCTTTGTGTGCTAAGGTTCCTTTCTGAGTATACATTCTCACAATTGGGGCTGAAGTCAAGCAAACCACTGTGGTCCTCTACCCAGTTCTACCCTCCCTCCAAATCAGGGTTTACACTCCACTTCTCTTTAAGGAGTGACAGCCAAGGAGCAGCTGGGGCTGTTGCCTTTCTAGTTGCACCTGCACTTCTGCTTTGTAAGGCAAGGAAATGGGTATCCTTTAGAAAAAGGGAATTTGTCCCATCATTCGTGGGCACATAACACATCAAGACCAGGAAATGGGGAAAACAGCCTCATTAGTGGGCTGTTTAGGCTGTTCTATTTTGCTCCTCTTTAAAATTAATCTCTTCCTGTTCACTACGCAGTGATAAAAGCATCTTCCTTTGAAGATGAGTTAACTGGAAACCGCATGGAGATATGCACACCTTCTAAAACAGCCACCTGGACCGCTGAATTGCCAGTGAACCTGAAGAGTAGCTGCGGGCACAAACTGTACCTTTCTGGTTACCTGATTTATGTCAAAAATGATTTCAAGTCTGCGGTCTTACATGCTCATATACAACTGGAAACAGTGTGACTATTAGTGATAGACTACCAAAGAAAAACAAAACAAAACAAAAAGCAAAACAAACACCCGCCCTCCCCCCAAAAACAAAAACAAAAGCAAAAACAAAACCCCAATGTTCTTGAAATTTTCATTTTCTGGCTGTGCCCTGATAACCTTCAGAGCTGAAACTGGCATTTTACCTGAGTCATTATCTACGAATCATCTATGGAACATTTTGGGTCCTTAGAACAGAGGATGGAAGAAGGTTTCCATGACTCAGTAACTAGAACAACACACAGTGGGTTCGGAGAGAAGCAACTGTGTAATGACAGAGTTTGTGTGTGGTAGACATAAGAAGAGAGATTATGGAGTACAGTGGTTGGAGAAGCTTTACTCAAAGTAGGACAAGGGGTTGTAACTGGAAGACTCGGAAGGCTGTGGAGAGGAGTGCCCAAAGAACAGCTAGCCACTGTGAAGTCACAGAGTCCCACTATATAAAACATCACCAGACACATAGTAGGTGCTTAGTTTTTAGTTAAAGTGAAGTATAATAAAATGACCTAATGACTTAGTTTTATGAAGTGTAGTCCTCAAATTCTACTCTTTTTTCATAGCCATGTTCTTCTCCTCCCAGAATTACCTGTTTCTTGCAACTCACTACGACCAGGCTAAGCTCAGGGTAGTGTCCTTCAGGGATCCTTCTGAAGACTTCCTCTCACTGGTTTTGACATTTCTGTTGACCACTGTTATACTCTCTAGCCTTGCTCTATTCAGAATGGAAGCCTCCAGCCACTGGCTGCTGAATACTTGAAAGGTAGCTAGTATAGGCTGGGAGAACAGTGTGGTTTTAATATCACTACTAATCAACGTGTTTGGTTTTATCTTTTTCTAGAAAATGTCCAACCCTGTATAGCTTCCGTGATATTTCTGCCATCCTTCTGTGAAGTCTTACTTTCTAGATTCCTATCTGGATAAAGCCAAGGCGTGGTCGTGAGTTTCATTCTTTTTTTCCCCCCACAACACACTCATGTACTCATTCCAAGTGCTTTCATTTCCCACATGTGACAAATGTGGACTTGTAACTGGGCAGAAGCACATAACTGGTGAGGAATGGTCTGAGACATGGACTGAGGCAACCCCAGCTTCCTCTACCACATTACACCGTGGAGATGCTGGTGAGAAGCCAAGAGTGTTCTGAGTAACTAGGTGGTGGTGGTGATAAAAGCAAGGTGAACTGCAGAGAGGTAACACATCACTGCCAATGCCTGGTTATGTTCACCAAGGGAAAATGCAGACAGTCTATCTCGCAGATTTCTGGCTAGGAAATGGTGCCCACTAACAAAATAGGAAACAAGGTGTGAGTACATTTTGAGGGAAAGTAATGTCGTGGTCAAGTCTGAGATATCTGAGAGAGACCTAGTGGGGTGTGCAGTAGGTTCTTAGCTGTAGTGAAATGGGATTTTAGCTTAGACATAATAGCTCTCACTCCTCAGCTCCACCCTTGCTTTTTAAAGGCCCCACCTGGCCTTTTAAGTTACAGGGAACTCTGCTGTCAAATCAAATTTAATTCTCTACTTGAACCTTAAAATCATTTACAATTTGGTCCCAAGCTGCATTCTGAGTTCTTTACTCTTAAACATGCACATATCACAGACAAACTTGGGGGAGGGGAGGGAAGGTTTAGGGCAGTATGAGAGTCACACAATAGTAGACACATGAAATATGAAGCATTTTCAGAGACAGAGTCTCCCAAGGCCATTGACGGATGGCTGTGCCCTCTGTAGGGTTCTTTTAAGATTTACACAGAATGTGGACATTGGTTATCTAAGCTGTTTATAACTAGAGGTACATCTACCCATCTTCCCCTAGTGAGCTCTCTGTCAAAGCTACTTATCCAATCATAGAATTCAGCTTCCTGCTTTCCTCTCATGGAGAGCCAACCCCACAACAAAACCCAACCCAACCCAACCCAACCCAACCCAACCCAACCAAACCCAACCAGACCAAAAGTACCACAACCATCATCACTCTACCTACGCAAGATGATTTTCGGAAGGAATAGAATACTGACATCTGGGGAGATGGAAAGGTGGACCTGGTTAGACATGACATTAGTAGATCACGTTTGGCATGCCTTGGTAAACCTGATGGCGTCTCATGCTTTCTAGTCCTTTCCTGATCCCATTTCTCCTTTCTCTCCCCCTCTGCTTCCTCTTCCCCCTGTAGCAAAGCCCTCCCCCTCCCTGCTTGCTCCTAGCAGCAACCCTCACCTTTCTAATTTCTTCAGCACTGATTAGCTCTTAGCTTACTTCATACTTCTGGTGATCACAACCCTCAGTCAGAGGGAAAGGATCCTTCTTCGGAGGGTGTGACTCTGCTATTTAGTTAAGTAACTTCCTTCTCCAAGCTTGGCTTCTCCTATGCTTGTGTAGCTCCTAACCAATTCAAACCCCAACCCAATACCCTCTCCCCCACATTTCTTACATTTCTCTCAGCACCTCTACTTTTCTTTCTGATAGAATTACTGCACACTTATTTCATACATATTCTCTTTGATTGACATTTACTTGAGGATAGACTCTATGTGGCTTATACCAATCTATCTTAGGAAAATTTGATTAATTAGACTTCTATATTTGTACACAGGAGGAATGTAGCACACACCTCTTCTGTTTCATCTTATGCAAACTTAATAGTTCCTTGTAAATCACGTATCTGCAGTCACATCTCCTCCCGTTATGCTCCATAAGTGGATTTCAGATTCCCAGGGAAACAGAGAGCGCTTTGTGGCTGCAATCATCCAGTGATTTGCTAATGATTTAGAGTTTGGCAAGTATGAAGCAGTGTAGCTTATAATATTTATTTGCTCTCTTGGCTGTGATTTTAATTCCCCAAATCACATGCTCAGACCACACATTATTAATATACTTTGTCCTGTTTATCAGTGTTTATTTAGATTTATTTCAGAGAAAAAATTCAAATGGGGCTACTTAACATAATTGAGTATTAGAAGTATTTGTTTTGCTGCTCATGCTTTTGGAACATACATATTAAGCAGATCGAGCAGCCATGGACTAGAAGCTGGGGTTCCCATCTATGATGGATTTCTTGGTTAAGAAACCACAGATGGTAGTTTCTTGATCAAGGAAATAATTTTGTTTTACTTTTTTTTTTTTTTAAATTGTAAGTGCCTTTTAACTAATCAAATGCATCCCAAGTAGGCTGCTGGAATCTTTGAATTAAAGGACAATCCGGACACTGTGTCTTCCTAGTTCCGGTCACTGCCAGGTCAGTGAGGCTGTCTCCTGCCCTCTTGTTGACCTACCTTCCTGTTCAGACTCTGAAAACTTTCAAGTGGAGTCATAATAATGGAAACACATGTTAGAGATTGACTACTTGAAGTCTAAAAAGTGTGTGTGGGAGAACATTTTAGAATGCTCAAATCTATGACCTCTTGACCATGGATGAAGTTCAGAAGGTAGTGATGGTTTGTTTGCCTATAATAAGTTTTGCAGAGTAGCAGACAAAAAAGAACCAAAACTTAAAAAAGAAAAAAAAAAAAGAAAAAAAGAAAAATCAAAACCAATATTCCAAAGTCTCTACCCTCACGAAACATTTTTGTGGTCAGACATGAGATACAGAATCTGGAGAGATGAATAGACTCACTATAGCTGTATAATAATTAATTAGCTTTCATGTACGATATGCTAGGTATAGAAAGTAGTCCTGTGTTGGGATCAGATGCTATTAGAAAGCACTCTGCAAAGCTTCAGGGTACTATTCCTCAACCTTTCCTGATGTTCTGCCCCTTTAATACAGTTCATCATGTTGTGGTGACCCCCAACCATAAAATTATTTTTATTGCTACTGCCTAACTGTAATTTTGCTACTATTATTGAATCATAATGTAAATACCTGGTATTCAGGATGTGACATATGACCCCTGTGAAAGAGTCATTCAACTCCCTGAGGGGTCATGCCCCACAGGTTGAGAACGGCTGCTTTAGACTTTCTTCCCAGGTTAGGCATACATTGTTCTCCTTTATTCCTACCTAGAAAGATCCCAAGGCCAGAGCCTAACCCTTTCAGTTTATGGCATAGCTCCACCCAGACACTAAAATAATATCTGCAATTAAAAAGTTCCATAAATTTTTTCAAATAAATGAATTCTAGCGAACACCAAGCCATGATCATTTTCCATTCATCTGTCAGAGTCTCATAATGATATCTTCAAGATCCAATGACTTTTCCCTCACCTATATGTTCGACCAAATATTAATATCATTCAGTCAAAAAATAATCTGAGGTCATTAGGAGTGAATTTGTGACATAGGCATTGGGAAACACAGAGTTATACTGTAGTTCCATTGGAAGAACGTGAATCCTGTCATTCTTTCTGTAGTAGGTAATGCATGGAGAAGAGTCCAATGAGGGGAAGGAATCCCTCAGGTCCTTGGTTTTCCTCCAGGTAAACAGAGATGCTGCATATTCACTAGATTGGAGACTTCCAATCTCCCTTAGGGCATTTTATGGGATTAAATAATGGCCTATTTATTTTAGCCTTTGCTTGCACAGGACATTTCAAATTTCAACTCTGTTTCAGGGCTGAGTTTCAGTCAGAACAATTAGACACACTAGTAAACTAGGGTAAATGTGTCAGCGTTGGTTTACAAATTTATTACAATTATAAATTACAAATTTATAAATCATTAGCAACTCATTTGCTTGGCTGTCTGAACAGGGCCTTCAATCATAAGTGGGAGCTCATGCTTATAAAAGAGAGAGCCACTGGGAAAGAGTTAAGCAAAGATTTCCAATCCTGAATTCATTCTTGGTCTATCAGTTGAACACTTACAACTCACCCATGGTCTGTAGGGTAATTTTTTGAGAACACTTGCTGCTCTACAGAAGAGAAAAAATCCAAACTCATATCCAGAAATCATTTCCTATTGCTGTGGCAGGCAGCAGGAGGAAGTGACACTTCATAATGGCATGTCTTGCTACTGATAAAGCTTCATTGGCCCAAGGATTTAGAACCATTAAACTATTAACTAGTATCATTGTATTGCTCTACTAGCTGCTATTTCAAACGCATGCTTAGTGAGAAATAAAAACTGCTCTATAATTCTGGAGTAGTTCACTTTGTGTGAAGGGCCTTCATTGTAGACATTTCACTGTTATCTGTAGTGTCATGTCTCCACTCCCATCATGCCCACCCTCTCCACGCCCCAGCACTGCCCTGGGAGCCTTAGGTCAAAGGATTCAAGTAACCAATGGTCAGACACAGTCTGAAAATAATTGCATCTGTACCAACATGAAAAGACATTTTGCTATTATTTCCCAAATAAGATATTATCTAAGCTATTTGCATTGTACTAGGTGTTATAAGACAGTACATTTAGATTAAATGCAAAAACTGTACCATTTTACATGAAGGCCTTGAATATCTGCAGACTTTTGATAATGACAATGGTTCCTGGAACCAACCCCAAACCCCATAGATACTGAAGTATAACAAAATCTCTCTCTCTCTCTCTCTCTCTCTCTCTCTCTCTCTCTCTCTCTCTCTGTGTGTGTGTGTGTGTGTGTGTGTGTGTGTGTGTGTGAAAAAGCCATATTATTCACCCCAGTGTTAGGTTCCCTTATTTGCTCCTGCTTGTCCACACCGTCTGTTTTTTCTTCCCTATCCAGCCTCACTTTCATGACTTAAGCTGCTCTCATGGATAGTCCTTTACTCAGCAGAATCAATCATGCTACCTAGGTGGCAAGACCATGAAGCAGCCAACAGGACTGGTTTTCAGACCTACTCCTGGGCCTGTCATAGGGCTACATATATTAACCATTGTAAGAATGTGGTTTCCTAACTTGCTTTTGCTCCTGAGAATGCCCCAAAGCCTCTGTCCTAGATCGGGTTCCCTTGAAAGACCTATGAGGGAAATTCCTGCCCAGGGATTTATGGACAGAATGTTCACTGAAAAGGGGATTAGGGAATTCAGGAATAGGCAAAATTATCCTTAGCAGGAAAGGAGAGTTTGCCAGTTTCAGAGGGAGCTTATGGGTAGGGCTTCTGAAGCCCAGTTAGGGTCATGTATGATTGACCTGCAGTGAGGGTGTGAAGCTAGGAGTTGAACAGGGATATTAACAGCCATGGATAACAGCTTCTCCACCCTCAGAAGTGACTAGAATAAATGCCACAGCTTCCATCTTTCTCTAGAAAGCTTCTGACTTCAACCCTCCCTCCCTTTTCTTGTGTGAAACCATGTTACTCCCAGTCACTCTCACTGAAAAGCCTCACCTCTAATTGTCTCAAGAAATGTAAAAACCTCCCATTTGGAAGCCTTCCAGAGGCTCCCTGGAACTCTTAGGAAAATTGGAAATTCCTTGTTAGGGTTTGAAAGTGCAGAATCACCTGACCATCTGCTGTGATTCCAGCATCCACCCCAGTCACATCCACCAAGTCCATCCAGTCACGTCTATCAATCACGTCCATCCAGTCATGTCTACCCCAGCCATGTCTACCCCAGCCATGTCCACCCCAGTCATGTCCACCCAGTCATGCCCAACCAGTCATGTCCATCCAGTCATGTCCACCCCAGTCATGTCCATCCAGTTATGTCCACCCCAGTCATGCTTATCAAGTCATGTCCACCCAGTCATGTGGCTGCATGACCTCCTTCAGCATCATGAACACATGGGTTATCTTTCAGGTTAGAGATTTTTAATCAATCAATCAAACAAACAAACTTCAAGAGTTACTATATTTATAGGAAATATCTACCTTGATTCCCACAGAGTTAGAGCCCACCATGATGGATTTCTTTTGACTGGCTGGATTATAAAATTCAATAAGGTAAGTATTAAAAAGAATGGTTCTATATGCTACAGCCTTTCCGAGAACATCTCTTTGTTACATATATAGTCTAAATGACCTTGGAAAATTATTTACCTGAACATAAAATGTTTAGATCAAACTTACTTTACCTTAGCATGAAAAAGATACTATTCTATAGTCTGTTCCCAAACACACCTAAGATTTACCTGACAATTATTCCTTGTAGCATGTAAGCTGATTTAAAAAAAAAAAATACAGTGTAAAATTATTGTCTCTTACTAAGATTCACTTTGATATAATTTTCTATTAGATTTTATAAAACTGGGGGTTTTCTTTTTTAACTTAAAAATTAAAATATAGCTAAAATTTAAATTTTAGGAATATTTCCTTTTTAAAAATGCATTTTGTTTTTAGAAGCATCAACTCTGCATGAGTGGGGCATACCTTGTCTGTTACCCATGTCATTGTTTTACCCATACATGTGTTTGTTAAGACCCAGTCTGGATTTTTAAGATGGATGTTTACGCTCCTTTTGTGGTTTTTACTTTGATTTCATTCTTCAGTGCTTCCACTTTTCTTTTCTAAGCTCTGGAGATTTCTAGTCTCTCTCTCTCTCTCTCTCTCTCTCTCTCTCTCTCTCTCTCTCATATAAGTTCTTGTTTGAACACTGATATGTATTTTAAAGACTCTTTTGAAAATTCACATTTCTTTGAAATTTTTTGAATTTAAAAATGTTATGCCCATTTCTTCTACCTTTTCTTCTGTAGTTATGGTAGGTAAAAATAGTCTCCCTTTCTCTCTGTCTCTGTCTGTGTCTCTCTGTGTCTCTGTCTCTGTCTCTCTCTCTCTTTTCTTTCCCTACCTCTCTACCTATCTATCCATCCAACTATCCATCTAGCTATTCATCTCTCTCCCTGTCTCTCTTCCTCCCTTCTCTCTCTCTCTCTCTCTCTCTCTCTCTCTCTCTCTCTCTCTCTCCCCCCCTCTCCATCCATCTGCCCATCCATCTATGTATCTAGGTGTATGTGGGGTTTTTTTTTTTTTTTTGGAGGGGGGTTACTTGCTTGACACAATCCACATGTGGAGCTTGGCTCTCTCCTTTCACTGTGTGGGTCTTGGGGGTCAAAATCAGATGGTCAGGCTTGGTGGCAAAAACTTTACCCACTGAACCTTCTCACTCATTGTATTTGTGGTAATTTTTAGTGAGCTACAGGGAAAATGGATTTAAAATTTTTTTTTTGGACTGTAAAGCACTTCAGACCAAAATTTATGACCCAAGGTTGATCCCTAAGACCCACATGGTAGAAGGAGAGAACCAATTCCTACTAATGTTCTGATACTCAAAGTGGACAAACACAAATGCAGCACTCTGGCATGATGTCATCTCACCCAGTAAATTCACACATGGACTAGAAATCTGTTCATGGTTTCCCCAAGGTTCCAGTCTTTACACGAGACATCAACAATTTCCCCTGATTTCAGGCATTCTAATTATGCTTAGCATGAAACAGCTTAACCATGAAACAGCCTTACTGTGACTGTAATTTCCACAGAAGCAGCTACTAAACTCATCTCAGTTGTAGACTACTTTGCTTAACGTCAGGTCAAAGTAGTCAGCTGTGGCCCATTTATCGGAAGCACAGTTGGCAGGATCTTGCAAGGATCAGTCATCTTGATTATCCTATATGCATGGGAGACAAACAACTACAAGAAATTTATCAGAATGATTCTACAAAGATCGTGGCCCTTCTTAGGAAGACACTATCTATACATTGAGATACAGAATAGTATTTTGTGGTGATGATCATTAACAAGAACATTTCTCATTTGTGAGTGCTACAGACAGGAAAACTTACTGAAAGGCATGTGAGTTACTCAGTGTGAAGAGGGGTTACATTTGAACTCAACATGCCCACCCTTAGCCAAGGCTTTCATCATTCTAGCCCACATTCAGAGGTTCATGGGGTAATCTGACTAGCTTTCCAAAGCAAGGGGATATTTCAAATGAGTTTCCCAAGTTCAAAACGGGAATGTTGGCATGAAAACATCTGTGTCCCCATGCTTCCTATTTTAAGCAATATTCTAAATAATTGAAACAATATTCTAGTTTATGTTTGCACATTTGCATATCCATACATTCAGAGACCCATCCTTACCTCTACCAGAAAGCTGCTGATCTAGCACATCTCTTAAACTAAAACCTGAAGAGTTTAGAGCAAGTAAGTTGAGACAAGGTACCCCCAAAGAACCAGGATACAGTGTCTTAAAGGGAAGACACCTTTAGTATGTTGTTTAACAATGTGGGAGGCTCAGCAAATGTCCATGTAGGTCAAAGAACATCTGATCTGGCTGGAAACAGCCACTCGATGGGCAGCTATCATAAGACTAGATGTAAACATTATTCTCTTTTCAGCCAACTTCATTCTTGATTTAATTCTGCTACCCCTGGCTGATGGCCCTAATGGGAACTACAGAGTCACCTGTAAGAATGAATGTATCAGCAGTTATCAAAATTCAAGAGGGATATTTATAAGAAAAGCTGTTTGATTCTGGAAGAATGATATTTCCTAAAGTCCGATCATGTTGTATTTGCATTGCTGTACATACAATTGTATATATAAATCTTTACTTTATGACAATATGCAATATACTTACAAAATCCAAACAATAAGCTTTATGACTACATAAAATAAAAATAGAATCCCTTAACATAAATAAGAAACATCAACATGCAAAAATAATAGAGATTAAAAAGATGTTATTAAATTTTTATTATAGATACTATTGACTTCAGAACAGCCTGAACAGGGCCTAGCCCCACTACTCTTATTACTACATAAGACTTGGAAGTACTCTAGTGCTGCATATCTTGTGTGTGTGTGTGTGTGTGTGTGTGTGTGTGTGTGCGCGCGCGCGCGTGCACGTGTGCGTGTGCGTGTGTGTGTGTGTGTGTGTGTGTGTATGAAGAATAAGTGCCCACTCTTTGGGACCTGCACAGTTTGAACGACTTATTGCAGTGAGAACTGACATTCATAGTGTTGTATTAAATGGGGTGTCCACTCTCTTTAGAGAAATGGTCTTTATTTAAATGTAGATGGAGATATTATTTCTAATCTGAGGATTTTAGACTTGACATCTCACCTACATCAGTGTTTGCTTTGTACTTAGAATGATCGCTGAGTACATTTTCCATACTTTGGAGAACCAAAGCTAGATGATTATCTGTAGCAAGAGCCACACAAATCCATCTTTCTAGACTACTTATGAGCATACTTCATCTACTCAAGATATCCTTGTTGGAAGTCAATTTCTTTCTGAAAGAATGCGGCATTGCCCTGGCTTTCTTCTTCACTTTCTAATATCTTCACAATATATCCGTTTTTCCTCCTCCTGTCTCCCCTGAGAATTGTGGGGGTCATGAAGGTATACAACATGCATGGGACCTAAACACTAACTTCATTAGATGAATCAACCTTGAGAATTCATTAACATGCCAGTTGCTCTAAGAGATGTCCTTTTAAATAACCTCTGCACATCCTTATGACAAAGGGAGAGGGAAAGGACTATCTAATTGCATAGAAAACAAGAAAAGTTACTCATATCTTGAAATCATCCATTTAGGAATAATTTAATAAACTCAAATAAATGCACTATAATTTTGCTTTCATTAATAAGATGACTAAGTTGGATGCAACCAGAAACGTGTCTCAATGTGATGAAAGTATTTTTCAGATAGGATGCTGCAGCCTCCTTGAGTTTATAAGAAACATTATGAGCGAGACTGTGTCTTTATGATTAGAACAGATCTTTATTAGTTCAGATGACAAGAACATTTCTCATCTTTACTTTTTTTCTTTTACTTACTGTCACTTTGTTGTCACAGATGGCACAAAGTCTCAGAGTTGAAAGGAATTCTCACAAACTGACAGAGTGATTAGCTGACAATGCAGCTTGGATGTGAAATAAGGTCACTGCAGCACTCTGCCTGGCCTCTGTTTCTCTATGGCCATTCATTCACCACTCATCCATCCATTCATTCATTCATTCCTTGGTGGTACAGTGATACCCAGGCTATCACGAGATTAGAAAGGGTTGGCACTCCATGCTCTGAGTGTTGGACCATATAACTTCACATAAGGAGAAATACGATAGGAAAAGAATAAAGTGACCAATACAGTAGTGTGTTGTGGTGGGAAAAATGCTGACATCAGGGTCATTTCCAGGCATCTTTTTGTGGTTACATGTACCAGTCCTACCAAAACAATATTCAGTGCCGAAGCCAGCCCATTGTTTTGCAAGACACGTTTTTGTTAGCTTAACTTTTACCCATGGCTTGGAAATTTTCTGATGTCAAATATTGATTTTGTGAGGAATAAGGATCAATTTTTATGGTCTTCTAGTTATTAGTATTCAATTATGTGTGAGCTGATTTTGTGTGTGTGTGTGTGCGTGTGTAGCTTCTGTGAATAATGCATTCTTCTAATGCGGTACTATAAAAGGAGATTTCCCCGTGACTTCAATGATTCAGGAGGAAAAAGAAAAACAAATGGGAAATTTTAAATCACTTAACAAATCCTTGAGAGTATTTAAAAAAATGTATGTAGGTCTCCAAAGGATATTGTAGGTGTTTGGGTTTTTGAGGGGGGTGGGCATGGAATCAGTCCCTCTGAAGTCCTCCCATGGAAATGACAGACAGCATGTAGGATGATTAGGGGAGGAGAGGATGGGCGTTGTCTCTTCAAGAACTGAAGGATCTTGGATCCTTCAGTTATAATCTACCTAGGCCTCTGTTTTCTAATCTGTACAATCGAGGGCTGGGTGAGTCATAATAGCATCTGCTTCTAGATTTGTCATGGTCTAGAACAGAGAGAGTACTATTCAAATGGGCATTTCTGGGGAGCAATACTGACCATGTGTTTTTTTTCTGAGATTGGGAGTTTGAAGACACCCATGAATATTTTTTATAAGTATGTAACATGATGCCTAATATTCTCACATTATTGAATTATGAATGTCTACTTTTAGAGTGTGTTGTCATATGATTAATGCACGCCAGACAACCCAATCTATCTCTGCATGTTTCTAAGAGCTGACAGAATCTTATTTGTCACGCATCTTGGGGTTGATGTGTGTTTTATCTCCAAGAGTCTAGATTTGAGGAAATCTGTAGATGAACCAACAATGCAGTATCTTTCTAACATGGCGGCACTGAAAATAATAACAACTGCCAGGCCTTGTGCTGGGGGTAGAACACAAACCATCTCAGGTATTCCTTCCAATAGAGTGGTGATAATGGTCCCTCATATCTCCCACAGCAGCGCTGTCAGTCTAATCTTGACTGGCATGGTAAGAATAATGTCCATCAAAGAGTTTTGAAAATTACAGCCTGGAAAGTCGATTGGATATTATTAATGATGTCAAATGATGTTTATAGTTATTGTACTTCATGGGTTAATGCAACATACTCCCTACATGGCTGTCTGCTGCCTACTCCCTGCTGCGCTCCATTTCTTCTTCCCTTCTTTCTCTTCTTGTCTCTTTACTCCAAACCTCTACTTGATTTCCTGTCGATCTGAGTTTGAATCTAGAGCCTCATGTATGCTAGATCAGGGTTATCATTGAGCAATGCTCTCAGTGCATGCTGATGTTTTTGAAAGTTCTCAAAAACAAACTTTAAAATAGGAAATTCACTATGTTCTAAAATATAAAGATGTATTTTCCTTAAAAAAAAAAATGCAAGAAAATAGTGACTCATGATTTTGGTTGGTAGAATATCTCAACTTTTTATAAGTGACTAAAACTATATGCATGATACAAAACCAACCATCATTTTAGAAACATAGAAATTTCAGTTTAATTTAGAGAAACAGATGTCTTAAAATACTAGGTACCAGGGAATCTGTCTATAAAATGTCTAACAATCTGAAAATGCTTTTATTTATTTATTTTTTATTGGTTATTTTATTTATTTACATTTCAAATGTTGGTCCCTTCTGAAAATGCTTTTAAATAGAAAACAAAAAACACTAGAAGGGAGAGTGCACAATAAATACAAAATTTGATATGAGAAAGAAAATATAGAAGGTATGTTAGTATTTATTTGTATATTATATATTGTAAAATAAAATTATTTCAATTTATTGAATATCAATAGTTGATTGGGGTTACTCTGTAAAAAAAAATCTACTTGTTTTTATATAAAAAGTAAAGAAGCAAATTTTGAAAATTAACTTTTTTCTAGTAGTATATAAATTTGTTCACCTTAAGTTGAATAATAGTTTCTTTCTTTCACCCTTTATATTTGCCAACATCTTGTTTTTAGTTTTGAATGGGTGATCTCACAGCATCACAGCTCTCCTGACCCTGCTACAACTAGACCCAAGTCTGCCAAGTTTCCTTTGAATAATGAGCACATGTGAATATTTCCCTCTGTGCACTGCAGTTAAGATACCCAGGTACTGTAGGGACAGGTGCAATGCAAATTCACAGATGGAGAAACTGAAAAAAAACTCATTAACACCACATAATCTTACTAATGACCAATTCCATAAAGGGGGGTGGTTGCTTTCTTCAGAGATAGAAGGTGAGAGAGAGGGAGAAAGGGGAGAAGGGAGGGAGGGAGAGAGAGAATGAAAGGGAGGAAGAGAGAGAGGGGGGGAGAGCGCGCTAGGGAGAGCATGAGCAAGCAGTTGAAACAAATCTGGATAAAGGAGCCACTGTGTCCCCAGGCTCATGTTGTCTATCTCTTCATTTCTCTCTTGCGCTGTAATGTCCTATTGCAGTGTCCTTCCTGGTCTTTTTATATACAGCCATGATTCTCTTCTGTTTCACTTTGTGTGGGTCTCCAGGAGATCTAGTCAGCTTGCTCAAAGGTCCCTTCACTTCAAACATCAGCTCTATGCTTTTCAGCCAAGACCTCCTCCCTGACCTCCAGCTTCCCACTGGGGAGCCGATTCAACAATAAACAGTCATCTTATGTCAGGCAATATGCTAAGCCTTTTATAAATAGCAATCCATATAATCCATATACCCCTAATACTAGAGTACTAGTAAAATAGTTTCTGTGTTTATATATGAGAAGAGGGGCACTTTGTTTAGCATTCTGGAGACACAGAAATGGAATCTGCTTAACCTAACATGTGTTCCATTACTTGATAGTTTTGGTACTTCCTTTTGCCCAGTTCTTTTCTTTGAACACTTTTGACTGAGGTAGTAGGTACACACCTGAGTGTATGGATAAACATGTCTGGCTTATCTGTGTTCTTTGTGTCTCAAGCTGCCCTGCTCAGCACTCTCCAAGGTATCCTGACCTACTGAGAATAGTGTAAGCATCATCTCACCTGAGCAGGGCATTGATGTAATTAACACATCTCAACAATGTGCAGAACACTGTTTGTCTGATCTGTTTTCATTATTTACACCAAGGTCATGATCCTGAACTTATGGAGAATAGTCTATAAAGAACATTTTCTTCTATTTGAGTCTAGTTTTAAGGGGGCCTCCCTTGTAGAGATTACAAAATTCAACTTAATGTTTGCCTTTGGTGACAATGCATTTACAAAGTCTAAAATACAACCTACTGACAAGAGCAAGCACTGGGAGAGAGGCAGAGCAATAGGAACTCCCAGTGCTGCCAGGGTATGGTTGAAGTACAGCCACCATGGGAGGCAGGGGGGAAAATTTCTCATGAAGCTCTGTAGAATCTTATCATGTGATCTAAGTCTCTACAGTCTTAAGTATTTATCTAAATGTATTGAAAGTTATGCCTACAAAACTTGTACACAGTTTGCAACTTACATGTAAGTGTGCAAAACTGGAAGGAATCCGGAATGTACCGTAGTAGGAAATTGGATTAAAAAAGCAACCCGTGGCTGTATTCACAGCCTTGGACATTATGCTGAGATGAAGTGAGCTCTCAGATTGTGAAAGAACATGGGAAATCCTTGAGTGTTCATTATTAACTAGAAGAAGCAAACAGAAGACAGGGTGCTCCCTCCTATACAGGACCCCAATTATGTGGCATTCTTGAAATGGTAGGACTGTGGAGACAGTGACACTGTCAGCGGTTGAGAAAGAAGGGAGAGAGGAAACACAGAGGATTTTTTGTTAAGGCAGTGGAACTATGCATGACACATTGTAATGTACACACGACACAGGCAAGTGTTAAAATCCACTAGAACCAAGTAATACAGAAGGCATTCTGAAATAAATGATCTGCCTTGGCTGATATCTCGTTAGTATTGACTCATCAACTTTAACAAATTTACTTCTGAGAGCAAGATGTTAGTGACAGGTTCGATAGAGGGAGGCGGGTGTGGTGGGACGAAGCACATGGAAAGCTGAATTTTCTATTCAGAACTTTTAACAAACCTAAAGCTGTTCTCAAATCAAAGGCTAACTTGAAATCAGTGGCAGAGCTCTGGAGGGTGAGGCAGAAAGAGAAAGAATCGAAGGGCAATGGGGCCAATGAAAGGACTCAAATAAAACAAAGCAACGAGTAGAAGAGGAAGAAGAGGAGAGAAAACCTTCTTCAATTTAAAAACATTTTAAAAATGAAAGCTGAGGTTCAACATTGTTTGTCATAATATTAGTTTGTCATACACTTCCTATTGGCTGACAAGGAAATCTAGATTCAGTCATTTTACTGTTAACAATTATAACTCCAAGTGTGAGCTGCTACGTCTCTACCAGAACCTGCCTCTGACATTCACCCAAAGTGAGCCTCAGTCTCTCGCTCCCTCCCCATGAGTGGCTCTAAGCACAGCTTTTCAATCAACTGTGAAACCCACTTTTCATTTCATTCCCATTTCTCTTAAAACCTAAAAGATAAGTTGAGTGATTATGTTATCATGAAACAAAAAAACAGAAGCAGAAGCAGAACTGCTACTACTGCTACTGCTGCTCCTGCTGCTGCTGCTGCTGCTACTACTACTACTACTGCTACTACTGCTGCTGCTGCTGCTGCTGCTGCTGCTGCTGCTACTGCTACTACTACTACTGCTGCTGCTGCTGCTGCTGCTGCTGCTACTGCTACTACTACTACTGCTGCTGCTGCTGCTGCTGCTGCTGCTGCTACTACTACTACTACTGCTGCTGCTGCTGCTGCTGCTGCTGCTGCTGCTGCTGCTACTGCTACTACTGCTGCTGCTGCTGCTGCTGCTGCTACTGCTACTACTACTACTGCTGCTACTACTGCTACTACCACCACTAAAACAGCAACACGAGTTTCCCTGAGCACATTGCCTGAGCCCTGCTACAGTTTCTTGCTAGATGGTGGCTGCTGTCTCTCCACCACTGAGCTGCTCTGCATCCCAGTCTTCTTTGCTGTCAGCCCCTTTCTGGCTTCTCTGGTGATTATCTCTTTGCTAAGTGATCAGAATTGCCCGCTTGGTCTTTCCTACATGGTCTTTTCTCTCAAATATAGGCAACAGCTATGTCGTTCGTGACTACAGAAGATATCTGTTCATTGAAGGAAGAATGGAAACCCACATTTCTCCCTATGTCAGTAACATCTGCAATCTGAGGGCAGGAGGGGCCTGTGGACCACTTGAAATAGAATTGCTAGATTAAACAAAAGTTTATGTCTAGTGCCATCTATGTAAATCAGAAGATAAGAGATGCCTTGAGTAAGCCCAAGTATTTAAGTTGCTCCTAGGTAATATACATTTCTCCTAGTTTTTTGTTGTTGTTGTTGTTTTGTTTTTTGTTTTTTGTTTTTTAGAAAGTGTAAAAGGCAGTCATCATGGACTCTTGCTTTTGACTGAACCTATAGCAATGTTACTATGGGGGTGTACCTCTTTTTATGAGAGGGGACTTTGTTATGAATGATGTGGAATATTTGGGGAAGCTCATCTCATTTTGAACTTTAAAGCTTGTTTTTGTAATTTTTATTTTTATTTTTACAATTTTGTGTTACATCCATCAATTCTATGACACATTCTACCCATTATATTCCTTAAGCATTGTTTTAAATGACAATTGTGCTCTAAGAATATTTCAATCTCTGATAAACTTGGCTCTAAGTGTCTTCTGTATTCCTTCATTCACTCAAAAAACACTGCGCACACACTCCAAGCTACGTACAGAGGCAGTCACTGCGAAAAGTCAGGTCACCAAACTCGGTCTCTATTTTCTTGATATCACCATATAATCAATATTCAATCAATTATTGAATACCTACCATGTACTAGGATAGAAAGACTTGTGGAAATGAACTCCAGTATAATAACTGTATCAATAGAATATGTGACAAAATATGGAAATCTTGGAGGAAGATGTGATTAACTTTACAGAGGTATAAATGCAAACAAGTGAGGTAAATAGTCCAGGAGTATTAAAACAGACGAGATGGGAGAAAAAGGGTCTGGTAGAGAGTGCATATAGACATGGGTGAGTACATCATAAGGATGCAGTACATATATACACCAGGATTGTGTTCAGCCACACAAAAGGATGAAACCCTGACATTTGGGACACACCAAGACAATCAGCCATGTGCAGAACCAGGTGCCACGTGATCTCACTCAGATGTACAATCTGGAAATGCTGATCTCACAGAGATTGAGAGTAGAGTGGTGGCCTCACCGGCTGAGAAGAGTTGGGCACAGGGCATAAAGAAAGGTTCAACTGTGGTAACTCTGTTACAGTTAGACGGGAAGGAGAAGTTCTGGGGTGCCATCGTGAGCTTGCTGACTACAGATTGTGATAACATATTGCACATTTCAAAAAAACTGCAAGAAAAGATCTTGAAAGTTTTCAACACAGAAATAACAGATGTTTGAGGAAGACAGGTTGATTTAACCTAATTTAAATGTTATACAATACACCTCTGTATCAACGCCTCACATTACCCCAATAGAGTGTATATCTGTAATGCTTTAAGTATAAAGTTAAAGCTCAATTCAATTCTAGGAAGTGCTCTGACAGTCATATTACTTTATGAATTACCATTTGAAGCTATTAGGAAGGAAGCAGCCTGTATTGTCTAATAGAAGATAACCAATAACTACAACCATTCATGTGTAAGACACGCATTTACAAATAATCTACAAATCACTGCAAAAGTTTTCTAAGAGAGCCATCTCTAGAGTTCGTGAATTACCACTCTGCTGGGCAACTCAAAGTCCCCTAGGGACATCAAGGGGGCCATGTCCTTCTCTTAAGTTTCCTATGACCAAGGACACCTGGAAGGCATCTTTCAACCTGCTACCCAGCTCCTCTGCTTTAGGGGTTAACAGAGTGGTCAGGGATTAAAAGCATTAACACAAGCGTTTGCTCTCCCAGTTTACTTTATTCTTTTGCCCACAGTAAACAGGATACTTTTGGAAGCCTTAAGGAACTTTCTAGTTTTTAGAATTGGTATCAGATACTTTTAGATACAAATGCAGATTGAAGATTTGGAACCGGACTCTATAATGAGTAGTTGATTGATCCTTGAGTAAGATAATTCATCTCTTTAGGTCTGTTCCATTTCTTCTGATTTGGAATAATACCTACTCAGGGCTATCATGAGAATTATGTTATATGACACATCTAAAATTTCCAATAGAGCTGTAGATATGGGTATGCTCTTCAAATAAAATGGACCCTTTCTTCAATGCTGAAATCAACCCCAGACCCTCATGCCTGCTAGGCAAGCACTATTCCATTGAGCTATGTCTCCAAACCATCCATATTCCTCTCCCTCTCCTTCACTCTCCTCTCCCTCCTTCCCCTCCAGTTCTCCCTGCTGCTCTTTCTCCTGCTCTCTTCACAAGAACTAGAATAATGACATGGGAAGGGAGAAGACAAATACAGTGCAAACCCTATAGCAAATCAGCAGGAGGTAAACTAAATGATTCTGACCTCACTTAATCCACAGACAACTGTTCTATATAAGAACAATAACTTCCATGGGTGAAAGGTGAGTTTGATGTAAAATTGCTCAGGTCACAATCATTTTAAGTGAGGATTCAAATCGACTTCCATTTCTGAAGCATACATAGAGTTTGCAGGGCATACCAGTTTGAAAACTAAGTATTCTCTCTCACCCACATCCAGAAAGCCTTGTTTGAATAGTATGTCCAAATGTAATTTAGGTGTTGGCACATTCGTCTGTGGTCAGTTTCTACTCTGTGTATAGTTTTTAAAAAGAAACCAAGTACACATGTTATGTTTTTGTTGGAATTCTAATGTACTAATATATGTTTTAGATAATAATAAGTAATACAGAAATTATCAGAGAGGTTACTATTGACACATCTGTGATGCTGCAGAGATGCCAGGAGGTTGTGAGGAAGGGTCATCGGCTGTCTACCACCTACTGCGAAATGCAACAGCCTCAGGAAGATCTTTCCAAGTTACAGTTGGTTTTTGTCAGGCATCCTTTGTCAGAGCTGGCAGGCAATATGAAATCTTCCTGAATCTGCATGCCATCTTTGCAGAAGCCATGCTAATCTCTGCATTATTTCAGTTGTAGTGTATGAGTTGCCAAATTGAGCACCATAGTAATATTTTTAACACAGTCAACTTGAGGGGCAAACACAAAACTATCAATAGCTGCAGTTGGGTCGATTAATGGAGGACAGTGCTATGAATGCGATTCTTTTTCTGGTTTGTGTGCGTATATAGATGTGTTTGTGGATGTGTGGATATGTATTCCTTTCTCATCTCTGCCTTACAGTTTTATATGAAATATGAATATGGGAGTCTGTCTCATAGTCAGAACATGCACAGTTGTGTTTACAGACTCTCAGGAACAATCTGTTGTTGTCAGTGTCGTTCCTGTTTTTCTTTTTGTTTGTTTGTTTTGAGAAGTGGAAAAAAACCTGCTAGTCAATGACTTGTTCCTTCTTTCTGGTTTGTATTCAGAAGGGGAAAAATCTACAAATTCAAGTGTATTTTTAAAGTCAGAAGCTGCGGACAAGAGGAGGTGTCTAGTCTGATCAAACAGCACGTGAAGTGCGTTTGCATTTTCAAACACCAGGTTAATAATTAATGTATACCTATATTTCAGTAAACAGAAATAGATTTTTAATTTTATTAATCTGATATATATATATATTTTTTAAAAAACTGTATGCTTCTTTGATAATTAAAACCCTCTCAGTGTGGCAAACATGTTTGAGTTTAATCAACACAGACACATTTTTTAAGTATGGCAACAGCTCACAGCAGGGCAAGCCATGGAGGTGGAACCCTGTCTCCTTGTCACCTAGATATACTTTCCTTGGTAAGCAAAGACACAAAGAGTTGCATTCACAAGGGTCATTTTACTCTTCAGTCACATCAACCAGAGCTCTAAAACCTAAGCTTCATAAAAAAATAAAAATAAATTACAAACAGAGGGGCCAGATATACCCCTTAAGTGCAAAGGTATTATCAGCTACTTCATCCTTACACATTTTAGAAAATAAACTGACATGGGACAAATTCCACAAATTTAACACTCCTTCGTTTCCCTGTTAAGAGGGCATGGTGAACCGTAAAGATAAAGATTACTTTAATTAACTACTCACTGAGTCTCATAAAACTTAATTGAATACATTATTTTCACGTTCGTGTTTTCTCTTTCTCAAGTGTTTCTGGTCTTGCTATATGCAATTATTCTAAAACTAATATTTCAACGAATAGGCAAAGATCTTGAGACATTTGAATGCTCTTAAGCTCCTCAAGTCATTTAATGTGACCTTTAGATTTTGAAAAGGTGAATGTTTACATTTCTGTATACTGACAAGATAAACATACATCAAAACCAAGTGAACATTAGAACAGCCTCAGCCACTGAGGCAAATGCAGAAATAATGACTGTGGACAGATTACAGAAATTCTGAATGACTTTTCCTTCCTGGACTTTTACTGGACTGCTCCCTAGGGCATCTGCTTACACCAAAGTTCTCTAGTGCTCTTGAAAGAGACGATATAAATAACCATTTAATATCTAAGCCATGTGCACATCTGGCTTTCACCCTACCAGCTACTTTGATATCACATAATTATGCTTCTTTTTAAATGGATTGTACTGAAGCTTTTAGAAGGAAAATCTATCCATTCAATACAATTTGTTAGTGCTTTTTGGGAAAATCTCTGGATGTAAATCAACAGAGCAAGGCAATCCACGTGAGTAACATTCTCATTTTGAAATTGCCCTTTAAGATTCAAATCTTGGGCTGGAGATGGCTCAGTGGTTAAGAGTACATGTTGTCCTTTCAGAGGACCCAGTTAAATTCCCAACACCCATATCAGGTGGCTCACAGCACTTGTATATCTAGCTCCAAGGCATCTGATGTCTCTGGCTTCCTTGGTCATTTGTGAGCGCGCGCGTACACACAGCTATTAAAAACAAATGTCTTTTTCTTTTTTAATTATTAAAATTTTCTTCCTAGTTTCATCAGTTAGCAAAGAATTCTGCTTCTAACTGTGTGCTGATTCCTCCAAGGTAGAACGAAGGAACTGATTTACAGTCTCATTTCAAAGTGTTATTTGGAAATTCTGACTTGAAGTGTTCTTCTGCTATTGATAGAGTTGAGACAAAATGTCTTTTAAATTACCAACCCAAGGCACAGACCCTGATCTCTGATTTCCAGCTCTTGTGTGTGTGTGTGTGTGTGTTTTTTTGCCTCGTTTGTTGTTCCCTTTCCTGACTGATGACTTTCCTACCCATCCTTCAGCTTTTCACATGTCATTCTTCATACATGTATCCACTCAAACTATTCATCATTTCTGCTTTCCATACATACTTGAGTACCTAATCTTTGTTAGGAGGGGGTCAAGAAAAATATTTATTTTTCAAAACTGTTTTGAAAAATGTGTGTGTGTGTGTGTGTGTGTGTGTGTGTAGGAGCTTACAGAGAGCAGCGGGCAGAAAGGCAGAGGGCAGAGGGCATGAGACCCACTGGAATTAGATTTGCAGATTGTTGTGAGCTGCAGGACATTGGTGCTGAAACCAAAGCAGAAGTGTTTCTAAGACTGAGTCATTTGTCCAGTCCAATTAAAATATCTCTTACACTGAATGATTTTGTAAATCATGTCACACTAGGTGAGGGTTTGTCTCCTTGCTTGGTTATATTTGGGATAGAAATATAATTTCACAGCTCAGAATATATTCAAAAGCAAGGACAAAGAGGAACTGGGATCCAGCCACCATAGTGACAGGAATCAAGGCATGTCCAAGCATCTGCAATGGATGGAGGTATGGAACTGTTACAGTTTCCTGATCAAGAGGAATAAGCAGATGTACAGCACCGAAGCCCCATCAACTGAAAGCCTGCAACTCCTTCTGCTACAATAGGCCCATTCACCTTAAGACTGTGGGAGTGGAGACTGCAGCCCACAGGAAAGGACTCTGTTGGTCCTGAAGTCTAGATTGGGTCAGAGAAAAACAGTCATTTCTTTCCTGAGCAACATCATCAACAAGGATGCTCGGGCAACACTCAGCAACATGACACATAAGAACGAGTAGCGCTCTGACCTAAACTTGATAGCCACCTGAAGAGCCAAGGCAACTCCTGTGAAGCCTGTGGTGGTAAGGCAGAAGTAGACTAGCTCCGCTAGAGTCCCACGCCCCAGAACAAGAGAGTCCCACCAACTTTTCTTTTTTTTTTTTCAACCACTACAAAAAAAAAAAGAAAAAAGAAAAAAAGAAAAAAAGAAAAGAAGAAAGAAAGAAAGAAAGAAAGAAAGAATTGGATCCTAAGCACTGTATAAAGTGAGTGAGTGTGACTCTGTGTGTGTGTGTGTGTGTGTGTGTGTGTGTGTGTGTCTGTGTATCTCTGTGTGAGTTGATCTTGGTTGGAAAGAATCAGATATATTCAGTTTTTCTGCACTTATGTATTTTGGGTGACATTAAGTTTTGCAGAAACTAGTTTAAATTAAAGGTCACCAGTTTTATGCTTCCAGGCTATTCTGAAGCAAAGACTGCACTACTTTGGATCTGACACTTTTGGCAGTCTCACTGAGGACAGTTCTGTAAGGAACACACAGAGCAAAACTGATTAAAATGTAAAGTTACATGGCCATAATGTAAGGTGTAGCGTGATTCTGATTCTAAACCACTTTTGATTCATACTTACACAAGCAAAAACAAGTCCCTGGTCCAAGTTTCACAGAATAATTGATTTACTTTGCTTGGGAGATTTATTTGTATGGATGTAGTTGAGTGAAATAAAATGTGTGACTCCTCCTGGGTGAGTTGTTCATGTATACTTTTGTCTAAACCACAGGTTTTGAAGAATTAAAATGATGCATGCATCTGTACTTTCTCTAAGACTTAAATGGTTTCAGTCTTCACCTTGCCTTAAAAATTTTTTGTGTGTCTTAACTCAGTTTTGCTATAGATGCAGGAAGAACACCATATTTTTCTGACAAAAACTATCACTAAAAATTAAGCTATGGACAGGGCTGGGGAATTATCTCAGCAGGCAAAGGTGCTTGTAAAACAAGCCAGAACAACTGAATCCATTTCCAAGAACTGACATTTGAAAAGTCAGATACAACGGCATGCATCTATCAGAGGATTGGACAGATGCTTGAGGGACAGAAAACCTGGACTATGTACAACAACAGGAGAGATCCTGCCTGAATAACTGACTCCTGAATGCATCCTTGGACCTTCACACTCACACTACAGGGTTGTACTCCTGTTCTGGGTCTCTGTCTCTCTCTGTCTTTGTGTCTCTTTCTCTGTCTCTCTGTCTTTGTCTTAGTCTCTGTCTCTGTCTCTGTCATATAGGCACATGAGGCTGGGTGAGTTATAGAGCTATGGGGAGTAGGCTTGGAGCAAGAGTTGGGTTGAGGTATGTACCAACCCTGGAAATATTGTCCTGAGCTTGGCAAGAGGAGTAGTACCCCCACTGGGCCTGCATGTCCTGGCACATGTAGACCTGTGCTCCCACCTTTGTTCCACCAGAGGAAGTCATGTAGCAGATTAAGCTTTCTTTCCCCTTATAAAGTCATGTCCAGCAGCTGCAAATGAGGCATTCCCAGCACCTCAGTCCTAACCAATGATATACCCTCTCCCTAAAGACCCCTGCCTACTCCTCAAAGGTATAAAAAATGTTTGTTCCCCTCAATTAGATGAGCTCCCTGAAACTTGTCTTCCCAGAAGTCTGTTTCTTTTTGTCCTCCCTCACCACCTGAGGTCTCTATCACCCTTGGCCGTTCCAACCCCATTTTTCCTCTCAGGCCACTGGTCTGATTGCAGGCCATCATTCGATTAAGGGAGGGGACCAGAGTGCGACTGATAGCTGACATCCAACATGGGGCTTGAGGAGGCTGCACAACACTCAAAAGTTAGGAGAAAAATGAGCTATCCCCACAGGGGTCATCAATCTGCCTTGCTGATCTTGCCTCTCCACTATGAGAACTGCCAATCTGTCTTTTCCTTCTCTCAGTTACTTCTGGGTTTATGCCATTGTGTGGTATCAAACACAGCAAAGAGGCAATTGAAACCCTCTAGTCAGGGCTACATCCTAGCACGGATGGAAGGCCTCTGGTGGCCATAACTTCTACCTCTTTTTTTCTCCTTCAAACAAACCAACAACCTCTCCCCCACAAAACAAAACAAAACACAAAATAGTGATGCATGTCCAGTTTAAAAAGCTCTAGGCATGTTCCTTTCTTTCTGTCTGAGGCAAAGGCTCCCCTCCTTCTCCTCCTTCCACTCTCCCTCTCCCTCTCCCTCTCCTTCTCCATCCCGCTCCCCCTCCTCCCCTTCCCTTCCCCTTCCCTTTCCTTCTACACACACACACACACACACACACACACACACACACAGAGAGAGAGAGAGAGAGAGAGAGAGAGAGAGAGAGAAAGAGAGAGAGAGAGTTATAGAAACCTAAGGGGGAGGAGATTGACAGTGATTTGAAATCAAAAGGCAGGACGAAAGCATGATTTTTTTAAAATTGGAAAATATAATACCATTTGAAATGAACCTATATTCTCTGCATCTAGGAAACCCTGGGAATGGAGCTTTAAAAGGTGGCATCAATAGTAATGATGAGAAAAATAAACTCCTCAAGGGATTTTTAGAGTAAAAAAAACCTGGTGTTATAGCTACATGGACTTCGATAGGTCTATTAACATTGCCAGCTCTTATCAAATACGCAGAGTATAAGTCTCTGATTTCAGCATCTGACTTAGTGAAGGCAACTTAAAAGGCATGGTTTTACAAAACTTTCCTATTGCCATATTAAATGAACATTTAATATTTCCCCAAGAAGGCTTAAAACTGTAAAACTGCTGCTCGCAGGCATGTTCAAAGCCACAGCAGGCAGGGAGAAGGGCGAAGACCTCCCACCCTGACAAACCAGCATGGTCCCTGAAAATGTAATCTTTGATGTGTCCATGGCAGAATTTCAAAGAAATGTGACAGTTAGTATTCAATCAGTGCAAAAAATGATGACTAGCTGAACTTTCTAGAAGGTTTGTAAAACTGAGAAATGTGTAGATCTAAGTCCAAGGATGCAGTCTCTAAACAGCAGAGTACCCAGAGGGCTGTGGCCAGAGGGAAGGCACAGCTTCTACAAAAGGATGATGAGCCTTGTTATTATTACCCAGAAGTCTTTGTGCCACTGGTTTGCCTTGAGAGAGGGGTTATTTCCAAAGAGATAAGCTGAAGGTATGGGGGGGTATGTCACTCTAGTCCGCTGCAAACATAAGGACCTGATATCTGACCCCCTGTACCATATAAGTTGGTTACAGTGGTGCATACCTATAATTCCTGCAGCAAGGGGAAAGATAGGTGAATCCCAGGGATTTACTGGTCAGACAGCCTGGCTCAATCAGTCCAGGTTCATTTAGATACCCTTTGCCAAAAAACAGAGAGAAGACAACAGTCAACATTAACCTCTGGCCTTCACACTAATACACAAGGGCAAGAACCCCAACATGTATATACACAGGAATATATAAGCATGTCCCTAGTACACAGAGAGACACACTGAGATTCTTGGTGGATTGTAGATAAGAAACCTGTATCCTGAAAATAGCTAAGGAAACAACTGAGGCTTTTAGAAACAGTCCAGTGTCTGCTGTGTGCTCTTTGTAACTGAAAAGAGAAATACAGGTAAAATCTGTAGCCAAGAAGGCGAGGAGATGTAAGGTTTCATGGACAAAAGTTGACATTTAAGTATTTAAGGAAGTGGGATGTGAGAAGTAAACCAAAGGGCCATAGTTACAAAAAGCTGTGTTTCTTTCTAATGGGAGACTACATACAGTCAGCACAGTAGCCTTTGTGCAGAAATGAAAATCCGTGTCAATGGTACAGCCTGCACAACAAATTAAACATGTGGGAGTAAATGCTAGTATGCAAGATCCTGGCATCTGAGGGCGAAGAGAGTAGAAGAAGTGCATTCTGGGAAATCGCCTCTGCCAAAGAAAGCTGGTGTAATATTGAGAATGTGAAGGGCTAGAAAGACCAAGAGTAAACAAAGCTTTCATTCAGGGAAGCAAGAAAAATAAAGAACGTTATTATCATCCATGTCTACTGTACATGGAAAGTAGTGTTTCAGTCAGTGCTTTATTCTTGCATTTATCTTAGAAGAACCAAAACAACACTTGCTAGAGACAATGGAATAGAGGAAGGCAGGCATGACCTGACCAGGGAAAGAAGAGACAGAGTGAGTTACCCTATCAGTGTCTGCTTTATCTACAGAATGGCAAAAGAGATAGTATATGTTAAGTACTCATGACTGAGTCTGATGTACCAGGGTGGTCAAGACATGCTAAATATCATGATCACCATCACCACCATTATTTTTTTTTTTTTTTTTGGAAAGAGGGTGTGCTAGAAATGCTTTTTTTTTTTTTTTTTTTGCCAGCATTATCAACACACCTCCTTGAAAATCCTACTACTTATATGTCAACCCACTTTGATTCTGCTTATATTCCTTGTACTGCATAAGCTCTTTTATGCCAGATATACCAATGACTTCCTTATTCCAAAAATCAATGGCAACAGCCAGACTTCTCACACACACACACACACACACACACACACACACACACACAACCACACACACACACACACACACACACACACACACACACACACACAGAGAGAGAGAGAGAGAGAAAGAATGCTCAGGGAAAGCCAAAGAGGAGACGACAGAAAAGGCTGTTAAGAGTCAGAGGGGATGGAAGAACCAGGAGAACAATGCCCTCTAAATCAATTGAGCAAGGACCAGCATGGATCTGAACCAGGTCCTCTGCAAATACATTATAGCATTTAGTTCAGTATTTTTATAGGACTCCTGAATATGTGAATGACTGGGTCTCTGATTCCTGTGCCGGCTCCTGGAGCTCTTTTCCTTCTGTTAGTTCACCTTGTCCAACTCTACTGTGCTGGTTTTTATTTTATCTTATTATATTTTATCGTTGGGTTTGGGTTTTATCTCTTAGAAGCCTGTTCTTTTCTAAAGACAGACAGAAGTAGAGGATCTGATGAGAGGAGAGGTGGGGAAGAACTGGGAAGGGAAAATGGAAGGGAAACTGTAATCAGAATATATTGTGTGAGAAAAATAATCTATTTTTAATAAAAGGAAAAAATTCCTTGGGTAATTTTGAGTTTACACTTAACCTGGCTACTGAATTCCTTATCATCACTGATGAATTCTACCCTGGGGAGACTCATCTCCCTTTGGCTTTCTATAAACCCTCCTGTTCACATTTATCTCAAGCTTGTAGACACTTCTAGATTTCTACAACCTACAGAATGCAAAAATCTATGAAGCTTAAGCATATATAGTTCTAAAATGCACTTAAGACTATATTTTCAGGAGCACAGAAAATATATATATATTTTTTTACAGGACAGATTTGATTTATTTCCTTTTAGCAGTGGTAGAGACAGGGCAGATGCTGATCAAGTGGTCTACCATTGAGCTACATATCTGTGGCCAAACACATGACTTCAGAAACACATTCTGCATGTGTTAGTTTTTTTCACCCTAGATCAAATACATTTTTCATACAATGAAATTAGATATATTTTTTCAGAAGTAATATATAAAAATGAAAGTATTACCTTGAGCAGATAGACACATGGCATTTTCTTGAGTTTGTTTTTAATGTGACCATACTTTGCAAGGGAGTTGGAAGAAATGCTTACTGATGAGTTTGCAAAATCAAACCACATTTTCTTTATCCATTCTTCTGTTGAGGGATATCTAAATTGTTTATAATTTCTGGTTATAATGGATTTTGTGGGATGGAAGTGGAAGGTGTCAGATAGGGGAGAGATGGGATGAAGGGAGAAAGTATAGGGAGAGACAACTGGAATTGGGGAGATTTCAGGGGTAGGTTGGAAACCTAGTAGAGTGGTGATTTCCTGGGATGCAGGAGGGGAATCCTAGTGAGGACTTCTAGTAACGGGATTCTGGAGTCTACACTGGCCATCTCTTGTAGCTAGGTAAGGCTTCTAATCACAGCACTGAGTTGCATTTGGTTGAGTTGTTGGCTAGGGAGGACCTGTGGAGATCTCCAAACAATTCATGATGATACTAAAACAGAAAGTCGCCCTCTCAAAACCGACAACAGGGACCCATTGCTGAGGATAAAATCCATATGGCTCATTGACTGTAGAGAGATTGAGCTGATGCCTACATGGAGCCCTCACTCCTACATTCTAGTCTCTTTGATTTGGGAAGCTATTCTACAGGCTACCAAAAAAGAAATGTGGACACCAAGCCAACCACAAAAACTCTGACCTATAATCTATTCTGCCTGCAAGATGTGCTGGGGCAATGGTGGCACAAAACTTCTAAGAGTGGCCAACCAATGTCTGGTTTAGCTTGAGGCCCACTCCATCAGAAGGAGTCCATGCTCTACACGGCCTAGATGACTAGAAACCAGAGACTGGATGGCCCATAGACTTCATGTAGAATCAAACATGACTGGTCTAAACAAACAAAACAAACACAAAATTGCAACATAATGATTTTTAATGATACTCTGCTGTACTCATAGATCAGTTCAGAGAGCCATAGCCAAGTGGGCGCAGATGCAGAGACCCACAGCCAGACATTATGGAGAGAAGGAAAAAGTCTAAATTGGAGGTCTCCATGTGATCCCTCCCCTCAGAGCTTAGGAGAATTCCATGGAAGAGAGAAAGACTGTAGGAGTCTAAAGGGATGGAGAACACCAGGAGAACATGGCTCACAGAATCAACTAACCAGGGCTCATATGGGCTCACAGAGACTGAAGCAGCAAGCACAGGACCTGCATGGGTCTGCGATAAGTCCTCTACATACACGCTGTGGTTGTTAACTTGGTGTTTTTGTAAGACTCCTAGCAGTGGGAGTGGCCATGTCTTTATCTCCTTTGCCAGCTCTTTAGAAGCTGTTCCTCCATTGGGTTGCCTTGTCCAGCATCAATATAAGGCTTTGCCTTATCTTACTGTATCTTGTTTTGTCATGTTTGGTTGTTGTCTCATGGATGCCTGCTCTTTTCTGAAAAGGAAATGGAGAAGGGTTGGATCTTGGGGAGAGGAGTAGGTGGGTCAGGGAGCCAGGGGGAATGGAACAAGGGAAAATGTGGTTGGGATAGATTGTATGAGAGAACCTATTTTCAATTTCAAAACAATAAAGAAAAAAAAGTTTTTCAGCATCTTCAGTGTTAATCCAATACAATCCAACAGATTTAGGCTTCCCATGCATACACAGATGGCACTGTTTTGCTAACCTATTTGTCCTGGCAATAGCAGGTGTCTGTAGGTCGGTCACTGGAAGTCCACAAAAATTAGGGCAGGCCTCAGAGAGTATAGCACTTAATGTGTAGACTCTGGAAGGACAGGATAACGAGGGGCACATTGGGGGCTTGTGTCATATTCCTGAGCTCAGTAAATGCATCTCACCTGCAAAACAAACTCCCTTAAACAGTGTACACATGGGCATTACATTGTTTGAAATCCTTGGGCTATTCTCAATGGAAGTTGCTGATTTAAACAGTTCTTGGATCCTCTATAGCCCAGATAAGGAGTAATTAAGGAAAGATGTATGACAGCAGAGAAAAATTTGTAGGTTAATGTGTGCAAATATGGGGGGAGGTGTCTTCCAAAGCGCTAGGGTCTAAGAAATGTAGAGTTTTTCCCTCCATGAGAGCAAATAATTTTCACAAAATTGTCCTAAATGCAGGCAGAGAATGAAATATATGCTATTTCTTGGTTATAATTTTCTCACTTAACTTTCAGAGTTAAAAAAATGTCATCCATTAGCCATTAGCATGCAGTCAGACCTGCAAACTACACAGTGCACTCGTTTACAATACCCGTTACTTTAGCAGCTCATCTCTTGATTAGCCTGCTGCCCATCCTTTCTTTGCTCTAACTTAGCCTCTGCACTTTGGCTCTGAAATTAGCCCTAGACTGAAGATTCAGTTTAAATAGGCGAACTTGGATCACCAACTATCCACATGGTTCATTCTTAAGTGATCAAATTAATTTCTAAATATTTACCTTGACCAGTGCCTCCTCCACTCACGCTGCACAAATCCTGCATCCCATTCCAGAGGGTTGCACCTCTGTGCTGTGACTTATCTCAAACCCCCTCCTCTGTTTTCTTTGCCCTTTAGCATAACTTCTGCACTAGCTAAAGGAACAGCATTCCTGACCTGCTGTTTAATCAGCCCTCACTGTGAATATCCTTTCTACTCTGAGGCTGCCATTGTATTATACTGGACCTCAGTCATTGATTTTGGTTTCTTTGAAAGAAGACAGATACTGTGTTCCATTCACCTCTGTACATGACCATGAGCATAGACGGGGAATTTAGGAGCTACTTTAAACACTGTGCACGTGTGTGTGTGTGTGCCCATGTGCATACTCACTTCCACGTGCCTATGGTAATTTAACTATTTGGGTTATGTCATATATAAATAGACTTACAAATACTTAAAACAGGTGGAGGCCATTATAAAGAAGTGCTAGAAGAAGTTTTCTATTAGCTACTTGTTCTGCAAAGTTTCACTGAGCTATGATTCCTAGCTGGGAAATCAATAGTGAAAAGGCCTGGGTAGGAAAATAGCTAGTATTTACCAAGAACATTCTATGTGGTTGGTGGCCAGAGCGCTAAGTGGCTTATAGGTATCCAATAGACATAATGATCTGAAGCATAATTAAGATCATGCTGTAGGACTGGGTTAGTGCATTGCTTTCACAAAGGGACTTGTCAGAGAGTGAGGACAGGAACAGACATCTAGGTGTCTGTCACTCGTCACATTTTGCCCTGTACTCTAAGGCTGAAGGGAAGTCTTTTTTCTTCTTGCAAACATACTTCCAGGTAATGAAATTAAGAATATCTGCCCAGTCATTATACTGTGTCAGTCAGCTTTCCGTTAGGAAAGGGTGTATTCGTTCGTTGTTTCATACATTCTAGTGCATCAACGACTGTTGCTTTTGGGTGTGGTAAGAAATATATCATAACAGAGGAAATGGTTCACCTTGTATCTGGAAGCAAAAGAGAGACAAGAGGAAGGAAGGACATGGGTGCTAGTATCACCTTCAATGGCATACTCCCAAAGAACAGCTTCTTCCAGGTGTGTGTGTGTGTGTGTGTGTGTGTGTGCACGTGCGTGCATCCTCCTCCTCCAAAACTCTATCATCTCCCAGCTACAGAAATGAAATTTGTCAAGGTCTTCAGACAATGAGCTGGCTGTGAAAAGAAGCAGGCCTAATTCCAGTCCCAGCATCTACATACTTGATCACTATAGTGCGCTGCCTGGCATGTAGTGAGGTATGCTCATGCTAGTTCATGCCTACTGATTTCAGAAGTATGCCTAATCCTCAAAATAACCCTGTGGAATCAGACTCTCTTAGGACACAGCAATGCCTCAGCCTCTGTAATCCAGAGATACACATTGTTGTAGGGATGGATGCTCCCCTGGTAGAACGAAGCCGAAGTCTCTCACTGATCAGAACTAATTGGCTAATTGACATGCTTCAGACATCTTACCAAGCAAAAGACAGTTTAATTAAAACAAAATATTATCCATAGCAGTGGGAGCTAAACTAATCAGATAAGAGAACTGAAGAGTTAGAACTGAAATAGACAGATTCTCTTCTAAGCAACTCTAGCAATGTATTTATGGGATGTTGCACTCAGTAGGGTGACTGGCTAGCTAAAGCACAGAGTGGAGCCTGCAAACACAGACTACAGTTTAGGGCATGATAAAATCAACATGCCAAATTAGATGGGGGAGGATAGCCTACTCATCAATGGTATAGAGACAGGCTTGACACTGGAGAAAATAGTTGTGTTTACATTTATGTTTGACATGACCAATAGAGTAAATTAATCGTTATAATAAAAATATTAGTTTTGCTTGAGACTGAGCTTAACTCTTTAGCCCAGGCTGGCCTCAAATTCATGGTGATATGTCAGTCTTAGCTTCCCCACAACTGGCTACATTATAATGAAATGTTTACAGCAGAATGAGTGTCGGAAATAACTTAGGCAAAGCATAAAACGATCTTACAGAGAACACCAAGGAATTAATTTAAAACAATTCATACAGACTATTGTCTTTCTTCATTCGTAGTTAGTGTCTTCCTAACCCTCCTGCCCACATGTCAATGATTATGACTGTTGGTGGGGGAAGCCAATTAAGTAGAAGAGGGCTAGAAGTCAGTGAGATTTTCACTTTTGATCCATTTTGGGCCATGTAACATATGACTTATTCAAATGATCAAGCTAAAAAGTCAAAACAGTAATAACAAGAAAAAGTTCTGACTTGATATCCTAAGCTCCCACTCAGTGCAGCTTTGGGGTCAGTTTACTAAACTTAAAGACATACTTTCTCATTTTTATGAGGAAGATTATAACGAGTCTTATTGTTTTATGAGGCTTAAATAAGTCAACGTATAGAAAGTTTTTACTATAGTAACTTACAGAGAAAGACAAGGACTATTTTCCATAATCTTTTCCTTGGAGATGGAAATCAGAGACCAGGAATGTCAGAGGACTAGAGATAAAGGCATTCAAGTTATTACATTAATGACTACATTAAGTCCACACTCTCTGTATTTATACATGTCCATTGATGTATACAATTTAAATGATGTACATATTTCTATACTGTATCCATATATAAAGTCTGCTGCTACCTGTTATCATTCTGTCTTTTATTCTGTATGTCTGTATTCCACAAAATTATTTCACAATGCCTACTTCAAGCCACTGAAAAATCCTTTCAATTATATTGCACCATCAGAATTAAAATGTTACATTTTTACTTCGTAGAGATATTTTAGGTCATAATTTCCTCTAAATTGAGTATGTGTTGGATTATGTTTTTCACAGTAGAAACGACTGTGGACATACATAGCTACTGCTTGCCAGAACAAATGGTAGGTTAAAAGCAAAAGGTGTGCATCTTGGCTGTTGCTCTTTGTGACAGACTTGATGTATAGGGCACTGTTACATGTGGTTAATAAATCTGATTGAAGCAGGAGTCAGGTAGAGGTGACACAGTGAAGACAAGTCTGAAGGTTAATAGTAGCAAAATTCCACAGTGGCTAAGATAATGGCCAATGGTCACAAGGGAACAATTTCAGGAACAATGTTCAGTTTTGGCCTGTCATGATTTAATACCTTATTATAGTGCCTGCATAATCTTCTTAATGCAAATAAGTCAAGGCTAAATAATAAGATAATAGCAAACACTTGCTCTAAATTGCTAGTAAAGTATAGATTTTCAAGGAAGAAGTTTAGATAAAATTCATTATATATATGTGTGTGTGTGCATCTATCTATCTGTCTGTCTATCTATCTATTTATCTTATCAAACAAATTTATGTAGACTATCTAAAATTAGGGCACATAATTTATTAATTTTTACATAAAACTAAAAGTAAGACTACACTGACTATAGTCAGTGCTTTTGAAGGCCTAGACTTGGAATGACTGGGAATGAGGAAAAAGAGAACTGCATATAAGCATTTTTACTATCTATATATAATTCATGTGTCTTCCTAAATGCAAGATAGCAGAGGCTGAGATGTTGAAACCAATGTCTTTGCACAAGAAGAACTGAGAAGCAAGCCATAAAAACATCCACTAAACCATCTGACTGAAAAGCAGTCCGAGGCCAGCTAGGTACTGATGGCACTTCCTCAATTTCTTGTAATTGGCTGTGGGATGGAAGACCAGTCATGCCACAGGAAGACTCTCAGGCTTAGGCCTTAATAATCACAGGACTTCCTTTGGAGAGAAATTTACTTTGAGTCTCCTAATTAATCTTCGTTAGGAAACTATCTTGGATAGCTGGTATGGAGCCTATTAGTTTGACTCCTATGGGAGAAAACTCTTATACTCTGAATTCTCTTCTGGATTGAGTACTAGGTGTTCCCGCTTAGAACAATGGATATCTGCTACCCTAAAATACCCCCGATGCCCCTTCTCCTTATTATTATCATAGCAATGTTATTGCTCTTGTGTACATGTTCGTCTTCTATGTCCATCCAATCCCTAGTGTGGTGGTTTAAAACCAGGGAGTAGTTAGTAAGTGCTGTTCAAGTTTGGATCTGGTATATTCTTCAAAGGCCCATAATTTAAATACTTGGTGCTCAGTATGGTGGCTTGAATAAGCTTGGCCCTATTAGGAGGTGTTGCACTGTAGGTGTGGCCTTGTTGGAGGAAGTATGTCACTGTGGAGGTGGGCTTTGACACCCTTCTCCTAGCTGTCTGGAAATCAGTCTTCTTCCGTTAGCCTTTGGAACAAGATATAGAACTCTCAGCTCCTTCAGCACCATGCTTGCCCTTTTTCCTGACAGGATGGTAATAAACTGAATCTCAAAACCTGTAAGCCAGCCACAATTAAATGTTGTCCTTTTATAAGAGTTGCCTTGGTCATGGTGTCTGTTCACAGCAATGGAAACCCTCACTAAGACACTCCGTTTTTTGCTGTTGGAAAATAGTAAAATCATTATGAGATTGATGTTAGTGAGGGGACAGAGAACATTGGAGGAATGTCCTTGAGGGACTGTGCCTGTCAGTCACTTCTGCTTCCTTTCTATTCATTGTACCCTGACTGCCATGAAGTGAGAAGCTTCTTTTGCCATGAGCACCCAGTGCATGGCCTCATCACAGACCATGGACTGTGACTCTAATGACTGAATCAAACGAAAGCCTTCCTTCTTCAAGGCTGATTACCTTGGGTATTCTATTATAGTAATGTAACTATGTAGACAATGCAAAAGTCTATTTACTCTGAATTCATTAATCTTTGCCTTATGCTCTCTAGATGTTTTGTAGGCATTGATTTGTGCATCTGCCTGGAAAGCAATCAAAATAGATGACTTTCTCATCATCGTACTGTAAAGCCAACATGATTACCCTCCCCACCAATCTTTTTATGTTGAATTTCCTGCATTGTGCCTAGCATAATGCAGATAAGGAAAATACTGTGGACCAAATAGGAAATAAATTCAAAATGAACTTAAAACAGATATGGCTACTGTTTGTGATGATTGATGCTGATTATTAACTTGACAGGATTTAAAATCACCTAAGAGGCAAGTTTCTTGGCAGACCTGGGAGCCATTAACTTGATTAGGTTAGGGTCTGGGCACGCTTGTGAGGCATTCTTTAGATAAGATTAATTGACGTGGGAAGACCCTCTTTAACTGTGGGCAGCACATTTCCAATGGCTAATGTCCTTAAGGGAGAAAGCAAACTGGGAAACAGCATTGCTTGCTCTCCTCTTCCTAACTGAGGATGTGATGTGACCGAGCAGTACAAATGCCTGCTGTCATGATTTCTTATCTTATTGGCCTGTACCCTTGGCCTATGAGCCCAAATTGACCTTTCCTTCTTTATGTTGTTTTGCCAGTTTGTCACAGCAGTTAGGAGAATGAGTACAGTATCTCTGGAAATAGTGCACACATTTGAACTCTGACCTCTATGCTATCTCTGTGAAATAGTACTGTACATTTGAAACCTGGGCTCTAACTATGATGGAGTTCTGTCACTTACATGGAGGCTGTGAGGTAAATAACCTGAATGATGTTCAACTGGTGACATAACAATGCAAAATTGTTGCAGGATATCTGATCACACCAGTAAGTCCATGATTCTGTTATTTACTAAAAAAGCCTGTTTCTAGTTGTGGTGTGGCTCAGCCCTTAGCACACATCTTTAGTGCCTCTGCCTGGAATACAGACACACCCACAGTGTATGCCTTTAATCCCAAACAATGAAGATAAAGTTACTTGGTGAAGAAAGCACCCATGTATGAAAATGATGTCTAATTGAATGGTAGACAAAGATTTGACAGAATAGGATGTGCCCATCTCTCACAAGAAGAAAGAGGAAAGGGAAGCTACTTGAGGGACCTTGCAGAGAAAGAAGGCAGTTTTAACTGGGAGAGTTTTATAGAGAAAGGTTGAAGAAAGAACAAGCCAGACACAGGTGAAGACAGAATGAGCTACAGAATTAGAAGGAGCCAGAAGATCAGAACAGATTGTGAGAGTTAGAGGCCAAACAGAGAAATTCATGAGAAGTAGAAAGAAGCCAAATTAAATCAGTCAGTTTAGAGAGGAGTTTGAGCCAAAACAGCTGGATTGAATTGGCCAGCCAGAGTTCAGAAAGAAACAGAAAGGGTGAGCTTATTCAGCAGCAAGCCTCAGAGGCTGAAAACATTCTAGGCCTAGATAAGATTGTACAGAGGCCAGAGGCTTCCAGGACTGGGCTAGGTGAGCAGACAGAGGCAGTGAGTAGGCCTCCAGACAACAATTATATCAGGCAAATAAAGATACTCTCTCAAAAAGTTAAAGCATACTAATACTCATTAATGTATTGTTCCGTCCATAGCTGATGCTGTAGCTGGGTAACTATTGATAGAAAGGCTTTTAAAGTAGCCTTCATGTTTTCTTCTTAATGGGATTAAGTTGAAAAACATACTTCATGTTTCCTCTTAAATACTGCCTCTGATGCACCGAAACTAGTAATCTAGTTTATTTTATGTGCACAGTGTTCAAAAAATATAAGAAATCTATTTTGAGGATGTTTTAGAACACATACGGGTTTGGTAAGCAATTTGGATTCTCAGTGCATTTTAACAGACCATGAAGAGAGAGAAGAATTAACAATTTGCTTACTAATTACAGGAATAAACTTTGAAATGGAAAGAAAATTCCACTCTTTGGGTGAGTACAGAGGGACTCTTATACAAAGATGGTCTAAGTTAAACCTGTACCTTAGGCTGTTTTCCTAGAAGCTTTGTTTTATCATCACACCTGGGTTGCCCAAGTAAATTCACATAAAATATATGTTAATACATTCTTAAGGTAGATCTTCAGTGGCAAGCATAAGTTTTAAAAGGGTATCCCAATTTCTTTGCAAGGGTACATACATCTTGTTCTTGCCTCAGAATGGGTCACGTGTATTGTTTACTCATCACTACGTGCTCAAACTGAGCTAGGCTTCTGACCACATGATCTGGGACTGAACTATTCTTTTAGAAGTGAATTAGACTGACCACCCTTATATCGCTGAGAAGATCCCATCAAGGGTGATCCTCCTACTGTTCTTTTACAAAGCGAGTTTAGTGGTATTTCAGCATGACAATCAAAGACCATTTAAGAGCAGGAAATAAGAAAAAAAAAGTCTATGTAACATGGAGCTACATTTTATTAGATTTTGTTTTGTGTCTTCTTTCATAAAAGAATTGACAGATCACAAATTTTCTTCTCTGTAAAATGGGGGGAAAGATGACATTAAGTGTCTCACCAGGCTGCTTACCAGGGGATAAAGTAATTATATAATAATTATTTAAAATATAGTTGATAATATTAAAAATAATAAAATCAGCCATGAAGTAGAGGACAGGACCATACTAAAATGAAGTCTGAATTTTATTCCATTTTTCTACAACAACTTTTTTGATTATTTGGGAATTCACACCATGAACCCTGAGCACATTCTTTCCAGTCCTCCTAGATCTGCCTCTCCAACACGAAAAAAGAAAAGGAAGCAAGCAAGCAAACAAACAAACAAACAAAAACTAAAAGAAAACAAAACCCCTAATAAGTCCAGTTTGTGTCACCCGTATACTCACCGGGTCATGGTCAAACTCCTGGAGGCCAGCCTCTTACAACTGAGTCCTTCCCCATCTGTTTCCCAGCCAGAAGCCTTTAACTGTGGAGGGCTACACTTCATTATCCTTTTCACAATTTTTTAAGAGTTCTCTTTGGTGGCTTTCTGTCTAGCCTGTTATTATTATTATTTTTTTGGTGGAAGGATGGGGTGGAGTGGGGATAGGGGTTATCTCAGAAGCCTTCTATGTCCCTCTTTCTCACTTGTGAGTCTGTAGTTATCAGTACCATGGCAAAAGTAGCTTCTTTGCCCTTTAAAGTCAGGAGAAGCATAGATCATAGACTTACATGTGGTTTGTGAAGACAGCATGAACTACAACATTCACGTGGTCTCCAGCATCAGTATGCACCATGGACCACAGCATAGTCTCTGGTGGCAGTACAGACTATGGATACCAACACAGACCCCAGCTACAGTAGGACCACACACCTAGACATGGCCCTTGGTGGCAGTACTGACCTGGATATCACTATGGCCTCAGGTGGCAGCACAGACTACTCACATCAGTACAGCCCCCTGTGGCAGCAGGACCTGGATGTCAGTATGGCCTCAGGCAGTGGCCCAGACCAAGGACATCCTTATGTGCTTTGGTGGTACCTTAGGCCAGTGACATCAACACAGCTCCCTGCTGCTGTAGGACCACAGGCATCCATCCACATAAACCTTGGGTGTTGACACAGCCTGGGGCAGAGGATGATAGCAACTGCCCTCATGGGCAGCATAGACCATAGAGGTCTTTCAAGGAAGTCCAATCCAGAACATAACTCATTCTTCATGTTAGACATCCTGTTGCTGCTCAGAACAAGGGTGATTGTGAGGCTGGGCTTTGTGATCAGGGCCAAGTCAGAGACAAAGGTCCAGGTTGCTGCATACCCTGTAGGCCCTACTGAGTAGCAACACATTTCCTTGTCTACCACAGGCTTCTTCCACACCTATCACTGCCAGAGTCTCCAGATCCACCTCTATCCACTGCTCACTCACCCACAGCTCAATTCTTTGATCTTTCCCACCTCTCCAACAATATTTGTTTGTTGTAGTGACAATGGAAACTGCAGTGTGTCACATAATATGTGTGTGCGTGGTGTGTGTGTGTATGTATTATATATCCATACACACACACACCACGCATGCGCGAGCACACACATATTCATAACACATGTGTGCGCGCACACACACACATTCACACACTTTTTTTTTTCATTTATTGCAAGGAGTCCTTGGTCTGTTTCAAGGTTTCTGGCCTTTGAAGAATCATAAAAATTGGACCATTGCTGAGACTTGTCTGAGATATCCTGCTGCTGCCAGAGTCATGTTGATCTTGCAGCCCTGGTTCTGCAGGAATGCCTCCTTCATGAGCTCCAGTATCTCCTACTGGGGTAGATATTCAGATAGAGAGCTGTGGTCTAGCAGGACTCAGCCTGGCTTCTGCCCCCTGAATTTTTACTTAACTCGACATCTTTCTAAAAATACTTTAAAGTATTTCTTTCCATATTGGCCTTTGAGGAAAGAATGCTAGAAATGAAACAGTGTACCTTGCTTAGGAGTTACTTATAGAGGAAGCTCACACAGCCAGGTACTCAGCAAATGGCAGAAGGTTCTGAAGCCACGCTATGTCTACTGATAGCAAGCTATCGAAAGCTTAGAGTTGTCTGGGCAGCCTGACGTTACTTCAGTAACTAGCTCTGAAAATGATTAACCTTTCTGTCCTTTGAGATGGGCATCACCAACTGTGTTGATGAATCAATTTGCTCCTATTTTAGTTCCTCAGTCTGTATCAGCATCTTCAAACTGCCCCAGTCTGAGCAGTTAAAGGTCATTTCTTTGCTCAGTTTCCTATGAATTCATTGGTCATTTTCCATCCAACATGCAATGTTAATTCTCTTACTAGAAGGCAATACTTTTCAAGACAGCACAAACAGCTAATAATGGCTTTGTCACCTATGGACCAACTGAAGGCATTTACCAAATCTAAAGTGAGAGTTTAGTTGCTCTATTCCAGCGAAGGAGACAAAGGATACATTTTTATTTATATCCTGTATTTTGAATTTAAATTAAAAATTATTTACATGTGTGTGTTGTACCTCCATGCATTTCTATGCACCATGAGTATAGTGCCCATAGAGGCCAGAGAGCTTCAGATTCCCAGGAACTGGAGCTATATAGGCAGCTGTGAGACATCTGATATCGAATGCTGAGGACAAAACCTGAGTCTGCTGCAAGAACTCTAGCTACTGGGCAACCTCTCTAGTCCCTTATTATATTTACTTTTGATTTAAAACAATACTTTGTTTTATGTGTAGCAATTCAATTAACATATTAAATGACACTATAATAGAAGGATTTGATACAGTTTTAAATAAAAGAAAAATGGGAAAAAATGAACAACTTTTTAATAAGAAAAATATAAGGGCTATTTATTGCCCAGAAGCATGTGAAATATTTAATAAATTGAAGGCAGTTTTTTGTTCCTTTTGGCCACTGTCTAGAGAACATTGTTTAGGACCATGTGTCTGAATGATGCTAGCAAAAAGTATCTATAACAGTATTTAGTATGAGGTTGAAATCAGAGAATCTTGAGAAAGAACTCAAGCATTGTAACTATTGGAAAGCTGACTTTTGGGATTTGTCAAGTAAAATCATAACATGTCAAGATCCATGTTCATTTCTGTTCCTTTTAGGTCATCATTTTATCCCAAGCTCCCTCAGTGTTTTAGAGGCAACACCATGTTCTCTCTGTGTCCTATGTTGATGGGCAGACTTTTAAAACTTGAGTCTTAATGAAGATATAAGAGTGCTGCTAGCTGAATTGTGTTTGGGTGCGCGCGCGCATGCGTGTGCGCGTAAAGGCAACAAATCACTTCATAATCACTGAGGAATAAACAAAACAATACTAGAAGAGAATACTGCTTATAAGAAAAGAAATAGAATAGAGACATATACCACTAACACACAAGTCTTATGCATAGCTACAAACCAGAGTTTTATGTTGAATTTAGAAAGAAAATGAAAGCATAGTTACATTATTGTCAACAGTGGAAGGAGCTAACCAACTGAGATACATTTTAGATAGTATATTCCAGAAAGCCTAAGAAGTATTTTCTTCTATGAAAGACTTCATACAGGAAAACAGAATAATGAGTAGAAGAATACATACACGATTCATTGTTTAGTCATGAGGATGGGTTTTATGCTCAAAAAGAACTGGATATGTAACAAACGCAGACATGCTTGGAGTTGAAGATTGAGTGATCTGAAGTTGCCCGGGATATTATATAATAGAAATAAAATGGAATGTAAGAAGTGGCTGTAGCACTTTGAATGTATTTCTAAAGGGTTTAAACTAAAAATGAATCAGGAGCCTTTCTTGGAGCTGAAGTGTGTTAATGGCAAAGGGGTAGGGAACCAGCCACCCCTCATGGAGCGTGACCCCATGGAACCTCAACATTTAGAAGCAATTCTTAAGTAAAAGCAGCCTGTAGAATTGGGCTTCCTTTCAGCTCTTTGATTGACTTCTCTGAATGCTCTGGTTCATGTGGACTTGTCTTTACTTTCCCTTATGTGGAGAAGAATAGTGATTCCCTATAGCATTGCTAAGTATACATCACTTTGGAGAGGGTGGTATAGTGTCTTCTTATTTATGCTCTCTCTGAAGGTAGCATTCATCTGTGTCAGGGTAAACAGTATTATCAAACTGACTGGATTTAAAATAACTATGGAAACACATTTCTGGCTATTTAAGGGAGTTTTCAAATAGGTTTGACTGGGTGGGGGGAAATGTGTCTTGAGTGCAGGTATCACTGACTTATGGCCTGGGGTCCTGTGAGCTAGGCACCAGTATTCCTCTCTGGGCTCCCTGACTATAGATGTAATGTGATCATTGCCCCTCCCCCTGCCCTGTCTCCCACCATGATGGCCCATACCCCTCAAACTGTGGGCAAAAATAAACCTCTCCATCCATGAACTGTTGTGGTCAGGGACATTGCCACAGGAATGAAAAAGATAGTTACTATAAATACTTTTATTTGTTTGCATTGTTGCATGGCTAATATTCGAGTCTGCTAGCAGAGTGGGTTTATAGACACAGTTGCAGAGATAAACCTGCTTTGATTACAGGTGGAAAATCACACAGAAAGGAATAAGAATGTATGATGTCACATACATGTGAGTATCAGAGAGACTTTCTGTATCTTTGAAACATGGAATAGAGCCAGGAGTAAATCTTCCCCAAAAGGAAATTTAATTGAGTTGAATAAATATAAAAAAGGAAGGGGAGGGAGGAAGAAAATACTTAAAAATAAATAAGATAGCGAGGCATTTCTTAATGAGAATACAGAAAAAAAAACATGTCACATTTAATGTTATATATCACTACTGTCGATGGTGTAGGATTTACTGCTTAGTGGCCAGAAGAGAGATGAGCACAGAGAATGAGATTCCACATTTGACTTGAAGGTAGTTCCTGGGATCATGACAGTAAGTCAACTTGGACTCCTTCCTTAGTTTTGCTACCAAAACACCAAAGTATATTTGCTTGTTTTTGTTGAAAGGCAGTACTTTTAAGCTCAAGGACTTCCCCCAATGACCTCATGAAAAATCTAATTCTTCTCCTTCTCCTTCTCCTTCTCCTTCTTCTTTCTTCTTCTTCTTCTTCTTCCTCTTCCTCTTCCTCTTCCTCCTCCTCCTCCTCCTCCTCCTCCTCCTCCTCCTCCTCCTCCTCCT
>JADRCH010000703.1:3997-273982 GCA_019843965.1 Rhynchomys soricoides | reverse complement strand
CTCCTCCTCCTCCTCCTCCTCCTCCTCCTCCTCCTCCTCCTCCTCCTGCTGCTACTGCTGTTGCTGCATGGATGGCTGAATGGCTGGTCTTGATGAAAATCACACTTTGAGATACTTGATGCTGACATCATAGTCCTAGTGTTCCTTCTTTACCCTAACTGGGTGGAAATGTTCCCTCTTTTACTACTGGCAGCTTTGGGAAGCATGGCTTTATGATGCTTGGCGTTTAGGAAACTACAGTTCCATATATTGGAAGGGATACTAGATCACTGCATCTCAGCCACTGAAATTACACCACACCTCCAACCATAAGTCATAGTTAATGTCCAAGGGCTTCACTTTGTATAGGTGACCTGGATCAGGGTCTGTCACTTTTGAAGAGCTTGTCTGTAACAATTCAGATCAGTGTTTAGCCTTTTTCTTTTGCTTTCTGTATTGCTGAGCAGATCTCACCACTGGGGGACACTTAATGGTATGCCTGGCAGTGTGATTGACAGAAGCACATTTAGCTCTCAGGGAGTGCATTCTAAAGCATTGTAAACTGCAGTGAATATTTGAGAACCAGAGAGAACAACAGATGCTTGTTCTTTTTAAAATTTTCATGAACTCAGAGTCCAATTAAATACTTTAAAAACATTTACAGAACACTAAATTTACTCCATTGGTTTAAGAATAAGTTACCAGATATGAAATATTTGGATCATGAAATCATACTTATCAGTCAATTTACTGATATGACAGCTCAGAGGAGAAAAAATGAGAATATATAAAATAGCACTTTTATTTAAAATATAAAACTATATAAAATATTTAAGCAGTTTCTTTAAGATACACATTAGGCTTTAATGTGTCTGTTTTAAACACCTTGTATGTGGATGACTACAGAGCACTGATAACTAACTTGAACTCAGGTGTTGTGGACTCAAGTCTTGTCATTTTTGCTCAAGGATTAAGGGTCTTAACTCTGGACTACAGTATCACTGTGTGATCAATGTGAACTCAAAGCTTTACATCACTGACTGTTGGTATTTTCAATGGAGAAAATGGGTAAAAACACTTCCAAAGCTTCAAGTACTGTGTCATTTTTAAATAGCTTGCAATATAAGCGGTTCCCTTATGCCTTTTCATATTTGATTAGATGAAGCTGACCTTTTCCCTACTCTCTCCTGTCTCCCATTCTCTGCCCTCATTCCAGCTTAAACTTTTTCAGCTCTACTAAACCTCTTTATACTTTTTTAAACATCACTTCTGTTCTCTATCCAAGCCCCCCTCCTTAAATCAGCCCTCCCTGAAAGATATACCTATCATGTCCAGTCAGCTTTTTATCCTCCAAAGTTATCATTTGGTATCAAAAAAAAAAAAAAATTTAGACATCTTAACTCATAAAAATGGCGAAGACTCAATTCTTCCTTTTCTTCCCCTTTAACTGCAATTAAAATTCTTGATGATTCAATAGGCAATCATAAAAAATTCTCAAAGAAGCCGGCAGATTGGCTAGGGACGTTTGGATTTAAGCAAGGACAACGCCATCAGTCTTGATGGTCCTTTGCCACTCTCATGTTTCAGACTATGCATTAAGGCAGCCTCAGACCAAAGCAGACAACAGGATCATATAATTGAAGAAGGAAGAAAGCAAAAGAGAAGAACCCTACTCCTTCTGGAAAAACGTCCTGGACCAGGGAAGAGTATGAGGGACCCAGAGGAAGCCTCACCCAAATACTACTTGCAAGGATGATATATTTTATATTTTACCTATGGCCCCATCGATAGTAAATAAGAAGACTGACTCATTCCTCATTAGCAGTGGCAAGTTAAGGTACCTGTACTGGTGACATCAACACAGGATGACCTATTCCTATCCCATACCTGCCAGTTTGAAGAGAAGGCAGAGAAGGCAGTTTGATAGGCAGAGAAGAAGAGTCATGTGAAATACTTGCCATCTCATAGATCTAGTTTCTCACATCCCTGCTACAGACAACCTGTGACTCACAGAGTTACCTTTCACCACCATTTGATCCCAAGGGGCACTAGGAGGCTGATGTACCAGAAGCTCTCAAGGCAGGAGTAAGCGAAATTGTATTGTAAAAGCTCAAAAACCTAAGTTGCAGTTGGAACTAAAAAAAAAAAAAGACCATAAAACAGGCCAAAACTTACCCATGAAATTGAAACAAAGCCACTGCTAAAACAAAGATTATACTTCAAAAGCCCTTTTAAAAAAGTGTATAGAGGGGTTGGAGAGATGGCTCAGTGGTTAAGAGCACTGCTTGCTCTTCCAGAGGTCCTGAGTTCAATTCCCAGTAACCACATGGTGGCTCACCAAATTCAACAACATGGAAAAATGAACCAATTTTTCTTATATGACCACTTAAAAGAAGCAGACCAGTTCCTATAAAACCACAGTTCACCAAAGCTAAACAAAATGAAGCCCATGACTCGAATCATTTCATCATGCGTAATTCAATTGAATTTTCAATTAAAAATCCCAGTGAGGAGAACATCCAGGTCAGGTCATCTCCCTGGAGATCTCTTAAAGAATAATGGAAAGGAGTGGTACACATTCTCTTACAGGAAGGAGAAGGGGTGACATCACTAATCTTGGTTATCACCTTGACACACCTGTGAAGAGAAGAGGGATCCTTAGGTAAGGAGCAGCCTCACTGAGCTTGGCCTATAAGCTTGAGTGTAGGACATTTTTTCATTGCTAATTGATGGGGGCAGCTCACTGTGGGCAGTGCCATACCTGGGCAGGTGAGCCTGGGCTATATAAGAAAGCCAGCTGACCAGGAAACACTGAGCAATGGGTAAGCAGGGTTACTCTCTGCCCTGACTTCTCTTGATGAGGAACTGTAACTTGCAACAAACTCTTTCCCCATCAAGTTGCCTGTGGTCATAGTGTTTATCATAGTAACAGAAAGTAAACTAGAACAGGTGGGTCAGAGTATCAACTCATATTAGGACTGGGGCAAAGCTAGGTCGAGGACTGCTTGCCTTGGAAGTGCGAAGCCTGGGCTCCATGCCTTGAACTTCAAAAAGGAAAACAGAAGATGAAAACTCACCACACCACATGTGCACATATTATGTGGCCATATTACCTATATAAAAGTGTACCAAAAGGAAAATTATGGACTAATATTGCTCACAGACACCACACCCTTAATAATATATCAGCACATTAACAAATCATGTGAACACACAGAAACACATGAAGAATTGTACACCATGACCAAAGTTAGGTTTAAAAATCACTCCATAAAAATATACTACATCAACAGTTTACATTAGAAATAGAATTGTCTAAGTAAAAAATTTTGTAGGTAGAAATCAAATCATATGGAATCTAGCAAAAGTTTCTATAGTTTACACATGACTTTGGTCAAATCATACAAAATTAACACAACAAAATCAATTGCTTTTCTATATGTTAAAAGTGCATATTGTTAAAATGAGATTTAAAATATAATATACTATGTTCATCACTAAAAAAGAGAAAGCTTATGTATACAAAAAAACATGCTTAATATGTTTTTTTGGAAAATTAAGAAAGCACTGAGGGAAAAATCAAATAGGATATCAACAATAAGAATCATCATACCCATGGATTGGAATGCATCATAATTAAAGACGGTATATTAATTTCCTTATATTGATTTATAGATTCAATGCAGTTCCTTCCAGAATACCAGTAAGATATTCTGTAGTCATTGACAAAATTCTAAAAATTATTTGGAGAAGTAAGGAGCCTAATAAAGCAAGTTGATCAAGAATAATGCAGGAATTACCACTGTGTATACTTAAGGCTTGCAAGGCAGCTATGAAAGTCAAGAGAAGATGGTACAGCTGAAAAGTGTACACACAGATTGGTGGGATGCAATGATGTATAGCAGAGTACATGGAATCACTGGCGGGGAGCTAGCCTTGCAATAGCGGTGCTCATGGACATTCTCAGACACAAGGGATAAGGAAGAACCACAGTCTTAGACACTGCACATAAACTAACTGAAATACAGCTCACTGCTTATAAACCTGGACAATAGTTACAAAACCCATGAGGAAACCTTAGGGACCTGGGCTTATCAGACTCATAAAATGCAATATGAGTTGGGCTCATTAAAAAAGAAACATCTGTATAAGTTCCTATGAAGAGGATGGAAAGACAAATTACACATCTGTATAAGCTCCTGTTAAGGGAATGAAAGGATGAATTACAGACTAGAACAAGGTGTTTACAGGGAGCATACTCTGAAATAATTCATATCCAGAGTCAAGAATGCCTAAAATCTACTGAAAAGAAATCAGTCAAAATGGGTAAAACCATGACTTGGTAATACACGGTTTATCAGTTATTGATAACAAGTAATTACACAGAAAGATGCTTGATATCAGCTATCAGGAAAATTCTAACTATCACGTCACCGGAATGGCTAAAATTAGGAAATATCCTTAACAGGAAATGATGGTAAAGAAATGTTTACAGTGATGCACTTCTAAGTTCTTAGCAAGTTCATCACACTAAAGGCATTTGATTATATTGAACAGATTTGAGAAATTAGGATTACAAATTATCAAAAAGATTTAAATGAGACAATAATCTAGACTTCTCATGTAAAGACAGGTTAGGCAGTCTAAAGCCAGCATATAAAAGACATAAGTACAACTTTGTTTGTGTCAATTTTGTAAAACTCATTTAAGAAATGACTTGAAGCTAAGCAGCTTCTTAGGTCAAGTTTCTTCTCTAGAAAAACATATTCAGAGTGTCGTATAAAATATGACTTTTTCTGAATTCACTATTTTTTTTTTTAAAGATAAAGTTCAAAGGACGAGCTAGTGCCAATTGAAATGTAAGTTTATGGAGGCAGCAGCTAAAATTGATGTCCTTTTCTGTGGTAACATAAGTAAACTCAATCTTCAGATCCTAAATTCAGATATGAAGCCATCAAGTCAGTTGATGCAGATGTAATTAGTATTTTGTAAAAATTTAAAGCCATTTTAACAAAATGGAGAGGGAAACACCAATCTAATAATATCAAGCTGGAACTAGACAGTTGGAAAATCTTAGCTCATATGGTTCTCTTCACTTACAACTTTCCAAGAACTTTAGAGAAGCCCAAAGCTGTTCCTGTAGATCAGGTTTCCCTCTACCCTCTGCATCCCTGTCCTTTGGGAGGCTCATTTGCTGAGTATTACCTAAAGGAACTGAACTTATGGGGCAATAAGCAACATCCTTCCTGTATATGAAGCTAAGTCCTTTTGGGAAGAAACAGAATTCCTATAGGTAAGAATCACTATGCTAGAGCATCAGTCCCTTGCCTGCTAGAGTTTGGAGCAGGTTTTCCTGGCTACACAATAAAAGGATTTCTTCTGCCCACAGCACTGAGTGATGCTACTGAGTCATATTTTAACTTTAACAGAGCTATTCCAGCAGACCACTTTTATTTTGTGCATGGATGCATATGTGTGCATGTGTTTATGTTTGTGCACATGCACGTTTTGTGTGTGATTGTAAGTGTGTGTGTGTGTTTACGTGCATGTATGAGTAGGTGTATTTTTTTATGTGCAGAAATCTGCATGTGTGTGAGCGCATGTGCACACACACAAGAGGCCAGAGGTTGACACGATATCTCAATCAGTTACCACCTTACTTTCTGAGATAGGCTCTTACCCTGAACCTGGAGCTCATCAGTTCAGTTTGATTGCCTGGCCAGTGAGCCCCCTGGGATCTATTTATCTCCTCCTCCCTTTTCTGGGACTATAGGCAGCTATTGTTAGGTTCAGTTTTATTTTTATTTTTTATTTTTTAAAATGTGCTTAATGTGGATCAAGTTCAGATATTCATGTTTGTATAACAAGCCCTTTACTGACTGACCTATCTTCCAGCATCTAACCGACTTTTGATAATCTCTACCACTTGATGATTCTTGTAGGATTTGTCACAATAGGAAACAGCTATCATTCAAAGTGTCTTGGGAGAAGCACTATGCTGCTGATTCTGAGGGTGAAATGTGATGGTATTTTACACATAATTTAACCAGTTTTGCATTCAAATTATTCAATAGCTAACTTTTCCCCCTCTAGCTTTTTAAACACGATTATATTGGATTACTAAACACTACTCTCCCAAATTCTATTATTAGAATCCAGTAGTAGGTGGAAACATTTTTTTTCTGCCATGTACACTGGTGCTAAAACTCCCAAACTACACAGAGCTATGACAGATTCACAGAGCACAATGACTTCGGTATTTTAAGCCATACTGTGAGAAGGGAGTTACTTTATGTTTAGTGGGTGTATTAGCCTTCAGATTAAAAGGGCCAAGTGATTGCTTTCTTGTAAACAGAAAAAAGAAAAAAACATTTATTTCATACATATTCGAGTCAGACCATCCTTTATCTCCATGAAGGGGGATACCATGAAGAAGAAATGGGGATATGAATACCAAGAAGAAATTGGCCTTTATTTTATCTTTGTAAGGGTCATTTAAGTCAGTTGAGAACCCTTCCCATTTTTTTCACTTAGCTTCCAATTATAACTGACAAGAAATTAAGCACCTATGTTAAGAAATGTTAAGATGTATATATTAACAGATCCTTGGCAAACACCCATACACACATAAAACACTCAATGTAGAGAGTTTATGAGCCTGCTATGGTGCCGTATACCCATAATGCCAGCACTTAGAAAATGAGACAGGGGGATTGTGAGACTAGAGCCTGTCTGGACTGGGCTATGTAGTAAGGCCCTTCCTCTCCCCCTCAAAACCCCATTTAAAAAATAACTGCATTTAAATTTCTCCTTCAAGGTAGGTTCGACCTATGTGAAAACCTGGGTACAATGTTGAAAGAGGTCAGAGAGCAACATACCTTTTACACTGCAGCATGATATGGTCATCTAGAAAGTACAAGTTTAAAATTTACTCTATGAAGTCAACATGTCTCTCTCTCTCTCTCTCTCTCTCTCTCTCTCTCTCTCTCTCTCTCACACACACACACACACACACACACACACACACCCCTCATAAAAGTTCTCATATAATGTCTGAGTAGGTTTCCATTTTGTGTTTTTTTATGGCTATTCTTGGCCACATGTAGCCAGTAGCTGTAGGTTGGATAGCAGGGAAACATGGTGAGATGTGGGAAGATTTTCAACTCCTCATATTGACCTGGGGATCTTAGAAATCTGCGCTCAGACCTGATTTGTGAAGACAGGCCTTGATGGGGGTAAGGGAAATGAGCAAATTGCATGGAATCCTGAGAGACTGTCGGGATGAGACAAAGAATACAGACAGCTAGTCCCAAGGCCTCCGACAACTATTCCCCAATGTTTGTTAAAGTTGGACAACTGCAGAGCCTACAGCCACGCACACATAAACGCCAGGCTAAAATTCCTGAAAACTGAAAACAAAACCACAATGACAAAAATATCCTAGACTCTCCTACAGCCCTACAGTCTTGAGAATAAAATGTTTAGAAATATCAGTGTTCAAGATGTGCCAAGAGAAAAGGCCCCACACAATGAGGTGAACTAAAATTTATGCGAGGTATCAAACCCAGCCCACCTTTAATTTTGTACAGTCTCAGAGCAAAGTTTATACATTTTAAATAGTTAAGAAAAAATGAGATTACTTTCTTCTATGAACGTGTACAGAAACTACACTTGTAGATCTACAATTAAGAATTTATTGGCACATAGTCATGACTGCCACATACTCCTGTTCACTGTGTAGCAGACTGGGTAGGTGCAAAGAGGCTGAGGTGCACTTTGAAGCCTAAAATATACTACCTGGCCCCTTCTCAGATAGTCTTTGTCAAGCTGCTTTAGTATGTTAGCTGAAAACCCTGGCACACAACTGCCCAGAGAATGAGGACAAACCAGAGATGGACTGCATCTCAGCAGAAATCAATCCAACTTCATGGCTCTATTCTGAATTGGATCATGGCAACTGGCAATGAGTCTCTCTGCCTGGCAAAGGAATGGAGGATCTTATCCGTAGAAGGATATCACCATGTGGAAGACCTATAGCTTATAGATACATATTTTACACATTTTCCAGAACTCAGAAAATTCCTACACTAACCTCGTGTGTCTGAGCTGAAATTGATGCCCAACTGTCTTAACAGCAGCCTCAAAAGCCATCCCTCAACCCTCTAACATCAGTAGTAATTCATGCTATTTAAAGAAAGGAAAACATAAAAAGCAGTATTACCCAAAAGCACTTTCCTTGGCAAGAATACATAAATTACATATCCAGAAATAGTAGTGATCCAATGGAAAAAAATGTGAGTTTCTAATGCCCAGCATCCTAGGAATATATGGAATGTCTATGAATTATTTTGTAGAAAATGAAAACAAACAGTACCTGTCCAGTACCAAGTGTTCCCTAGACCTCATTTTTCAAGGACATATGGTTTTAGGGCATTGGCATTGCGATTGGGCATCTACCATCCACAGAACCCAGATAAATATAGATGTGCAAAAAATTAACAGGGGATGTTGTAAAATACAAAATGTTGTTTTTACTCATCTCCCAGGACATAGAGGTTTGATCTTAGCAGTTTATTTTGAATGAAAAGGGCAACTTGAAGGAGCTAGACAGCTGAGAAGAGCAGTATTCACAAATAGAAAATTGTTAGATTCACTTTAATTAGAATATTCTAGGGTCCTGCAGCTGTGACCTAAGTAAATTGCAACTTTCACATACAGCATGTGAGGTCATTTACAGTCTATCACAGTTTGCAATACAGGTGTCGGTGTTGACAATGCAATATTACCTAGTTGTACTTAAAAATAAATCACGTTATATACTAATGCTATAGGTTGTATCCGTACACAGTTGTACTCTAAAAGAGAGTAATAAATACAATTATGAAAGGAAGCTAAATATAGATTTGATTAAAATTGGTTATATATACATTTATCTGTACATACCGCTGAATTTTCTAATTTTTAATTTAACTTGGTAGTATATATATTTATCCTGATTTTATAATAGGAACCCACAATATTGTGTCAGGAAGTTAGAGTTATTGTTACAAAAAACAAAGAGCTTTGAGAATTAGAGGATTTTTTTTCTACTTTAAACAAACTTTTAAAAAAAGTTTAAATATTCTCCATTACTCTTGTCAACTTTATGTGCCCATCAGTGATATGTGCTTCCATACAGGGCTCCAAATTTTGATTTAAAAAGGCTATGGATGTGGTCAAATAATAAATCATTAGACAAGTATAAGTATTTATTTTGAGTAAATGATAAGTACTCTTTTAACATTAACTCAATAATTTTAGAAATTACAAGGATCCTGAATTACAGACCACATCTTTGTAATTTACTAATTTAAAAACATGGCTTGATCATCTGGTACTCTAAAGTATTTTTAAAAATTATTCTCATACATGCAAACAGTCCATTTTTAAGCAAGCGTCTGCAGCTCTCCTAGGACCTGGAATGTGGTAAGGATCATCTAGGACACTCATCCATTTCTTTGTTTTACTTAATTGCCTGTTTATGGAATGCAACCTTTCTGTACAGTGCCCATTCCATACTGACTGATAGCATGTTGTTACCTCTGAAGAGGATACCATGTATTATTTACAGATCCGCAATATTGCTCTTCTATGCATCATATTTGCTCTAGCTGAAAGAGCAGAATCCTCAGAGAAACATATTGCAAACAAAAAGTCCTTAGAACGTGGGGGAAGCTGGGCTAGAAGTCAAATAGAACCCACAGAGATGACAAAGATGGGATATTCGGCAGTATCTCCTTGGGAGAGAAACAGTAAACCACATGGCCCTGCTGAAATGCCGGAGTTCACTCTCTCCTATCTGAGCAGTAAATATTACATTTGGAAATGGTTTCAGCCAGACTACTGCCTTTTTACATAAGAACCTCTTTTAAGAATCGCAAACATCCCCAAAGTGCACGGCTTCAAAATAATGAAAACTTAACAACCTACCATTTTCTTTGCACTCTTCTGGAGGTTTAGCCTTTTTCGCAAGTCGTGGATCCAGCCATGATGTTGTCTTTGTGTTATGGCTGAAAAGAAAAGAGATCACTCTGAAAAGACACATACTGAAAGGAATCAAGTTTGTTCCTTGAGGAAAAAAAAAAAAGCCGGGTTAGTCCAACAAAATTGCAATCGATACACTTAATTTGCTTACTGGTTCTAAGTAGCCCTGAAGGAGGTGTAAGAGTAATTGTGCAAGGCAGCTGTAAATTTGGCAACCTCAGCTCCCTGTCCTCAAAGCAGCTATTTTTATTAAAATCAACTAGAATGTTGCCAAGTTAACCTCATTGAAAATGCAGAACTCATCCAGAGCGAAAGGAATTTATTACAAATACAGGATTCTCCAGTCGGGAGAGCACAGCCCCTCCACTCTGACAGTTTCCTGCCTTTTGCAGAAGTGGCATTTTCATCTTAAATCTGCCCTTTTCATAAACAATTGTTTTTGTTAACCACAGAGCTGGCAGAGGCAGTACAAAAGTGATGCAAATTACAGCATGTTCCTGGGATTCCTACATTTTCTCCAAACATGATTAATAGCAATTTTATTTACTCACATTGAGCTATCTCACTCCTAAATACTTTTATCCCAGCCAGGAAAGAAGTAGAGAAAAATGTTTGCATTCTAATGTTTTTGGAATGGAATTTCTAGGAATGGAAAGGAAAAAAAAAATCTTGTTTAGAAGGAAAAAAAATATGTTTCCTGTTCTTACTTCAGAAATCTAGAAGCAAAAGAGATGTTCTCAGAGACTCTTTTAATGAGGTCCTGGAATCACTTGTGTTTGAATCACCTGGTAGACTTGTTAGCAATGCATGCTGAGTCTTTGCAGCAGTACCAGTACTGGTCTTTTTGGGGGAGGTCAAATATGATTTATGGGAGGCAGCCAGTTGCTACAAATTCTCCCTCAATTGACAAGCGATCCAGGTGATGCTTACGCATTATAATTTGGGACTACTCAATGGCTCAACTGATGGTTAGAACTGAGCAGTTGATTCTTTACAGTTGTATCATGGGGTCATGTACCAATGAACAAATAACAAGGAATGTAGTATCTGTTAAAGTCTTTAAGAAGAGAAGAGACAAAGTCAAAGGTGCAGGGAAGTATGAGACCTACACAAGAAACAGTCAAAAGACCAATGAAAGAAACACAAGATGGAAGGACAGGGTAAGTAGATATTAGGTCCAGATCACGGTGTACTTGCGCATAGATACACGGGGATCAAAGCATTCATGACCACATACATTTTGTATATTTTTCTCTCCAGCTATAGCAGAGTCTCAGACACTAGCCAGACAATCAGATGTACTGTAAGTGAAGATCAGAAACATTTCCTACAGAGTACAGTCATTAACAGAATCCTGAGACTGTTTTCTACTTCACAAAGGAGATCTCACAGGGAGGATGTAGCCAAGATGGACTTTGGAAAGCCAACTGATGTATCAAAGGATTCTTCAAGCAGCATTTTCTAGGTGAGCTTTGTTCATCTGCTTCTAAGGAGGGTATCTCTGATTTAAAGACAATGTCCTGCTTTGCTCCCCATCACTAAGATGAGTACTATGACCCAAAGCAACTTCAGAGAAGAAATGGTTTGTTTGGCTTACATTTCTGTCGCAGTCTGTCATCCAGGGAAGACAGGGCAGAAGCTTCAGGCAGGAACTGAAGCAGAGACCATGGAGAATGCTGCTGACTAGCTTGTTCTCGATGGTTCTCTCAGCCTACTTTCTGATAATACCCAGAACCACCTGTCCAGCCTTTGCACTGCTCTGAGCTCCCTAGGCCCTCATGTCAATCATTAATCAAGAAAATGCCCATATGTATGTAATTCCACAGGCCATTCTGACTGAGGTAATCCCTCAATTGAAATTGTTCCCCTTTCCCAGTGTAGTTGTGTCAAGTAGACAAATATATATATATATCTTCAACACTAACCAGCACAGACATTAAGATCTGTGAGTTATGAGATTCAGATGCCGAGGAAATCCCCTTTTCCTTTAGTCATTCACATGAGGCAAGGAGAAAATCCTACCTGAAACTTCCCTCAACTGTATGAGCACTCAGCAACAGAGGGATCTGGATGGGACTCTAATGGTTTAATCAGGTAATGTCTGTGAAGTTGACCAATAAGCAAATCATCTAGCAAGTATGCCAGCTTCTACCATCCCTTAATTTGTCCTCTGTAAATCTGGTGTTGCCACATTATCAAGTTTCAAGAAGGTTGAAACTATTGTGGACATGCTCATCCAGTCCTAGCCAGATAACAACATAATCCATTACTTTCCACTTAACTGAGGTTAGAGATTTGAGCATTCTGAATGTGGCATAATGCCAGAAAACTGGCATTAGGTATGCCAGTGTTTTATGATAGAGGAGAACCATGTTCCTCAGCGGAAAGTTCACAGGTGCCTCTGTGTGTGTGTGTGTGTGTGTGTGTGTGTGTGTGTGTGTGTGAGCTTACATGTTTATCAGTGTCCATTTTGTATTAGGTACAAAAGGAATTCATTGGGAGATAGGCAAGGGGCAGAAATGTCCGTTCTTTACACTCACATTTGGCTTTTCTAAATTCTTTATCTCTTTTAAAGAAAAGTAATTTCCAAGTTCTTTAGACATGTTCGTAAAAGCAAATATATCTATGGATAAATATTAAGGGGCCATTAGTATGCCACAACAGGAGTCAAATTAGCATTTCTATACCATGCTAGCATAGGTCTCAAATGCTGGCTAATTTAGGAAAGAGCTGTGAGCTCCCAGCTTTTCTGAGTTTATATAAAGCATTTCATTACAGAATGGAGTTTTAGGTTGAACTAATGTTAGCAGTGTGTCACTTTAATACATTTTGACAGATTGAGTCTCTTATAGTTAACAGTATTTTTAGCTGTTCTTCAGAAATGATTCTGAAAGAAATGTGGGTAGTAGTTACCTCCAGTAATTGTCTTAAACAGCACATGAAGACACAGCACAGTATTTTTCAATAGTGGCTCTCAGCAGCCTTGTAATTTGCATGCTCTTCCAAGATGCCTTACAAAGGGGATATTTTTAATGCCTTTGGGAGACAACACACTAAATAGCTTTTCCACTTCCCTCAAATTATGTATTTTAAACCTTAATAATTCCATTTGAGGATAGGATTTAATGTTGGACAGGAAACCACACAAAATGGAATCACTGAGAGTCCCCCCCCCCCCCCAGTCTGGATACTATCTCTTCTTAAATTCAAGGAAGGCATTTCTTTTCATTTCCCTAGCTAGGACAGAGTCAGGTGCTTGGTATCAATTTTCTGTATCTATCCAAGATGTGTGCCACCAAAAATGACATTAAAAGGAAATGCTGGTGCAGTATGATCTTATACTGTGCTTTTCACCGATGGACTTATTTATACCGTGCTTTAACGGAGACGGACCTATTTAGGTTCCATTTACACAGAGACTGCTCTTATTCTTGTGGGTAAATGGGACATCTATTTCCAGGGGCTTTGGATCATAGTAATGTTTCAGTTTACCTATTTCTATAGATGAAGCTAAATGTTCACGAAAAGAATCAATAGCTATTCAGGTTTAGTTGTTGTCATATTTAATAACCTTGATGAAAATCTAAAATCCATAGCTTGTCTTATCTACCCAAAAACCTAATGTTAAACTACACACCAAGTCCTATAATAAACTATAGAGGACTGTAATAAGCCAGAACTGGAGTGTCATTCAAATGCAAAATTCTAGTTTAAATTCATATCAAGATATCTTGGAAGATATGCCAAGGTTGACCTACAAGTGGATCAGGAGTGCCCATACAGGCTGTGACCTTAACCTTTGCCAGGTAGGCAAAGCATCAAGTTAAATAATGACATCTCATCTTCTCACACAAAGCATGCCTCATGTCATCTGGAGATGCTACTTCTAGCACTGCAGTCATGTTGAGGAAAAGCTGCAGAGCCTTCCTCTCACTTCTGATTGTTCCCTGGTGACTGAAAATCATCATGCATCCATTTTACAGATGTAGAAGCAAAGGTTTCGAAGCCCTAGGTAACTTGCCCTTTCATGGAACTGAAAGGAATGGAGTAAACCCAGATCCAAGGAGTCCCGCACTCATTTGTTTGACTATCTGAAAGAAGGCATGTGTGTGGTTTGCAAGTCTGTTTTTCATAGGAACATGTCTCCTCCACTGGTGGTTATCAGGGATCTTCGCCAGTCATTCAGAAGAAAGCTTGTCAGTACTTGAAGGTTGTAATCACTAAATCCACCTGAAAGTACTGATTGCCTTGTACTTGGCAGGCATTTGCCATATTAAATTGCATGTGCATGGAGGAAAAAGAAAGTACTTGGAGTAGCCAGGCACCAATAACTCCACTAGAAAAGTGTTCTTCCTGAAGTCAACTTAAATTTCTGATTCAAGACAACTGGCAAATTAACTTTCAATCCTTCACATAAAACTTCTTCCCCCTAAAATAAATTTCTATAAAGAGCTCTCATATTTGTGTAATTTGCATAGGAATATTAGGTCTCGGGAGTTAAAGACTGTACTAAAATATTGGTTGGAGATATAGCTCAGGGGTAAAGTATTTGTGGAGTAGGCATAAGACCTTAGGTTCAATTCCATGTAATGTCAAAAAAAACCCCTTAAGTTCATCAGAAAATGCTACAAACAGGTAAGTATTCACTGGGAGCAAAACTTAAGAATTTTCTACAGTTCATACTGTGCTTTCTCCCCAATTCTATTTCTCACACTTCTTGTTTTTCCCCCTGTCAGGATACAAATCCCATTCTTAGGTATATATGATGAATCTTTAAGAGCAACTCACTGCAAACTGATCTTAAAGGCATGCTTTTCTTCCCTTCTCTTTCTGTTCAATTTCTTTTTCCTTTATTCTACTTTTTCTCATAGATTGTCAGCTAGAGGAAAACAAGGTTTCCTGTATTCTATGATTCTTGGACGGTTTTCTTTTACAATTTAAATTTGATGAGTGCTGCTAATACAATGCTTCTTCCTACTTTCTGTAAGTCAACAGGTTGAGTAGGAGATACTTGAAATGTGTGCGGACACTCAGGTTTAAAGAGCAGTCATTGTGTAGATTCAGAAGAAAAATAATACAGACCATTGACTATATTTTATTAAAATATAAATGAAAGTTATTTTACGGCAGATGAATTTATTCCTATATCATAGCAAAACCAAAATATAACAACTCAGGAATATCTCAATTTACAAAGACTTTCTCTTTTCTTTCATATATATATATATAAATAATTAGTTGGATATATATTACTCACAGTTAACTTTGGATTTTGTGCTTCATAATACTATTTATTAAATGACTTATTTTATGAGTATGTGAATTCATATCACACTTCTTTTCATGTATGCAACAGCATTTTTGAAAAGAAATTTATTATAACTATTGTTTTCACTATTAGAGATCTACATCTTATAAGATTTTGCTTAAAATACTTATTTCTTGTCTGGAGATTAAGCATGAATCTGTGCAGGTACAGAAAAACATGTAGAAAGGAAAAATATGAAGTGTATCTACTATTTTTATAAAACATATAAAATGCAAATCCAACTCCAGTTTTGTGCCTAGAAGCAATGTATCATGCCTAGAAGAGAGAGTGTTTTTCTCATGTTGCCAAAAAAGGAGGCTTCTATTTCTTTACAATAAATTCCCAAAGTATTTTATCTTCTAACAAGTGGGAAGCTTTTTGCTAGGCATGATTAATGATGATTTACTTAAAGGTAACAAGATACAGAAATAGCAACAAAAAGGAAATACAGTGTGTGTGTGTGTGTGTGTGTGTTTACAGTTTAAAAACAATTTCATCTCTTACACAGATTTGAAAACCAGATGCAATGCTAGCATTTTTCACTTATGTGCTTCCAGGGTCAAAGTCCTTCATTGAAAAATGTATGATTTAAGGTGCCATATGTCCACACCATTCTCGAAGATGGTAGTGAACAATAGGTTCTTATTGCCTTTGGTTTTTTTTTGCCAAAGCAATATCAGCTGGTCCGTCTTGTGTCACTAACTAAACTGCCTCCCAAACAAAGAAACAATCTAATGGGATTCCCAAAGCATCTCAATTGAGATTAACCCCATGGCCACTCTTCTCTAGGGAACATTTAGCCTCTGGGAGAGGGTATTTCTGGTTAAGAAATGTACTGAACAAAAAGCATTTGTAATGTAAAAGTTCACTCTGGCTATGTTTGTTTACATATTAGAAGTAGTAAGGGACAATGGTAATAGCTCTGTAGGGTGACAGCTATGGAACTTTGAGATTGATACTTTATTCAAGGCTGCCTCAGGACCTTGTCTATAAAACAAGGATGGATCAAGGCCTTTATAAAGAAGCTATGTGATGCTATATGCAAACTAGACAGCATAGTGGATACTCGAAGAACAAGACTCCTGAAGACAAACTACACAGCATGCAACCAGGAACCTTGTAAGTCTTGTGTACGAGTGTAGGTTTAAAATTGTTCTTGATGCACAGCATGTATGTAGTAAATATTTGTTAAATAAACAGAAGAAAGGAATACTGGCTCTATCATTTCTTGGTTACACAGCTTCTTGGCAAGTAGCTATTGATTTATGTAAGCTTCACATTCATAATGTGAAGATTAAATGAACAGAGTGTGAATGTTTAACTTATTAGCTATTTTTGTTAAGGTAATTTAAACACAGTCTGAAAAAAACAGGCATTCAATATAGGATAAATCATTCAAAATAGCATTTGCATATTTCTCATTTGAATTTATAATGAATATGCTGCCTATTATAGAGGATAATATATTAATGAAGATGATGCTGAGTCAAGGAAACTACAAGCCTTTATAATCTTCAAAATTGTCAGATATAAGTCATTATTACCGTTAAAAGTCTGTTAGGGAGAATATGATCCCTCATAATTTAAAACGATTTTGCTAAAAATTATCTTAAGATAGTCCCTTCTCCCCACTAACATGTCACTGTAAATGATAAAAAAAAAACTAAACAAAATAAAACAAAACAAAACTCCATTTATCACTCACCTAAAGAAGTAGCATTGAAAATTAGGAATCAATCTACCCAGCTATACCACTCCTGCGCCAACACCCAAAGGATACTCCATCCTACCAGAATGATACTTGCTCAAACATGTTCATTGCAGCTTTATTCTAGTAGCCAGAAACTGGAAACAATGTAGATGTCTCCCAACATAAGAATGGATAAAGAAAATCTGGTATATTTACACAATGGAGTATTATTCAGCTGTTAAAAACAATGACATTATGAAATTTGCAGGCAAATGGATGGAAGTAGAAACAATCACCCTGAGTGAGGTAGCTCAGATCCAGGAAGACAAACATGGTATATACTCACTTATAAGTGGACATTAGCTGTAAAGTAAAGGATAATATACAGACCCAGAGAGTAACACGGAAGGCTTAAGTGGGGACTCATGGGTCTCCCTGGGAAGAGGACATAGAATAGATTTTTCAGGTGGACAGGGGACAGGTGGAGATGGGATCAGGAAGGATCAGGCAGGTGGGGGGGGGGAGAGATGGAGGGAGAGAGTACTGGGAGAGACAACTGGAACTGTGGGACATCTGGAGGGGGATGTAGAAACCTAGTGCCTTAGAAACACACTGGAACCTAAGAGAGTGACCCTAGTGAAGTCTCCTTGTAATGGATAATATGAAGCCCGAATCAGCCTTCTTCTGTAACCAGGCAAGTCTCCTAGCAGTGTGCCACACCTGACATAGCCTGGGTGGCCAGGAAGCAGAGGCTGTTCAACCCAGAGACCCAGGAAAGAACAAACTATGACTAGCAAAAATGAAGTTATTCTTAATTATATCCTCCTATACTCATCGATGAGTGTGTAGCCCATTCCCAATCATCATCAAAGGGGTGTCATCCAGCAACTGTTGGGAACAGATGCAGAGACACACAGTCAAACATCAGGAAAAACCAGGAAAACCTCTCTGAAGAGCTGGAGAAAGGATTGTAGGAGCTAGAATAGTCAAGGACACCAGGAGAACACAGCCCACAGAACCAACTAAACAGGGCTCATAGGGGCTCACAGAGACTGAAGTGAAAAACGGAGCCTACACGTGTCTGAGCTAGGTCCTCTGCAAATATGTTACACTTGTGTAGCTTGGTGCTCTTTTGGGATTCCCAAAAGTGGGAGTGGTCTCTGATTCTTTTGCCTGCATTTGGGGCTCTTTCTCCTCCTGGGTGCCTCATCCAGTATTGCTATAAGGGTTTTTGCCTAGTCTTTATTGTATCTTGTTATGTCATGTTCAGTGGACATCTCTGGGTGCTGTTTTTTGGGTGCTGGCCTGCTGTTTTTTGTATGTTTGTTTTGAAGTGAAATTGAGGAGTGGATCTGGGGAACAACAGAGGTAGGGGAGAGACTGGGAGGACTGAAGGGAGGGAAAACTGCAGTTGAGATGTAATGTATAAGAGAAGAATGAAAGAAAAAACAGTTTTATCTCACCTTAAAAGAAGTAGCTTTACAATGTGGGAAACAGAAATGGCCCAGTAATTCAACAGTGTGAGAACAACAAAAATTATCTTTTAAATACAAAACTTCTAAAGATCTTCACCTTTTGAGATTAAGAGATGGTTCATCAGTTAAGAGACCTTCCTGCTCTTCCAGAGGACTTGAGTTTAGCTACAACCATTCAAGGTAGGTAGCTTCCAACTGCCTGCAACTCCAGCTCCAGGGATCCAATGCCCTATGTTGACCTTCTTTAGCTGTACACACACACACACACACACACACACACAGACACAGACACACACAGAAACAAGCACAGAACACATATACACACACATAAACACACAGACACATACACACAGATACACACATATAGACACATACACACACAGACACACATAGACACACACAGAGATACACACATACACACAGACATACATACACATAAACACATATACACACACAAACACACACGGACACACATAGATATACACACAGACACATACACACACAGACATATACACATACACACAGACACACAGACACACATACAGATATACACATATAAACACATACATATATACATACAGCCACACATACACATACACACATACACACACTAAAATAAAATTAAATAATTTAAAAATAAACTAACGAACTGATCTTTATAAGGCAGTCTGTGATACCAAAAAAACCCTGTAAATATCTTCAAACATTATTGCACAGAGACAGATGGACTTATTTGTCACCTCAATTGAACTACAATGCTTATATCCATGTTTATTTGCAATACTTATTAATGTTTCAGAGTAGAGTTCTGTTTAAAAATAAATTTGCATATGCCAATCTTAAACAGAGATCCCACTGCTTTTCGATTTTATAATGATCATTATTTTCACAGGAGAATTTGATGATCCCTCTCTGCAGGGAACTATCTACTGGTATTGAGAATGACCTGCAGGGACAGCGCCAGCACTGACAATCGGGACCCAGGAAAAGCAAGCTGTCACAGAGGAAAACGCTTCCCTCCATTCATCTCATGTTTCCTCCCTACTTTACCCCTTTTCATTGCTTTCTTTTTTTCCCTTTTAAAATACTTGAATATTTATCTACTGGATTTGGGTGACACCTCCATTTGCATTTTAAATAAAGTATTTTAAATTAGAAAGTAAAATTTGTATTTCTGACAATTACTCAGAAATTTGAAGGTTTTTAAAAATCCATAGGAGAAAAAAAAGTTATGCATAATATCCATGCTAATTAGCCATCAGAGTTTTGCATGTATTTGCACCTGTCCTTTTTGCTTTGCTTCCTTTTACTGTGACTTTGCCCCAGGATTCCTTTGGGAAGCATCATAGCTCAGTGTAGAAGTTCTCGCTGCCCATCAATTCCCACCGATTAGTCTTTTTGTCTAATATACCTCTTTCCTGAGTGTTGGTATAGTATAGGATTATTCTCAGATTCCTTGTGATATCAACAACAAAAGTACTTGCAACATGGAGATATTGGGTGAAAATGCTGATTTTTGTCAAATGTGGTTGAGAAGGGAGAGGGCAGCGCAGAGCAGGGAGTGAAGGGTAAATTGTAAACTGTGGAAATGGGGGTCCAAAGAACACACAGATCCCGCCTCGGTTCAGGTACCCCCTGTGGTACTTGAGCTCATCATACTATCACACATGGAGTGGATTCACACTAACCATTACAGATGGTGGGAAGATGAAGCAGAAGCAAGTTCAGCATGAACAGTGGGTGGGGGTTGCTTCCACTCCAAGCAGCACCTGACAGAACAGAGCACCCGCATTGCCTCCTGTGCCATCCTGAAGCACTCAGTGCATCTTCATTTTCCTTACACCCTAGTCCACCCTGTTGTCACTTCTCTGGCCACAATTGGAACGAATTGTTTACTTCATTCTGTCTTAATTTCCCATGGAAACCTATCTCTGTTCCCAATATATTTCTGATTGATTCTTCCCTTCAGCATCATGGGAAAGATTAAAAAACAAAACAAACGAAGGAGAAAAAATGAAAATGTCAATTCCTCGATTACCTTTCAAATGAGCTAGTGATCTAGCAAAATGAAAAATAAGGAACTATTTTCAAGGATTTTTATAGTAGATTACCTCTAACTTACCCAGAGATGAGAGGCTTTGTAAGGATAAATACATGCCAGGACCACTCTACTTATGCATATGAGAGTAAGTCTGTTATCTCACCTCCTTTTAACCTCTAGCAGTTTGAATGAGAATGAGTCCCATAGGCTCATGTTTCAGTGCTTGATGCCCAGTTGGTGGAACTGTTTGGGAAGGATTAGGAAGTCTGTCTTTGTTGGCGATGCCCACCCATTTCTAATTAGCTATCTCTCTCACTCTGCATTCTAGCTTGTGGATCAAACTGTCAGCTCTCAGCTATTGCTCCAGGTCCATTCCTAGTTAGCTCTCAGACTCATTGCTGTCTCCACATATAAATTCAGCTGTAACTCTAACACTATGCCTGCTTGCTGCCGAGTTTCCAACCATGAGGGCCATGGACTAAACTGTAAGCAAGACCCAATAACTATTTTCTTTGTATAGGTTGCCTTGGCAATGGAATTTCTTCATTGCAATAGAAAAATTTGGACAGCCTCTTAGCTCTTGTCTAGGCTTATCCTTTACTGAACAGTAAAATTCAAATGTTGTTTACTGTTCATGACAATTTGCCTCTCTAGCCTAATAATAAGACTGATAGCAAGAACAAAACTTTTGAGTCTTTGAATAATACTGGCAGACTGAAGAGAAGATGAGTAGGATCATTTTGTTATGTCGTTTCATGCCCAGATTGAGCTCAGTATTTACTATATGGCATCTGCCTTCCAAAACCACTCTTCCTCACAGCCCCTAAACCTGACCGAATTAAAGAGGACCTTTATAAGCACAAAGTGAGAAGGTTTTTACAATGGCATTATTGGAAACATAGAAATGCTGTGATAATCAACTTGTGCTAGTATAGTTTATTTTATTATTTTTACATATCTTCACCTATCCTGTATTACATAAAGAAATACATGTATTTCATCAGTCTCATAGGTCTGAATATTTATTGATATGAATATCAGTGTCTTACTTATGCTCTGTAATGATGTCATACTATTTTTATCAATATCAAAATTCTGTTTCTAGGATATTTAGTTGGCTGTATTTAACAAAATCTACATAATTTCCTTCAACTAACTGATAACAGATGGCTCAGTGTTATTGATTATATAAATAAAAATCATGCAAGAGATTTTATTCGTTTTAAAAATAAACTTAGACTTGCCAAAATACAGAGGTTAGTGCTTCGTTTTCTGTAAAACACTGCATTTCTCATCCATGCTGGAGTCAAGCAGAGCACTAAGTAATTACCTGATTATGGATTCCTTGGGCCACATGTATCAAAGTTTCCAGCTTCATGTGAGAATTAAATATTGGTATGTGGTAACATTTCAATTTCACAGCTGGGCTCTGCCTATGGAGATCTAAGTCATAAATCACTGTAGGTTGGGAAAGGGAGCACAGTTTTAATATATTTTTTGAGTAGTCAGAGCATATGTACTTTTTAAAAATTTACTCCCAACATTGAGAATTTCAATTTCTATCATTTTTTTCTTTAATGTTCATATAATTCTGAGGGAATGAGTTGCTATATACTTGTGATAGTTTCAGGTTTTTATCATTTCCAATCAACATTTTGGTTGTCTTATTCATATCAATGATTTAATTGTGGGTCAAGACCTTTAGCTTTAGAATTTCTTTTAAAAAGTTATTCTACTGAATGAGTCAATGGGGCAGCTACAGTTTAGAGCTATTAATTATCCATTATGTAAAGCTGGGGGAGGAGAGTCCAAGGGTTCTCAACATATACAAATAATGCCATACGAGAGGATGGAAACATTAATTACCTGGATGACATTATTATACATTGCATACATGCATAAAATTATAATATTCTATGCTGCTAAATATGTACAATTATGTTAATTATGATTTTGTTCTAGTAGAATCAAATAATTGGGAAGCTGGACATATTGCTAACATAGTATATAAAATAAATATTTTGGGGAGGAGTTTGGAAGGAATGAGAGATTGAATCGAGTATCAGTGTGAGTTCATGATCAATATTTTCCTTCTTTGGCAAGTTTTAAAATGGTAAGCAACACCAAATGCCACCACCACTCTAAAGAAACTAAGAACGACAAGTAACAACCGAATTGGAACCGAATGGGAGGAAGTGTGATCTTTCTACAGACTATTTTATTGAGACCTGACCTCAGAGTCAAGTGTTAAAACTTTTGACTTTGTGGCACGAAAATATTTTTCTTGAAACAGCCACAGTCTACCCACGTCCTGAGCATAATAGTAGCCATTTCTGGAAATAAATAGCTAGGCAGATCTCACCCAAAGCATGTCTGTGAAGGAGGCAAGCAAGCATTTTTAAAGGACCTCTTTAGAGAAGTGATTGTCAACCTGTGGGTCATAGCCTCTGTGACAAACCTGTATCAAAAAAAAAAAAAAAAAAACCAAAAAAACCCAAAAAACAAAAACTACAATATAATTCATAACGGTAGTAAAATTACAGCTATGAAGTAGCAAGAAAAATAATTTTATGGTTGGGGGTCACCACAGCATGAGGAACAGTATTAAAGAGCTCCAGCATTAGGAAAGTTGAGGATCACTGCCTTAGAGTCTTTTTAATAGGAAAACAACAGCAAATGGAAATTTGTCTCTTTAATATCCCATTGTTAGGATACAGTCGCCTAATTCACTCTTTGCTCCATATAGCTGTCATTTAGGATTCTTAGCTTTATGGAGGTAATATTTCATTTTGAGCTCTTAGCAGAAATAATAATACTCCCGTATTTTCTTAATATAACATTAACAGCATTAATATCTTGCTATTATCTTTGGGGCAATGTTCAAGAGACTCACTCAATGAAGTAGACTTCACCCTTCTCTGTGTAGGCCATTTCCCAGTTATCAGGCAATGGGTCGGAGTCCTCATTCTCCTCGGGCTTTGTTGGTTTTGTATCATCCAGCTGGTCCTTGAGCTCTTCAGGCTGACTGTACACGGGTGCAGGGTAAGGCTGGGAGGGTGTCTCCCCTGAGGCACCTGCACTTTTGTCTTCATGTTCACTGGATTCTGCAAGAAGAAGAGCATGTGGTCAGTTGTCCCAGCTACAGCAAATGTGTGCGTGTATGTGTGTGTGTGGGGGGGAGGGTATGGATGTGCAGCACCAATCATGACATACCACCAAAGCTAATAGGAAACAGTTCCAAATAGACATAACCGCAACAAACAAGCTATGAAAATTATCAGTACGCTGATTTAGATGGACTTCTCATTGTATCTATCATTTTATTAAATATGGCTGCTTATTCAGTAGGAGGGATGAACTGAAAGGGCCTTTTCCTAACACAGACAAAATAGAGGTAGCCTAAAGATGTTCATATCCTAATGTCTAGATCACAGGGAAATTTACCTTGTACAAGAAAAGGATACTTACAGACATTTTTAAATAAATGACTTTGAGACAGGAAATTGTTTCAAATTATTCAAATGGCATTATGAAAACTACCAAAGACCTTAAAAGTCAAAGTGACAGACATAAAAGACAAGAACACATGACTACAGAGAAGGCAGAGGTGCTGAAGTCTGGTTGGTTTTGAGCATGGTGACCTCCACATGACAGAAGTGATGAGGAGCTAATTACTTAGGGACAACAGGAACAAAGTCAGTCATGACCACACCCTGACTTTGGTTTGTGGCAACACCCATCAGATGGGCAATTTTCAGAGCTAGAGTGCAATACATTTACAGTGTTTTAGACACAAAACAGATAAATCCCTTAGAAGAAAAAAGGTGTAGAACTTCATGCATAAAAACTACCAGGTTTAGAATAAGAAAAATTAACAGTGGCTGGCAGGTGGCTCTGTGGTGTCAGACTGTCTGCTTTTCCTCCAGAGGACCCAGGTTCCATTTCTAGCATCCATACCAGGTGGCTCACAATGCTATCTGAAATGCCAGCTGGTGGTGAGGGGTGGAGGTGGGGATCTTACTTCCTCCTCTGTCTTCCAGCATCACCAACATGTCCTCTGCCACCACCCACATACACATAAAGAATAATAACATTATTTTTTATAAAAGGAAGAAATAGGGGAAAAGGAAGATGGCTTAGTGGGTAAGAATACTTACTGCACATGCATGGGGGAGCTGATCCCCATATTTGGATCCCCATCACACACATAAAAAACTAGGTGTGGCCATACTACCTGTTACTCTACCCACAATCCCAGCACTGTGGTGGGAAGACACAGGAAGATCACTGGGGTTGTTTTTTGATCAGCCACACTAGTCAAAGACCCAGCTAGCTCTAAGTTCAGTAAAATACCATATCTTAAGAGAATAGGGTAGAGAGAGATGGAGTAGAGCATCTGACAGACATTTCTTGCCCCTGGGTACACATAAGGGTACAAACACACGTGCATGTATCACATACAGACACATGCATGCGGGCACACATGTGCACACAAAGGAACAGATGAGTAAGAAATGGGCTAGCAATAAATGACAGAGGAAAGTCGCTTAAGCAAGTAAACTTCTGCATACAGATGAGTCATGTGTGTCTTATCTACAGACACTTTTTGAAGAATTATTCTACCTGTATCTTGGCAACTGATCAGAATGTAGATCTCAAAATACAGGGAGAAAGACAAATCCAGAAAGCAAGAAAACCTAAATCCAGTGCAATACTGTAAAATGCAAAAGGCATTCACTACATTTTGGGAAATTTGGAATGCTTACTAAAGGCATGTTCATAATGGAGAAGAAAAATACATGAAAAAAAAATCTGCTGAAGCAATGATTTTGCTCCTGTATTGTAAAGTTCAGGTTATAGTAATAGTGCAAAGTAATAGTGCAAATGAAGATACACTAAAGGTTTCCATCAGGAGGTAAATCAGAGAACAGGCGAATAAGATAATTTAGGGGTGTGTTTTCTTGGAATGGCACTATTGCACAAAATTTTGGTCAAGAGATAGACTTCATAGGGTTACTTTTGTGCTATTTCATAATGTCTATTTTCTGAGATACTAATGCTTTTGTTCTTCCAGTGTAGCTTCTCACCTATTGACAGTGGAACATGGGTATTTATTTTGAGAGCAGGAGTGTAAGTACTACACAGAACAAGAAAATACCCAAGGGTAAAAGGAAAAAGAAGATATCACAGACATGCCTACAGAAGATAGTGTAACCTTAAGCTGGAAGGAGGGGACTCCCTAAGTTAAAGGTAAAGACATAGCAACCAGTGATGTGAGGGTGACAAAGCCATATAGGAATAGGAGAAAACAAACAAACAAACAAAAAACCACACGAATAAACAAAATAACAATAACAATGACAAAACCAAACAACAAAAGTTGCATAAAAAATGCACATGAACCTTGATTCAATTATCCTACATTGAGACTATCTCTTCTAGAAATAAAGGCATCAGTGAGTAGGTACAGCTGTATAGTTATTGCAGTGTTGTTTATAGTAACCAAACTGGAACTGGCATAAAGGCTTTTAAATAATATACTCAGTACACTGTTTATCAGCATCATGGAAAAAGATTTAATTAAAAAAAAAAAAAATTAGCCGGGCAGTGGTGGTGCATGCCTTTAATCCCAGCACTCGGGAGGAAGAGGCAAGTGGATTTCTGAGTTCGAGGCCAGCCTGGTCTACAGAGTAAGTTTCAGGACAGCCAGGGCTGCACAGAGAAACCTTGTCTCAAAAAACCAAAAAAAAAAAAAATTAAAAAAAAATAAAAAAAATAAAAAAAAGACTTACCAAGTGTAAGCTCTGAAAAAAAAAATAAAATTATGTCTATAGACCTACTTACTTGGAAAAGTACTTATTAATTGTGATTTGAAGACTAAACTTCAAGGGATAAAAATCAGTAATCCATATATATGAGTGTACATAGTTCCATAGTTGGAAAAAATGTAAAATTGAGTGTTAACCGTGTGAATAGGATGGCTATAAGAAAATTTTTTTTACATGATTTTTCATTTACTGGTTAAATTATTTTTAGGAATTTACAAATTAATAAAGATTGCTTAATAAATTACTAATGTAGAATGGAATCTCTTTCTCAATATAAATTGTTTAGGTCAATGTCTTTCTTATAGAAGAGTAGTAGTAAATTATTTAATCAGAATTAGGAAACCTAAGAACACATAATAATTATTGGCCTGGCTTGAAACAGGGAAACAAGGAAAATAATACAGTCTTTGGAGATGTAGTATCTTAGTAATTCTTATGGATTCAAACTCTTTAACACAGACACAGAGACAGCCATATGAGAACGTACTGCTATTGTCTTTACATTCTGTTGGCAGCAGCTTCATATATTATATTTTACATTATAACATGTTATTTTACATTATAACAGGTAAGCACCAAGAGATGGGCCACACTGTCTTATGACTGCAGAGTATCCAGAATACCATGCGGCGCAGAAAAGCTAAAACACAGCACTGGGATCTGAACTCCTCCACTTCTTCGGTACTCACATATGATGCTTTGAGTACTCCACTGCTGACAGGCAATGAGCAAGAGAGAACAAGGGAGATACAAATCCTGCTTTGCTGGGTCTAAGACAGTCATCTATGGTCTTCCCATTCTATCAATGCACTGAGAACTTCTGAAGGCAAGGGTGAGATCTGTGCAGATCCATTCATTCTTCTCATGTTTAGATTCGAGCAACACTTCTTTTCTGATGTGCTGTAAAGTCTGAGGTGCCTTTCAGGGCAAAGGGAGAAACAGATAATTCAGGGCTGGATGAAGCACAGACTTCTTCAAAGGACTTCACGATTGGAACTGTATCCTAACAGTTAAGGCAATAAATCTTGCTCAAGAGCGTGACAAAATATTAGATGGCTCATTTTCTACAAAACTAGCCTGAGTACTTGGAGATGGCAGGAAAGTAAGTCTACAGACCAGCGGTAAGATGTTTTTATGCCCCTGACAAAAGACATATTGTCCTTTGTCATGGCAATGAAAAGAGGTGAGTTCACATAAAATTTATATGATTAAAGAACATCAAGAGAAGAGAGAAGTTAGTTCTAAACTTTTGGTGGGCAGTGAAGCTTCATTGAGAAAGAGATGACAGGAGGGCCAGAGGACACAGTGGGAATGACAATATGGTACAATTTTACATACTAAGTTTAGAGTCTCCGCCAAGCCTACGGTAGAGGCATCCAGTCAGAGAGTTCCTGGCTGGAGAGGATCAACTTGGTGAACAGTAGTAGATGGCTGGATCGTGTGATAACTTAAGCTATGAGTGAATATATTTGCCAAGATGGAAGTGGAAACAAGACTCTTTCCTGCAGAGATCTGAGCTATACCAACACTTAGCAGCCACAGAAGGAGGAAGCCAGCAGGAGGAGCCCAGACAGCAGCCTGGACCCAGTGGGGACTCATCAATCCTTGACACAGCATGGAAAGAAAAAAGGAAGGAAGGATGGTCAAAGCTTTTGAAGAGTCCAGGACAAAAAGGACCTAGAACCGCAAGACATCAACAATGTCGAAATCTTTGGTGATATTGGCTCTCAGTTACAGTGGTATTCATAGGAGAATGATGGGTAAAGAAGCAAGTACCTTAGGAATCAAAGAAAGCAAACAGAATTTGCAAATGAAGAATTCATTCAAGCTGTTGAGATAGCTCAGTAAGCTGGAATTTCCCACCAAGTGTGAAGAGTTTAACCCTAGGATACACTGCAGCATGTAGATATAAACACGCACACACACACACACAGAGACAGACACACACAGACACACACACAGACATACACATAGACACACACACATACACAGAAACACACACACAGACACACACACCAAAACACACACACACACACACACACACACACACACACACACACACACACAGAGCCAGGCTACAGAGAGATGCCCTGTCTTAATAAGGGACTTTTCAACAGATGGAAAGTCCCATCCCCAAAACAAACACAAACAAACAAAAAAACCCCACACACTAAATAAATTAATAAAATATATTTTTGCTATAAAAAATAAACCTGGCACTGTAATTGCATTATACCATTATTCCCACAAAAGAAATAGGTAATGTTTCTTGCAAAGGAAACTGTGGTCTTTAATGATGTGGTTAAGTGTTATTTATCATGTACCAGGAATGACACAATGAGGTTTCCCCAGTTTGACTCCCTCGCTTATACTAATTTCTTTATCTTAAGTCAATTACCACATTAGCAAACATGAATTAAATTCCTAGCGTGTGCAAAATATCTGACAAGAGTTTAATGGAGAAGAGAAAAAGTCTTTTTGATGAAGCGTTTCAGGTTGAGAGGGAAGCAGTAAGTTGCACCTGCCTCCTCCATCTGAACAAAATAAGATGAAAAGATGAATGAGATGAATGGAGAATCATAACCTGCACACTTGTTATTCATAAATGTATCTAACATAGAGATACATTTCACAGTGAGAGTCTGAGTTTCCGCTGATCCCGGAAGCAGGCTAATTTATCTATTGGCAGCACTAAATCTGAGGAAGCCTTCCTATCAGGGACAGAACCTATTTCCAGAGGAGCAAAATAGAATATTTAGGCCCGCAGGTGTATCCAACCTGCTACCTGCAGTCTGATTCATTGGGGTTCCTATAAATGGGGGCTCAACACATTTGCATATGACAATATCATGTTGCAATATGAAACAGGCTAGATTCCTCTGATAGAGGAAAGAAGACACCCCAAGCTAAAAAAGTCAAATCGCTATTCTAAATAGGATCCCTGGGCCGGTCATTCCACTTCTACTGGGTAGAGTGAGTCAAAGAACTAGTGCAGTTGAATGCGACATCTTCCTAGCCATGGAAGGGACAGATAGATGGAGAAGTGCCTCCACACAAACTACTGCGATGATCTGTTAAATGACATTCAATAGTAAGTAAGACTTGGGCAGAATTTTCTAAGGAGACAGCACAGAAAGCGGAAACAAGACTATCCGACACAACTCTCAGAGGAGATCCACTTAAAAGGTTAGCCCGAGACAGAGGAACTGACAGTAATTAACTAATTAATTTACTTTTATAGACATTTATTGAAGGTCTAATGAAGGCCAGGGGAGTAAGCTAAGTAATATGGAGTCAAAGGACATGAAGTCCTAATCATATAAAATGTTCTGATAGGGTTATCATATCCTAGCACACACACACGCACACACACGCACGCACAGATGCACGCGCACACACACGCACACACGCACGCACAACACACATGCACACACACGCACACACACGCACACACACGCATGCACACACACGCACACACACGCACAGCTGCATGCGCACACACACGCACACACGCATGCACACACACGCGCGTGCGCACACACGCACACACGCACACACACGCACACATGCACACATGCACACACACGCACACACGCACGCACGCACACACACGCACACATGCACGCGCACACACGCACATGCACACACGCACGCACACACACACACACATATACAAGCGCTCGTGCACACAAAATTTGGTTTAAAGCAGGTATTTATTGCTTGATGATTCTGGAAACTAGAAAACTTATATCAAAGTGTTTTCAGGGCCAGCTCCAGCACTTGTAAGAAAGCATTTCTGGCTTTGCCTTGCTTCTGCTAGTTCTTTGGCTTTGTGGCCTACGACTTCAGCCTTCATAGCAGACATGTGGGATCAGGAGCACATGTTATCCAGTACGAGCTCATCTTAGTTATAGCTATGGTAGCCCTATTTCCAAGGAAACAACTTACATTATGAAATGTCAGGGGACACAATTCAACTCATAAAACAGCTCATCAGAAGAGTTCATCCCCCAACTATTTGGGAACCTGCACTTTAGCGCTTCATACTACATTGGTAATGGCTCAGAGGACCATGAAGAACAGAAACAACTTTGACTGATAAAATGAGGGGAAAGATTAGATCTTACATGCCAACCAAGGATATCATTCTCCTAAATATTCCAGCCAGCTGGAGTTTGGAAGCGCCTGTCTGCAAGCATGCCTCTGTACACATGTATACTCTAGGCTGTTGCTAGAGAAACCCTAGACTGCTAGTATCCCGACAAAGGAGGAGGCACATAGCCGATGTACATTTAGTGTTTTATCAATATAGAACCATTTATTATTTAGATGGAGTCCAGGAGAAATGATCTGATGTATTTCTACATATGGTTTTAGTTTTAAATGCAATGATCACCACTTTTGAATGTACAAAGTATAATTTTTTATGGAGATGTTTGCTATTGAGGGGAACAGACTTTATCTAGCACAGGTGTCTTTGACTATTCCTTGTGACATTTTCATGTCACATTGACATTCTGCAAACTGGAGTGAGAGTGTTTTTCCATTAGCAATAGAAACGATATTTCAACAAAGAAGGAATGACCTCTCTTTAAAGAGTAGTAATACAGTTTTAAAAAATCCTTAGGAAACCAGCACTGTTAAATTCCCCAAGTTTCCTTAGAAGCACCGAGGCATAAAGTAGACATTTATTAATAAGGCTAACTCCTTTCACCTCAGATTAGACATTGAAGATATGACTTCATTTTTTTCTATAAGATAATTCAGAAGAGTTCAAAGATCTGAACAGAGAATAAAGACAAAAGACACTTAGTTGGGAGTGGAATGTATGCCTTTTTTTTTGTGTGTGTTCGGTATACATTTTATAGCTCTAGTTCATTCCAAGGTGATAATATCATACAAATATACTAAGCAGACAGTCATTTATGTAGATGGTGTTTGTTCTACTAGTATCTTGGTACAACCAAAACTTAGTCCAAATCCAATAGTTCTTAATAATCTTATCGAGACTCATTAAAGAATAACTAGAAAGAAAGATTAAAAAGTAAAGAAGAGTATAAATTCTATGTGTTATTTGTATTTTAACTTAGCATGATGTATTAGTTGGGTTTCTGGGTTCTCTAGAGGAACAGAACTTATAGAATGAATCTACCTACATACAAGGGGATTTATTAGAATGACTTACAGGCTGTAGTCCAGCTAATCCAACAATGATTATTTACTCAAGGGAGAATCAGGAATCTTCAGCTGTTTACTTCACAATGCTGGATGTCTCCACTTGTCTTCAGTATACACTGCAATCCTGAAGAAGTAGGCTCTAATGCCAGAGAAGAATGCACTTACTAGAAAAAGTGAAAGCAAGCCAGCAAAGGAAGAGTAAACTTCTTTATATAGGCTGCCAGTAGAAAGTGTGGTCCAGATTAAAGGTGGATCCTTCTCACCTGAAAGACCTTCAGGTCTTTCCACCTTAAAAATCTTCTATCTTACCACCTTAAAAATCTGGGTGATGTGGTTCTTCCCACTTCAAAGTATTTAATTAGGAAAAACATTCTTCAAGGGTGTCCCCAGCCATTTGGGTTTTAGATAATTCTAGATGTGACCATGGTCAAGTTGACAGCCAATAATACCCACAATATATTATTTTGTCAACTTGACACAAAATCATATATGCTTATGTCTTGCTTAATTTCCAAATGATAACAATAACTAGATCATAATTATACCTGACATATTACTATCCCATGTACAAATGCAAATGTATTATATGTGTAACTAGATCATAATTACACCTGACATGATGTAACTATTCCTTGCACACACACAAGTGTACTACAAATTTAGAATAGCTTGCAACATCCTTTGAGGAAATTCTTTTAGTGTCTCAATTTTAAATACTCTCTCATTTATGTTATATTACATGATAAAGAAATTGAGAAAAACACAAATATTTGTCCAAATACATTAACAAAATACAACAGAAACACTCATGTTTATTCTAATCCTCATTTCTGCAACTGGCCATGTAGCCTTAGCTGGCATTTGTAATTACCTTCTTTAAGTACCCATTCTGAATTTCCTCTACAATCAGCAAACACCTTCAGTAGGTCTTGGGTCTTCTTCTTGGGGAGCGACTCATTCCTGAAGTTTCTACTCTAGTAAGGACAAAGAGTTGTTCTTTCTATTGAAGAAGTTGTCTAATATAGTCAACCTGCCAACAGATGTCTGCCACCAGGTATCTGGCAGGTCAATCCAGGGAAAAGTGCCATATCAGGGGTTCAGTGTTGGTTTCTTCTATTGGCAGATGACACTCAGCAGCACCTGTAGCTAGGTCAGTATTTTTGAGCGTATGTTTATCTTCATCATGGCCACTTTGTTCAGTAGCAATGACAGGAATGGCTGAGAAAAAGGGCTGACTGTCCACAAAATGGCTCATCCTATCTTCTTGATTACTGAACTTCTCCCCACTTGAAGTCACCTTTTGATGAACATTTACATGAGACACAAGTGTCTTTACATTCCTCACCAATTTGGAGAGTTCTATTCACATACTTCATCCCAATTTTTTTTCTCACCAATTTTCCAATCATGTCCTTTTCAAGTCCCTGACTGTCCAGCCAATTGATTGGATACAACCATGAATTGGTGAACAGTCACTCATATGGCCAAATATCCTTCCAAACAAACTGTGTGATGATGTGTACTTCCCAAAGTTCTGCCCAATGTAAAGATTTCCCTTCAGGATTGTTCCAGAAAGGGGTTGTAATGCTGCAGTTGTCCACTTTGGGTACTGCCTGCATAACATGTAAAACTAACAGCAGATCAGGCCCTAGTCTTCTCTTCTTGAGTTAATCAATCATAGGGCATACCCTGTGTGATTATAGGTGCATACTTGGCAGCACACAGCATTGTAATAGAAGTACAACATTTGGGCAACTTCTTCATGTAACTTGTTCATTTCTTCAGGACCCACTTTGTCCAATTACATACACAACACTTCCATTTGATAATGGACTGCTGCTGCACTTGTCCTAAGTTTGGAATTGGTGGATCAGATAATACCCAGCTCATGATAAGAGACCCTAATGCAACTTCATTGGAATCGGCTCCTTGGTGGTCTTTTGGGGTTCACAAACACTTCCTGGCACAACAGCTGCCACTTCCAGCTCATTTGGGGCAATCGGCAAACCAAATTGATATTTTGTGGAAGAGATGGATGATCAAAATCCCTTCAATATTAGTTATTATACAGGATTGGAGCGTTAATATATCTTTTAAGAAATCTGTAAGGGTATATTGCTGGCCTTGTCAAGTGAAATCAAAATGCTTTGGGTGATCTTTATGGATAGGCACTGAAAAGAGGACATTTGCTAGGCCAACAGCTGCATACCATTTACCAGGAGATGTGTTAGTTTTCTCAAATAAGGACACCACGTTTGGTACAGCAGACGCAATTGGAGTCACTTCTTGATTGAATTTTCAATTGTCAGCTGTCATTCTCCACAACTGGCCAGATAGGAAAGTAAAAGGGAGGGGTTGTAGGAACCACCATCCCTGCATCTTTCAAGTCCTGGAGAGTGACACTAATTTCTGCCATTTCTCCAGGGATGCAAATCTGGTTTTGATTCACTGTGTTTCCTGGCAAAGGCAACTCTAAAGGCTTTCATTTAGCCTTTCCAACTGTAATCCTCTTCCCATAGGTCAGGGAACCAATGTGAGAATTCTGCCAAATTCTAAGTATATCTATGCCAATTACATGTATAATAAGGAGATAAGGAAATACTCACAGGGTGAGTTTTGGGACCCTCTGGAACTACTGTGAGTTCGATGTTCACTAAAAAACTCCATTAATTACCTGACATCCATAAGTTCCTACTTTAGCTGGAGGTCCATAATGATTCCTAGGGTCTACTGGAATCAGGGTGAATTTAGAACCAGTTTCCAACAGATCTTGGTAAGTATGACTGTTTCCTTTCCCCCAGTGTGCCATTAACCTTATAAAAGGCCATAGGTCCTGCTGGGGGAAGGACTGGAAAAAGCCTAACTGTAAACCTGTCAGGTATCAAGGTCCTTCCTCAGGAGAACCCAACTGTCCCTTCATTCAAAGGCTTCTGGTTCTGTAAAGTGGTTCAAGTCATCAAATTTGATCACTAGCTGAGAATCTCTTCTGTATGAGTTGTCCTATACAGGTTGCTGTGCAGGCTGCAATACCACTTGGACCATAGGATCTAGCAGACCTCCATGGGTGACAGTGGCAGGTAGGTATGCTCTTTGGAACCTTTGGCCAGACCCTATAGGTGAATCATAGAAGAGAGGAATTTTGGAGCAAGGCTCTACTACCGTAGTTGCCTATTTTCCTGTTGAGAGACAGCTCTTGGCCTGCATGATTCAATGCAGCCCTTTTTCATTCATTAATTTTTTTTTTTTTTTTTAGCTTATACAATTCAAACAAAAATACAGTAGGGTTTTGTGGGGTATTTGAATCTGTATCTAGTTAGAGTGTGGCTCAACAATTAGCACACACCTTTAAATACTTCTGGCTGGAATATAGACACTCTTTTAGTACTCACCTTTAATCCCAAACAATGAAGGTAAAGTTAGTCAGTCCATAGAAGGAAGCACTCGTGTTTGAAAGTGATGTCTAACTGAGTGGCAGACAAAGTGATGAATCAGAGAAAGATTTGACAAAATAGGATACGCCCAACTCTCATGAGGAGAGGAAAGGGAAGCTACTTAAGGGACAGACAGCACAGAAAGAAGACAGTACAGCACAGGAGTACAGTAGAGATCGTGGAGAGCAGCACAATAGAGTTGAGAGGGAGAGTAGAACAGAACAGAGAGGGAGTAGGAGGCAGTTTTACCAGGGCAGTTTCACAGAGACAGACTGAAGACAGAACAAGCTAGACACATGTAAAGACAAAATGAGCAAGAGAATGAGGAGCCAGAAGATTAGACTTAGTTTAAGGCCTAGCAGAGCAACTCAGAGGTAGAAAGAAAAGCCTGATTGAATCAGTCAGCTGAGAGAGGAGTTTGAGCCAGGACAGCTGAGTTGAACCAGCCAGCCAGAGTTCAGAAAGAACTAGGAAGGGTTCTCAGAGGCTGAAAACATTCTAGACCTAGATAAGATTGTACAGAGGCTAGAAGCTTCCAGGAGTAGGCCTAGGTTTGCAGACAGAAGCAGTAAGCCTCTGAGATCTACATCAGGTGAATAAAAGTTACATTTATAGTAGTATTCTTATCTATTCATTCCTGAAAATACTATGATTGATAGCCAATACTGCCAGTTCAAATGAGTCATGCCAGTATAAAATTCATTTTCCCTGTGCTGACCGTGATGGGTCAGGCCATTATGGATGCTGGTTTTTCTGTGCTGCCCATTACTGTAACTATAAACAACAATAGGTGATTCAGTTCTGTCATCTGGCCCCTGCTATCTTGGGGTCCTATTAAACCAATGGCATTTAATTCATCCAACTGAGCAGCAATGTCTTCTACCCTAAGGTCTAGAGCAAGAAAAAGAACAACATCAAAGTTCTTCAAATATGCTGGCGCCTCTCTCCCCATTGTGTGTTTTATAGGATCAGTGAAGGGCGTGACTATTGAGCCTTCCCATTGTGGAAGATTAGGGTTACATCCATTCCTCAACACTAAGCCAAGGGTTATCAGTCATCTTGAACTCCTTTTTAGTAAGCCTACTTTTGGCAAACGCTGCATCCAACCATTCAAACAAACTTTCAACCCCTGTTTAAATTTTGTGAATTTTCATATTAAACCTAGAACAACCACTCAGTGGGCCCATAGCAACAAACTCATCCTGACTGAGTTTTATTTCCTTCGTTGTTATCCCACATCCTTAGAATCCATTCCCACACGTTTTCCCCAGACTCTGCTTGAATGGATTAGCAAACTCATTAAGCTCTTTAGTAGCATAGACATGTCCTCATGGACTACACTTTCTATTCCTCCTCCAGGAGTCTGATTTGCCTTGAGTCTTGTTACAGTTCTGAGGCACCTATTGGTAGGCCCTGAAGGATATTAGTATCGTCTTGCCTGGCATCTTCTTCGGAGAAAGTCACTGCTGGTTTAGTAGACAATGAAGGATTCATTTCCTCAAAGGTGGAAAAGGCAGTATTAAGGGTGCCTGGGTGGAAGTACAGCTTTTGCTGAGGGTAGAGTCAGTCTGAGAATCTGAGAGTTCTCAGTTTCAATAGCATCCTCCCACACTTCCCCATCCTGTCACATGATCCTATTCTATACCAACTAATGCCCTTACTTTAAACCTGGATACCCTCCAAGTCTGGGATTTTCATTTCCCCTTCAGCCAACCCTATAATGAAGGCTTCAGTTTGATTTTACACAACTTGAGCTCTGTGGCTGCTGGAAAGGAGACTCTCTTCCAGGGCACACTTAGAATCCTCTAGACTATTCACCTACATCTAGAGCCTATCAATTTCAACACTGAGTCCATTGTTCTTTCCCTGAAATCTGAGAAGCTAAACGTTGGTTAATTTTTTTTCTTTTTTATCACAGTGCTCATTCTTTTTTTTTTTTTTTTCATCAGTTTATCCAGAGATGTTAAAAGCAACTGGCCAGCAGCATCACTTCCCTTATTTTTCCACAAATTATTAAAAATGTTGATATACTGAGATGCAATCTGTTTCCTCTCCTAATTGGAGAGTCACATTTGTAGAATACTCTACACCGTGAACTTTTAGTATTCTTTTAGCCCCCAAGAGAGGGCTTGGTAACTGTAGATATTCCAATTTGGAAAGCCAGACACTTTAAAAATTCATTCTTATAATTCTGTTGCTCTAGAACCACCTCTGGTACCAAAATTGAATTAGTCAGGATTCTCTAGAGGAACAGAACTTGTAGAATATCTATCTATCTATCTATCCATCCATTAATAGAAAGGGCATTTACTAGAATGGCTTATAGGCTATAGTAGTCTAGGTACTCCAACAATGACAGTCAACCAACAAAAGGTCCAAGGATCCAGCAATTGATTAGTTCACAAGACTGGATGTCTCAGCCAGTCTTCACTATATATCAGAATCCTGGAGTAGGCTCTAATGGAAGTGAAGGAAGGGACTTGCTAGTGAGAGCGAGAGCAAGCAGGTCATGAGAGAGAATCTTCTTCTTTCATGCCCTTTATACAGGCTGCCAGAAGAAGGTGTGCTCTAGATTAAAGTGAATCTTCCCACCTCAAAAGATCTGGATTGGAAGTAGGTCTTCCTGCTTCCTAGGATTTAATTAGGAAACAAAAATCTCTCACAGGTGTCCCCAGCCATTCAGCTTCAGCTATTTCCAGATGCAGTCAAGTTGACAACTAAGAATAGCAAGAAGAACCATCACACATGACACATGAGTCTCATTATGTAAAGCTTCTGAAAACCACACTGTGAAGTGGGGGGGAAGCTCTGAGTTTGTTTAAACCAGAGAGAAGACTGTTGATTTTATCTTTATTGAAACTAGCAACAATATACACTTCCAAAATTTCTATCACTCTACAGAAAAACTCATGGCTTTGTATTTCTACTGCCACATGACAAGGTTCATTAAATTCAATCTTTTTTCTCCTCACCTTCTTACTCACTTTGTAAGTAAACATGGATGATGAATATTTTCAAAAGGAATATGCTTCTAGTTTATTGGAAAGGAGAACAATTTGGATTTTAGAAACTATTATTTGATATTTAGGAATTTCCAGAGAGTATCAAATGTTCTCCACAAGAAGCCACAGAGCTTAATTGCTAGGCTTTGTGTTAGATGACTTGGTAAAATTTAAATCTTTTTAAAGTGTGGAACTGAGCATGTGCTTACTACAGGATATGCTTAGGACAGAAAGCTTGAGAACACCTTGGCTGCTCAGTGGCTGCTGAAGATGTTTACGTTGAGTGTTACTGCATAGATACTATCTTTGATTGTTAAATTTGTCAGTCTATCTCAATCCAAATGAATTTTATCTACAGAAACAGAGGTGTGGGCAATTTTCAAAGTTTTAGTTCTTTAGGTCATTTTAAGAAAATTAATGCAAGTCTAAAAAGACATATGGAAAAGTAGCATTACAAGTAGTTTATGAACTGAGCCCCTCCCAATGCCTTGTCTGGTCAAGCTATGTAATAGAGTAAATTAAAGGGGAAAAAAATCTGGAGAAACCACACATTTTCCCTAAGGCCTCTATCTTTCTCCCCATTTATTTTCTGCTCCAGAGGCAGCTGCTGAGCTCTGAAGTCGCTATCACATCAGCACCTTTGAGGACCCAGACAACAGAATCAGAGGCATAGCTCCCCAGCTCTTTATTTTAGCAAAAGGTTGGTTTCTTCATCACATTCTGCCTTCTTTGCTACAAGTCTCCCTGGAACTGACTCCCCCCACCCCCCATGGTTTCTTGTCCTTTGTGGAATTGGCCATGGTAGTGGACACTGTAGGGTTTGAAGATGTTTTGAGTTTCTTGCAAACCTAAACATTCTCATTAAGAAATATGTTCATCATATTGATCCAGGGGTTTATTTGTGTTGAGTGGACTTTTCAGGGCTGGATGCAGGTATGCTTGAGGACTAGAAACATACCTTACTGCACAAGAATTAATACATCAGGGTTGACAGTTGACCAAGCAGAAGCAACTGCTCTAATTGGTTTTTAATAAGTACTCATGGTTGTTTAGGATTTATCTTATTTATAATATAATGTACTGTTTATATGCTTTTGTAGCTGATCTTCTATTATTGTCACATGTAGGAAAATGTGGAGGAAACGCTGCAGATACAGAGTAATCACGAAAAGCTTTTCTGATTTCTATATAGCTAGGTGACCAAAAGAACTCAGGATTGTTGATTATTGTTCAACTTTCCAAAACTCCTAACATATGACGAAGAATTATGGGTGCTACAATGTTTGTTGATTGTATAAATTGTGAATATTTACTTGCTTGCCAGGATAAAATTGCATTTTTGATGTGGGAAAATATGCACGTGAAACAAAATCCTGACAGACAAAAACGAAAAGCAGTAAAAAAAATTGCATCGTTGCTGCTCTCAGTGCTATAGGGGACGAGTCAGTGATGATGTTATTATTTCTAATCCCTCAGGAACTTTCCTGTGCACACTGATTACTAATACCTGACATTTGAATGACTGAGAAATAGTTCTGATCCCTAAAAGGAGTCATTAGGAATAACTTCAAAATATGAGATAATAGAGTACAGAATCTTAGCCATTTTGGGGTGAGTGTGCACACATGTTTGCTTGGGAGTATGTGTGAATGTCTGTGTATGCATATATAAGGGTTTGTGTATGTGTGTAATGTGTTTATGTGAGTCTATATGTGTATTTGTGTGGGCTTGCATGTCTATATGTGAGAGTATGTATATATGTGAAATTGTGTGTTATGTGAAGGTGTGTATTGTATTTAAGGGTGTGTGCATGTATGTGTGCGAGTGTGCGTGTGTGGGTGCCTGTGAGTGTGTGAGTGAGTGTGTGTGTGAGTGAGTGTGAGTGAGTGAGTGTGTGTATGAGTGTGTGTGTTTGTGAGTATGTGTGTGTGAGTGTGTGTGTGCATACATGAGTGTGTGTGTGTGTGCATACATGAGTGTGTGTGTGTATGTGAGAGAGAGAGACAGAGACAGAGACAGAGAGAGAGAGTGAGTGTATCTGTTATTAGGAAAATCAATACTTTTGAGCTGCTGACAGAGGTTTCCCTTTATTTGAAGCCAGGTTAGAAATACAAACTATAACATGCTAGAACAGGGGCAAGTTAATGTCATGGTTTAGTGTGTTTCTGATTATTTAAAAATCATGCATTAGATGAGGAAATATAAACTCCCAATTGTGTAAAGAAATGGTTTCTTATCATTTAAAAGCAAATTGTGTCTCATTTACACAGGAGGCCAGTCAGGGAAATGCAAATTACTAAAAACGTTGAGTTAATGCTTTAAGATTATATTGCATCTACATTTAACGTCCATAATTTATATATTGTATACAATATTAGAATAGAGTGGACATTTTGAAAGTAGAATATTCAAATTTTATGAGTAGAAAATGACAAGAAAAGGTATCTCTGGAACATATAAAATGAAGGGGAAAAGAATCACGAGAGAATGCTAGTAGGGGCAATTATGTTCCATTAACAGGGGAGGAGAGCCGCCTTAATTAATAAATTTACTCCTTCTACAGTATTTCAGCTTCAATACTTTAATAAAGGTAGAATGGGATAATGGGAATAATCGTCCTCATGGCTCTGAAGTTATGTGTGCTTTGTGATTTTTGGAATGTAATTAATGGATTGTAAAGACATTTATCATATAGGAACAAGTCCCCTGAATCCTCAACAAACTTTGAGGTGATAGCAGTTAATACATATATTGGAAATATCCAAGAGCCATAGCAAGATATGAAATAAGACAAGATTTGCATTTGTAACACATCTTAAAGCTTGCTTTCAAAATTTTGGGGAACATCAGAACAGTATTATTTGAAACATGATTGCAGCCCTGATGTCTCAAAGGGCTGAGACAGAGATAGAGGGTCTTTATTCAGTCTTCACTTTGGAGTGAAGTGAATAAAGAGCCCTCCCAATATGGAGGGCTGCTCTTTAAGGTCAAAATCGAACTGAGGTATTTTTTGATGAGGACAAGAAGAAAAAGGCATGGTATTGTCTCCAGCCATGGGGTTGGTGCTTAGGCAAGCCTGATCTAGAGAAGCCCCTCTTCTGAGAGAAAGGTCAGCACTCAGCTATGAGTATGTAGAGCCACCATTGATGACAAAGCAGATGGCAGTCACTCCAAGACTCAGTAAGCACAAGAAACACAGACAGTCAGGTAAACACCAGTGTGGAGAGAGCAGATGCCTGTGGTTTGTGAATAGTTTAGATTCTGAGCAACTCTGGTATTCTGCTGGCTCTTCTCTGCATCCTCCATTCACGTAGCAAATCTCTCTCATATACAAATTGTATCAACCCCTGCCCCCCTTCCCCCACTGCCTTGCTGAGAAGTCCAAAAACACATCACAGAAGTTGGGGAAAGTTCCTGAAAATCCCGAATCCATGTGAGTGCCAGAAGAGGTCTCATGTAGGTCTTGCTTTCACATTGATTGAAAAGTGAGTCTGCGTAGGTATAAGGGATGCTTCTGAAGGCTGTCACAATTCTACATGCTTACAGTGTGTGCACGCTCACTGCTGTGGTTCAGAATCAAGTCTGAAGTAGCTCTCTTGTTGATTTGCAAGTCACACCTGGATACCTAAGTACTTTATCTTAGGGCAGTTTGAACTTCCATGAAATCTTTTAAAGATAGAATGTCCTTTATAAATGGAATTAGTTTGGTATAGTCCTAGAATTTTACCCATTTCCTTCCCTCTTTCCACCATCCCGCCAGACAACAGGGAGAGAAAACCAAGTGTAGCATTTGGGACCAAACCATAAAATTAAGTCATGTCAGGAAACCAAAACAAAAGGGAAAAACAGAGAAAGATCTGAGTGCATACACAAACCACAGCCTCTGTGAACTCACATAAAAATAAGCAGGGGAAAGGCACTGTGGCAGTTTCAGAGTGGGGCATTATTCACAGGAAAACAGCCAGATTCACTACGGAGGACATTATTCTTTGGAGACTGACAGGGTCTCATTCACAGCACCAGGACTGATGGTGCATGTACAGCCAGCTTGCCAAGCAGCACAGCACTGGGATGCAGGTCCCCAACGGTGAACTGAGATCATTGCTGAGGACACTCAGAGATCACATAAGGGACACTCTGTTTGCTCTCTGGGAGAGGCAGTTCATCTGCACTAATTGCCGGCTTGGGAGCCTGGAAAAGGCAGCTCTGTGCCCACATACTGTATTCCCTTTGTTGGGAAGCTCTCATGGGCTGCTCCTCCAGGCATTGTGTGTGTATTAACAGAAAGCCTGAACTGCCTTTAAAATCTCTGTGTATTTCTAATTCTTTGCACTAGACTTATTCATAGCTGATGAGAGGAAGCTAGCAGATAATAGTGAATCACTATAGCAGGTACCTTATGTGAGAAAAGAAGTCTAAGAAATCCAATTACTAAAGTTTACAGGAATTCACTTGTCTGAAGAATCGTTGGAAAAAAATGACATCTACTTGTCTATTAACTATTTATTTTGGTATTTTAAAAGTTTGGGTGATTAGATGCTTTCATCTCTAAAAAAAATATGTATTTTAAAATAGACTTTCATGTACTTTTCTTTATTTTTTAAAAGACTGGAAGACAAAGCCAGGTGTAGTGGCCCTCATCTGTAACCCTAGCACCAGGCAGTTAAGACAAGTGCCTTTGGGGTTTGAAGCTCTCCTGGGACTCATAGTGAGTTCCAGACCAGTCTGGGCTACATAGTGATATCCATTCTCGAAAATCAAATGAATATGCCAAACCAATAACAAACAAAACAAAGAAACAATAGCAGTATACATTTAAATTTGGAAAGTGCTATTGTTAAAGACACTGAGTAATATAAAACGAGATTGAAAAATTATAGTCAAGGCAGTGCAAATTTGGCCCTCTGTAGATGGTTGCTGCAACTGAGTAAAACAGAAAGACTAAGAACTGAAGTATTTAAAGATAGATGCTGTCATGATGGTTTTGGCTGTCAACTTAATTGCATTAAGAAGGACTAGGGAGATGAATAAAGCAGAGCTTAGGCTGTATCTATGGGTAAAATATAGTTCAAGTCTTATAATAATATTCTGTAGGTCTATAAACAATAAGCCTAATTTGGATGCTTATAAACTTTAACAAAAGAAACTATTTTTTCTTTGCAAATTTAGGATTTTAATAAACACTCCAAAATTAGAACTAATAATTTAAATATGGGAATTATATTCAAACGGGTAAGAATGTAGCTTAGTGGTGGGGTCCTTGTCTGACATTTATGAGGGCTTGTACATATATTCCTTGTACCTCAAAAAACCAACAGAGACAAAGAATCATGTCTTTTCTATTCTATATGATATCACAATGTTTTCATTGTAAAGATAATTGTGCATATGTATCTGAATGCACATGCAGACACACATACACACACATATTCAAACTTAGAACAATAAACTTTATATTATAAAAGACTAGAAAATGGCTAAGTAAGTAAACTGGTTGCTGTTGAAGAAGGACCTGAGTTGGGATCCCAGCATCCATATAAAAGCTGGGCATGGTGGCATGCACCTGCAATCCCCATTCTTGGGGTACCAGTGATAGGCAGGTTTGGTGGGGCTTCTGACCAGCAAGGCTAGCTAAATCACTGATCTCTAAATTAAGAGAAAGATCTTGCCTCAAAAAAATGTGACGGAGCCCTAAAGAAAATCATCAGTATTGACCTAGGATCTCCATACAGGCAAACATGGGCAACTGTATGTTTCACTCATGTACACACATGCACACTCACACACATGCACACACACATGCACACGTGCGCGCACTTACCATAAAAACACAGAGAAGTAAATCTTAAAGATATAAAAATGTAACAAAAGGCTGCTTAGCGTTTAAAGACTGACCTGGTGTTATGACTACGCCATTTCCATTGACCACAGGCCTTTCCTCTTCCTCCTCCTCTGGAGGCTCTATACTTGCTTTCTCCATGTTGGTCACGGACTTATTCCTCTTCCGCTTCCCCTCAGCGCTTGGAGTAGCTCCCGGAAGTGTCTGGTCTGTTACATTTAACGGTGCTGGCTCAGCCGGAGGCTTTGGGGTACCGTAGTAGTTGTCTGCAACAGACACCCAAACACTCCATGGTCAAATCTTTCTCCTACGTGTGTGTGGCTTTTAAAGAATCAAAATTATATCAATTTGTATTCTACTTATCCACCAAACATTATACACACATGGTTTTATAAGCACATATTACACATCTTTATTTCTATCCTACTGTGTTTGCATGCATAAGAGAGCGGCCCGTGTTAATTAGCGTCATTGTGTGCTTTAATGTATTGAGCTTTCAAGTCAGACCTTTATGCGTTGATTTTGGATGCCATATAATTAATTTCCAATCATTTAAAGGCCAACTTCATACTAAGGCTTCAAATCTATTTAAGCCTTTTAAAAATGAATGTTAAACATTAAGAGTAAAGGTAATTTTGGGGGTTTGTTCTTATTTTCAAATCTCGCATTATTCTGCAAAGGATGCTTTGTTTTTCTCTTGAGGGGGACTTTGGCTATTGTCCTGCCTCAAGCTGCCTCCATGCTAGGTCCACGGTTCTCTTAGCTGCAGAGAGTGAGCTGCTCCTCTCATTATCCTTTAGACCATCATTGCCTCTTTCTCAAAGCCCCAGGGTCTGAGCAGTGGGATGATTCTCCTCTCTCCTCAGTCTGTGAGATTTCATTAAGAAACAAATCCTTATTTATTTTTTGTTTGTGTAAAGCCTAGAACGTACTTACTTTTAATATTTAATATTCATATATTATTATTTAATATTCATATATGCATATAATATGCCTGGACCATATCCACACCCAATTTTTACCTCTTAAAATCATACTTATTTCTATAATAAGAAGCTGGCATATAACAGGCATGTGTTAAATGTCTGTTAAATAATGCAATTGTATGTTTGCCTTTGCATGGTCAAGACAAATTATTTTATTTAAAATGTTCAGAAATGCAATTGGCAAAGAACATAAATGTTAGTCTGAGAAATCATTTTTAAAATTTTAGCTACAATTTCACACACATGTTGGTGTGTGCAGTTAACTGAGTAACTGTTGCTCTCCTGTACTCAGTTATTAAAGTCTTTACTGGTATTGACTATGCACCCAAGCCTTCCTTTGCATGCTTGAGAAACCGTGATAACTCCACTAAGATTTTTATCTTACAAGATGCTTAATAACCTGCTATGGAGTCCAAATTTGACATCAAATAGATAAGCCATGTAATGGACCAAACCCTGTAAGGAGACAAAGAGAAAGCGACTGCAGCCACCTGTCTTTATAGGTTATAGATATCATCTAGGAAAGCAGTCCAATGTGAAGAAACAGCTCTTAACATCAAAGACATAGTGTCTACATGAGTCTTTCTGTATAATGGTAATTAAAGCCAATTACTTAACTCCAATAAGACCTGATTCCTTTATGAATAAATAGGGACTAACAATATTTGCCATGGTCACTTGTGTTTGGCATGTAAGCAACCAAAACCCATTCCACTTAAGTTAAAATATGATGAGTGTGTGAGCAAGTTAAAAAGTTATGGGATGGCTATCTCACAAAGAGTGCTCAAAAATATTTAGAAAATAGAGAGAGACAAAGGAGTCAGGAGTCTATGCAAGATTAAGTGTTGACAGGTTTTAAAAGCAGAATCTGAGGCTAGAATCTCCTTGTTATATAGGTAAGCCTAGTGTCAACCTCCTGACTGTTTGGCTTCCATTTGCAATGTGCTGGGACTGTAGGCATGTACTGCATGCTCTGTGGTAGCTGCTTTCTTTGTTAAGAAGGGCCCAAGTGAGGATGCCTCAATCCCACTTTGGAGATAGAAGAACACAATCACAGGAGGGGGAGGGAGGGGGAGATCTGGGTAGGAAAGGGGACAGGGAGAAGAAGAGGGAAACATGATCAGGCATTGGATGGGGGAAACAGGACTGAAGCCCTAAGGGCCACCAGAAAGAATGGAAACAGGCAACCTCAGGAGGTAGGAGGTGGTGGTGGGAAACCCTTTAGAATGTACCAGAGACCTGGGAGGTAAGAGACTCTTAGGACTCAAAGGGACTGACCTTAGATGAAATGCCCTACAGTGGGAGAGGGAACTTGTAGAGTCCACCCCCAGTAGTAGAGGGATGAGGTTGCCATCCCACAGTCAAAAACTCTAACCCAGAATTGTTCCTGTCTGAAAGAACTGCAGGGACAAAAGTGGAGAAGAGCCTGAGGAAAAGGAGGTCCAGTGACAGGCCAGATTGGAATCCAGCTCAAGAAGAGGTTCCAAGGCCTGATACTATTACTTATGCTATGGTGTGCTTACAAACAGGCCTATCATGACTGCCCTCTGAAAGAGTCAACAAACATCTGAAAGAGTCAGATGCAGATATTTACACACAACCAATGGACAGAAGCTGGTGACTCCTGTGGTTGAATCACGGAAAAGCTGGAAGAAGCTGAGGAGGATGGTGACCCTGTAGGAAGACCAGCAGTCTCAAGTAACCTGGGCCCCTGAGCTCTCTCAGACACTGAGCCACCAATCAGGCAGCATACACCAGCTGATATAAGGCCCCCGACACATATACAACAGAGGACTGCTGGGTATGGACTTAGAAAAGGTACACCTAACCCTTAAGAGACTTGAGGCCCCAGGGAGTGGGGAAGTCTGCTGGGGTGGAGGTGGGGGTGGGGGTCTGGAGACATCCTTTTGGAGAAGTACACACAGCTCCAGTTTTGCTGAGTGAGTTCCCATATGGCTGCTCCTGTCACATGTAGATGATATGCTTCAGATTCTTTGGACTTTCAATGTCCACCCCACAGATGGCTCCTAAGGCTTCTGCTTGGAACTAGGATTCAAGGCTTTCAGCTTTTTGGACTCATGAGCTATTGATTTTCCAGATCCTCAGCCTGTAGATTATTTAGCCTCTGCTTGCATTAGTGAATCTAATAATTCCTCCATTTACAATTATGTATATGCTCCACTGGCTCCATTCCTCTAGATAACTTGAATGTAAAGATGGAGCCCTACCTTCAACCTATCTTCTCTCTGTACTCTGCATAGACAGTAAGGCCCTAGGGATGTTGGATAAGCAGGTATAAAAACTGCCTAATCTACCAGTTCTCTTCTGTGGGTTTTTGTTAAGATAAAGCTAGTGTATCTGGGGAAGAGCTTCATCAACTGTAAAACTGCATTGGTTTTAATAGTGATGAAGCCCCATGCTGGGATGAAATTGAGAGGATGTTGTAAATGCAGCCATGCCATTCATGCTGATGTTCTTACCCATACAGACTCAGACAATTCAGAAAAGAATGTTTACTTTGTTAAGTGGTTCTTCTATGCGTATGTTTCTAAACAGAAGTCTGAGAAGATGACATACATAAAGTTAAGGATTAATTTTGATTTGCAGCATTTCAACTAAATCAAAACTTTATATATGGAGGATCAGCCAAAAATAGTAGTTGTATGTACTCAATGTACTTAATGGCCAGCAAAGTTCTAAGTACATCATTACACCTTCTGGGAAATTTCAATATATACTTATCAAGTAGATGTAATGCCAAAAGAGAAGGTAGCTCTTACCTATGTCAATGAACAATATGATTATATAGGGCGTCTCCTATCAGAGATGTTCTTAGATATATACACTTCTAAGAAAAACATATTAGGCTTTAGTATTTTTTCTGTGTATTTTTAAGTTATGATATTCATAGGCAAATTACTTCTTAGTAATTAGAAATAAATGCATAGACAGGTTAAAATATTAAATAATAGATCTTGCTGAATTTATATCATTAAATAATTACATCTATTGGTATGGTATGATTGTAAATTATATAGTAACATTCTCTTGCTACAGTTGCTCTTATGAAATTATATGTGAGTTTAAATGCTCACAGATGTGAATTTACAGATGTGGAACTGTATGAATAATTAGTTAAGGTGTTAAGATTATCATCATTAGAAAAATACCAGCTTGCAAGAGGTAAGAAAATAATCTGTACACTTACTACACAAGAGAAACGTAATTCACGGAGAAGAACATATCGCACCAAACCATGAATTTTATTGTATTGCTTAAGAAAAACCTAGACCAGTAGTGAAAGGTCAGCTGAACAGCTGTGGAGCTAAGCTGCTGAGATGACTCTATAGTAAGTTCATATAAATCCATATACAATTAAAAAAATGAGCCTTTGAGAAAACAAAGCACCATTTCTTCAGGAAAAACATGTAAGCATTAATGGTTTTCAAGAACAATTCAGAACTATTATTCCACTAAGAATGAAGTGCCCTTACACATATTACCAGTATCAAGAGAACCTATAATCCCAAAGCACAAATAAACTCTGCACAATATCACAGATGCCTAGTGGCATAGTTCCCGGTGAAATAGTCTGACTTTGAATCCCGTACCCCCAACTTGCCTCTTTTTTATATGCTTACATTGATTCAGTTAAAATGACTACTCACAGACACAACTATAAACTGGGCATGTGGTGTGCCTTGGTTGTCTCTGCCATCAAAAGGCTGAGATGGAGGACTGCTTGAGCCAATGACTTCAAGATCAGTATGGGCTACATGATAGGATTTTGTCTTAAAAGAAACACAGTTTTTAAAGCGACTAAAACTACCTTAACTATAATTCTTGGCAAGACCACCAGTACAATTTACAAAGCTGGACACTTTAATAAACATTCTGCCTAAGAACTCTTAATTTAAATGTGTATCCGAATGACTTACACGTAGTGTGATTACAAAGATTAATGATAATATTTGTAATAATTAAGTAGCATGACTGTATCAGTGTAAACTCTGGAGCTATGGTAAGGACTCTCGGCATCTATTTATCTTGAACTTACGTGAGGCCCTAAGAAATGAGATGATTCACTGTCCATTATACATAAAGTAAGTAGAAAATTTATAACTGTTTGATTTCAGAATTCTACCACTATTCAAAATACTTTGTGTCCGTTAGCAGGGAAAAAGTTGTGAAACAATTTCTTTCAAAGCCACAGTTGGGGAGCAGAGCATCTATTCCAAAAGAGAAAGGCAAGTTTGCTACCAAATCATGCAGTGGGAATCACAGAGAATTTTTAATCTTCTCTCACCTAAAATTAAGTGTGTGTACACTTTGTGGAAAGCATGTGGGGAAACAAGCTATCTGGAACACTAGTCAGTGACTGTCTTTATGAAGAATGCTCTCCACTGCAGCCTTCTAAGTGAACTTTAAAAACAAAGTCCCCTAATTTGCTATGATCACAAAATGTTATGTAAAATCATTCCCTTGATTCTTCCCCACAAGAATATCTACAAATTTGCATAGTCTTATTTAATCAGTGCCTGGAAAATAAACATGACAATTGTGGAAGGAAGCCAATTGATTTCTCATCTAAATATTTATGTATCAATACTGTCTGAACCCATAAAAATGTGGGTGCAAAAGAGTGAAATGAGGTAAAATGTGAATAAAAGAAATGAATATAAAATGCCAGTAATGTGCTTATTTCGTTAAACTATTTACTAAATGCCCATTCACACTTGGCAGTTTCAGCTCATTGGCTGCAAAGGCAGTAGGGCAGAAACAGACTACCTTGTGGTGAACTCTACTGGCTTCCAGAAGAGTTTGCAAAGCCAAGCTCTTATCCACCATGGCCAGATCCATTCTGCAATCATCCAGAAGAGAGGAAAATAGCTTTCCCACTAACAGCCTAGTACTTGAAGAACACCGCAGAATGTCTCCCTTTCTGCATCTGACAAGATAACCATTTTATGGAGCCCTTAGTCTAATGATTTTCAGCGAAGGTCGTGGCCTTGTTTTGTTTTTCACACCATCTTACTGGTAAGGCCAGGGTGGGGAAGAAACAAGAAGCCAATGAGTCTCGTGCTGTTCTGATGCAATAGTAGTAGAAACCAAGATGCTACTTCCTAAGATGTGCCACTTTTGCTGTGCTGTTCAATTCTGGTAGGACAGAGCTCAAAGTGTTTAAAACTAGGCGCTAGGAGCTGTCCAAATGCTAGAAGCGAAGTGAACACTCGGAAGTACTTTTCCTAACATCCCTCACTTCATACATCAGGCGTCATGATCAAAACGCAGTTGGGTTAACTTTTCACTGTAAGTTGTAGATTTAGGTGTCAATTTCATTGTTTCAGTACTCGCGTACATGTAGCTTTCACATCAAATAACTGTACGTCAATGAACTCAAGTAGAGGTCAAATTTACGTAGATGCCATTTTTTCCTTCAAGATATCTCATACATTAGTACACACACACACACACACACACACACACACACAAATACACACACACACACACATGCACACACACAGAACTTCATATCCTCCGTGTTTTGATTCTGTTTTACTAACCAGAAAAAAAAAATTGAATGTTGGCTTACTAGAATAAATCTGAATGCCTACAGGGACTATAGCACCATCCATACAAGTAGTCAGACCACTATTGGGATCCACTGGGCTTGAGGACCTGCCTCTGTGAAGGGGATCAGTTATTAGGGACTCCATCTCAGTTTTACAAATGGAAAAATAGATTGATAATTGGCTTTCTCAATGCTGTCTGGACAATTGTACTCTGATACTAAACAAGGAGGTCCATACTTTCAGGTTCAAATACAAACAAGCCTGCCTAAGCATAATGAACAATTATTTTAATTCACCCCAGAGACTTAGATTTTCATGGCTAGTTATGGATACAAACTTAAGTTTCAAGACATGCTTACCATAAGATGGTAATGAAGACTGAGCCAAAAGCTGTACCAAGATCAGCATAAGCTATGTCAGAAACAGGGAGAATTACAGTCATAAGGCTACAGTCAGCAAGAGATCTATAGGTATCAGCATAGTCAAGTTCCCTAATTGTGTAACCTGCCAGAAAATGAGACAAAAAGTCTCACTTCAGAATGTCTTTTAAAGACTATCTTTGAAGTTACCAAATAATCTGTTATGTTCAGATTTAGGACTGAAAATAATAATCTACCATATCATTTTCTAACCATGTGTCATGTAGTCAGCAGGGAACTAAATAAGAAAAACTAAATAAGGGGCATTTCTCTTAAGCATCAGTCTTAAACATGGCATAAATAGGAATACCATTCAAAATATTATATTATGACCAATACAAAAACAACAGGTCCTGAATTTTGAAAACTTAGCATCGAGTGTACATGACTACAGAAAATCTAAATATTGCTGTTTAACACGCATAATTGAACTAGTCTGTGAAATAATCAATAATCTCAATAATTCCAATATATGTATATCAAGTTCATTTAAGAATTATATAAGGCTGGATTCACACTAGCATATGCGCAGTGCCCTGCATTCTGATGCCCATCCTAGAGTTTTACCTCTCTCTGACTTGTGCATAATTTTCTGAAGCTCATTTGTAAGAAATCAGTGACTACTTTTAATGCATATGCATATGTTTATGTCAGTCCATGGGAACAAATATTTGCTACATAGAGCAGATAGACAGCTCCAGACAGCTATGATGATAGTTCATTCATGTAGAGGAGATTAGATACTATTCCCCTTGGGGAAGCTTTTCTTTAGGTAATATAAAAAAACTCAGAAAATTTCATAACATAGCCCATGACATAACAAAGAAATTATGACAGAAAAGCCTCAAAGAATAGAAAAAATCACATATGCAAGTGCAATGCCACATATACATCTTTCAAGAGAATAATTTGAATATTAATAATAATATTAAGAAGTAGAAGCACAGTTCACAGGCATTTTCTACTTAAATGATATTTCAAACCTGAATAAGTGTTTCAAACAATAATCTATACATGCACGTTGGTGAGGACCTGTTTTTGTGTTTAGAAACATCACTAATAGATGTTCTTTATAACTTACTGTAAGTCTCACAAATAGCCCAAGCACAGAGAATTACCCTCCTCCATGCCCTGTATGAGGTCAACAGTGTGCCTTCACCCCAGCCTCCACAAAGAAGAGTAAGAGTGCTTAATAGAGGCAGAGCTTCATCTGAGCCTCTCATTTGTCTTCTAGATTCCCACCTCAAACTCTCCTCAATCAACAATGCTGTTCTATTCTTTCTGCCTTTATTTTCTTTCTTAGTGTGTGCCTCACCTAGCCGAGGCTGACCATAAATTTGCTTTACCACAAAGGCTGACCTTGACCATCAAATTCTACTTCTTCTACTTCCCAGGTACTGAGATTCCAGGAGGGAGTCTACACTGCTAGTTAGATTTTTCATTTTTTGTCTGATTATACATATTATATTGCCTTCTGTGCTTTGCTAAATTATAACTTTAGCACTCTGACATCAATTTAAGTTAGCATATCCATAAATACAACCAGTTCCATAATATTTGGATTTTAACTGAATTACTGATTCTACTCTCAAAGGTTAATCACAGAGTTTGTAAAGCAACTAGTCAAAAACTGGTGAGTTATACTTCTCAGAAGAGCTCCTGGTGGCTTCAGATCGCCATGGGTATGTTTGTTAGATAGAGAAGAGATGACAAGTATATCAGGAACATAACCAGAAGGTCCAGGAAATAGTTTTTGCCTAACAGCATTGAGAATGAAATAGCTTATGATTTCATTTAATAACAGATTTATATGCAAGAATGAAATAGCTTATGATTTAATTTAATAACAGATTTATATGCATATCATTTAAGTAGAGCCCTATTCATTCATATTACTAAAAGTATTGTCTCATGGTTAGTGGGCTGATGAGTAAAAGACATTGCTTCCACAGCCTTGCTGCATAAGTAAGAAAGTAGAAACAAAATTGCAGTGAAATAGTAATGGAAAAAAATTTTAACCAGTTTTAGCAGATTTCAGAATTAATTATCTCAATTACACTTCTGTCTTCAACACTTGTTATAGGAACTGGATATTTCAAGACCATTATTACATTTCCTACACAACATTTATGATTTGTCACACATTCATCTCTCTGTGGTGTCATTAGCTGTGATAGTAACACATTAGGAGACCACGCTGGCTTTATTTTGTCACTTATAACTTCAATACCTGGGGGAATTTATGATTTATTTTACTTATATGGTTAGTTAATGACTAAAGAAACCTGTCAAATATTAAATCTCTAATCTTTAGCTTGGTATTAAAAGTTTTTAAAACAATGGAAAAGAATGTTTTTGTAGATTTGAGATGTTCTGTAGGCTGGCATAATAGATAGGTTCTGCATATTTATTCATTTGTCCATGTCCATGTTAACATTCATGTCTGTCTGTCTGTCTATCTATCTACCTACCTATCTATCGATGAGAATTTGAGTTGTAGGGGAATTTCTACTACTGGCATCCTAAATGACCTTGGATTCCACGTTAAATTGCTCTGAACTTTAGTTCTACAATTTGTGAAATTAAAGAATTGGGTTCTATCTTAAAATACTTCCATTTCTGAAATTCTGTAATGAAAAATAATGTAATGGTAACAGTTATATTTGCCTCCATGTCAAAAAGTTAGAATAAAGTTAGAATAGTCAAAAGCAAAAAATTTAATTACTTTAGAACTTAGAATCATATACTTCCTTGAAATAAATATAGATAACTGATTGACTCTATCTTTATACACCTCCGCACTTCCCTTCTCAGAAACTGGTTGTGGGTTAAGACTTTCTATTTTCATTCCAAGGCTTTCATTTGCATACATCTTTGTGGGTGAGTTAGAAAGTTCCTAAGTGTATTCCTCTTACTTACACTCCATTACTTTGTAGAAGGCCATACATGAAAAAATTGAAATTTATATTTTTGTAAATGTGACAGTTGAAATTTTCTCCATGTTTTTAGAGATACATGCTCACTGTGATCACATGCAATGTGTCTTTAGCCACAAAATGTGGCTCAACTGAGCAGCAATTTACATCAAGGAAATATTAGTATGTACAGCAGCAACAACAACAACAACAACACAAGTAACCCAAGAGGAAAAGGAAATGCGAGGTTTGGAATCTACACAAAGGCTGTTCCTTCATGGTCTTAGCAACCTGCACTAATATACATACTATGTACGAAAATCAACCTCATGATAAAGGAAATGTATCAGCAGTAATAAAATTCTATATTGTATAGACCAGTAACCCACTATCCACTCTTCAAAGACACATGTTTTATGCAGATACACTGAGCTCTACTCCTTAATGTTTCACTGGTATTTTCCCTTTTATACCATCCCTATCATTCTAGAATAAAGTCCTAAGAATGATTTTTTTCATTACAAAAAAAAGAAATTGAGTTCATGTGTAGAGGAAGAACTATATAGGTCAAAACAACAAACAAACAAACAGCCCAGAGGAACAGGAATGTAGCTCAATGTTAGAGTACTTGCTTTGTATACACAAAGACACTGGATTTGAAAACATTTTTTGAATAGAAAGAAAATAAAGAGAATTATTAGGAGAAGGAGGCTGTTCATATGCCTTCTTTTAAGGTTGAAAATTCCTATTAGGATCCTGAGGTAAATACTGTCCCACCGCCATACCTGCATAGCCATCGACACTTACTTGGTGTTTTCCAAGCACTACAACAACATAATAACCATGTTATATCTGGTTTTTAAAAATTTGACATTTGGATAATTTGGATATAGGTGCCCTGTTAGTATGACATTCATGCTAAGTGTTAAAAATTTAATCCACAGGAAAGAAGTAAAACACTGAATAATAAGTTTTGCAATGACTATATGTCAAAATGATGCTTCCAGTTACATAATATTGTAATTTAAACTTCCTTATACAGTAAAAACTACAAAAGTATCTAGTAGCATAGAATAATATCTATAATTAGTAAAAGTAAGTGGAGGTAAAGATAAAAGTCAATGTAAAGTTTTAGCATGGCAGACATGATAGCAATCTTCTTAGTGAGAAGAATGTTCAAATGACACCAGTGGTAGTGAGATCCTCCCTAATTGACCCAGTCAATGAAAAACGAATGAGGTTCCCTTGGAGATGAAGGATATTAGTGAAACACTGATGAAAGTGGTCATTCTCATCAAATCAAGTGGTTATATTTTGAGAATACTAAGAAGATTATGAAGAGAAAAAAAGTCATGAAAGTGAATTGCTGCCAAGCAAGACTGATCATAAAGGGCCTCAGTTCGTATGTCATGAAAGCCCTTATTTCGGCATCAATCAAGAGAATGATGCTAGATATAGCAATCTTGTTAGGCAGCTTACTTTTTACTTTACATTTACTTTACTGTTTACTGTTTACTTTGAAGTCATGAAATGCATCATTCCATATGTTCCAGGATTTTAGGATGCTTTTAACAAGCAATCTGATATTATTCTGATATGTTTTCCTTTGTAACTGAATTAGCATTTTTCCCCTCACAGCTTTTAGTATTTATTCATCTGCATTTTTGTTACATTGACTACAAAATTTGTGGAGAGGTTCAATTTTGGTTATATATATTTTGGGTTTTAAATGCCTTTTTTATTTAGATGTTCATTTCTTTCTCTAGGGCTTAAGAACTTTTCAGCTGCAATTGCACCAAATAGATCCTATATGTGATTGGTTCTGATCTCAGCCCCATGCCCCCAATGAATTTTAGGTTTGGTGTCTTTATTATATCATAGGTCTATTGTCATCAGGCTCTTGAAAAAAAATCAGGGAAGGAATGAAAAACTTCCAAAAATCATATAAAAATGATGGCAGAACTTACTAGAAATTTGGGATACACCTAAAGCATGTTTAAGATGATGCTTACAAGTATGATGATATTAGAAATTCAAAGTAACATCAAATAAATAACCTACTAGTACACCACATTATAGTCGAAAAATGAAAATACTGAACTCTGAAAGAATATAGCAAGTAATAATAACTAACAGGTCAGAAATTAATGAATTAGACACTAAAATAGCAATACATAGAATCAACCAAAGACTTGACATGAAAAACAAATAAGATGAACCTAAAGCAACTAGTCACATTCTCAGCCAAAAATGAATGTGTGCATGCTTGTTAGTGTACCGCTGGTTCTCAATACATATGTAGTCCAAGATTTCTCACCTAGAGAATGATCTTGATGTCTATAATAGAAACTAAAGAAAAAAGTTGAGGAAAACATGAAAAGATGGAAGTACTCATAGTACAAAGAAGTACTCATAATCAGGCTCATAGATTGACAGACCATTCGAATTAGTATTTTAATTAATTAAAATATAAATTAATTGCAATTAAAATTATAATTCATATTTCAAAATGTGGTCAGATTGTAGAAAATTATATATAGATTCAAAGCAATCCCTATGAAAATTCTAATGAGATATTTCACAGACATAGAAAAAAAGCTACTTCCAAATACATGTGAAAACACAAAAGAATTTGAGTAGCTAAAGCAATCCCAAGCAGACAGAGCAACAGCTGAATGAAGCTCAATAATAATCTGTAGTAACCACAGCAACAATAAAGGCATGATACAAAGCTAGTCCAAAAATCACAAAACCAATGGAATACATAATTAGATATAGAAATCAATCTATATAGTGATCATCAGCTAATCTTTGGCCATCCATTTGGGGAACAAAATCATCTATTGGAGGAAAAACATCTCTTTAGCAAATAGGGCTGTGAATAATAGATACACACATATAAAAAAATGAAACAAGTTCTTTAATATCACCCTGCAGAAGAGTCAAATAGACATGAATCAAAGTCCTTAATATAATATCTTTTAGCTCTGAAAATACTAGAGAAAAGAACAGTCAAGAATTTCAAGATAGACAGAAAATTGAGGACTTAATATAAAGGACCAAATTAGAACTTTTAATTCTAATAATTATAATGAATGGGATTGAATGAAATTGAAAATTGTCTACACAGCAAAAACAGAACAAAACAAAACAATAAAACAATTGGCAGAGCAAATAGACAACCTATAGAATGAAAGATGATCTTTAGCAACCATAAGGGGTTAATATATAGGCTTTTTAAAGAAAGTCAAACATTAAATACACACACACACACACACACACACACACAAATCATCCAATCAATAGTGATGAACAGATAGTTCTCAAAATAAGAAATTCAAATTTAAATATTTGAAAAAGTATTCAACATCTTTGGCCATCATGGAAATACAAATTAGAACACCGAGATTGCATCTCACCCTGTTCAGAGTAACAATCATCCAGACAGCATGAAAAGTGAGCTCTATACACTAATAGAGGATATGTAATTTGACACATGAGTATAATAGTTCTTCAAAAAATTAAAATCCAACTACTATGTGGATGGGCAACATTATACAGTATATGAATTATTAGTCAGCATACAACAAAGATGCCTGCAAATCAATGTTTATTGATGCACTATTCATGAAACCTGCTGAGGTACTCATAAAGAGAAAACTGGTTGAAGAAAACGTACACACACACACACACACACACACACACGCACGTGATATTTTATTCTGCTGTAAATAGAAATCATGATACTTTCAATAAACTGGATAGAAGTGAATAACATCACACTGAGCTAAATATGACAGACTCTGAAAGACAAAACATTGCAAAACATTGTTTATTATCTTTCATATGCAAAATCTAGTTTCCTATCTATTTCTGTTGGGAATTGGTTCTAATGCTTTGAACTAATCCAGCCACCAAAATCGGGAATCAGCATGTCCAAATGCTGAAGATCCTTGTCCCCAATTGGTTTTTGATCAATCAGTACAGAGCTAATGGCCAATAGCTGGGCAGATAGACTGAGGTGATACCTTTAGGTTTGCATGGGCTAGGGACTGGGAGAAAGGAAGGAGGGAGATGGCTATGTCTCAGAGGGAGATGGATCAAATTTAGAGCTGTAGAAGAAAATTCATTCGAGAAGGAATATGGACTCTAGAATGACTGCCCAGAAGCTTCTTGGGCAACAAAGACTAGGGGGTTGCCCAGAAGGAGCCAGGGCAACAAAGATAAAATATAGAATCAGAGGGCATTGAGCCAGGAGTACTGGAGGGAAATGTGTGCTAGATGCAGGCAGGATTAGTACTACCCAGCCTTTGAGCTAGTCAAAGCATATCAAAAATTAACTGGTGTTTGTGTGTGTGTGTGTGTGTGTGTGTGTGTGTGTGTGTGTGTGTTTTATTCATGAATCTAGAGTGCTCCTGGAGTGCTCCTGGGTGGGTACAGCAAGTGTGTATGACCTGCTGGGAGCAAAATGGTTAGCTAAAATTACTGCTACAATTTCTCTTATTTCTCTCTTTTTTTCTATCTATCTATCTATCTCTCTATCTATCTATCTATCTATCATCTAACTATCAATTTATATTTATCATCTAGCTGTCTATCATCTATCTGTCATTTATCTATATATCATCTATCTGTCATTTGTCTAGATCATGAAACTGGGAAAAAGTGCTAAGAGGAGGACCATGAGGAGAAGGGAAGGAGAGTGGGTAAAAGAATATATAACATAAAAAATATAAGGACTATTTAAAGAAAGTAGGGTGTCAGCAAGGAAGTCAGGATACATGGGAAAGGACTGTGGTGCTAATAATAAAGCAGACTTACATAGATAGACACATTTCTCTCTTTGTGTATATATAATTTATGTACATACACATGCATCTTTGACTTTCATAATACCTCTTTCTCTTAGAAATAAGTTAGCCTTTGTGTACATGCTAATAAAACATTTCTAAGGAGCAGTTGTGATTTGGAATAGCAAAGTACACAAGGGATTTCCCTTTTTTGAAACACTAGAGATCTAAATTAATCTTAATTTCCAAAAGAATTACCCTTTTAAAATGTCTTTATACATGTTACTGGCTAGAGTTGTGATTGGTGGACTTACTATACAGTTTGTTAATATCACTTGTTATGGACTTTTTATTTTACTGTGTTTGTTTCTTATCTGTTGAGAGCCTTACTATCTTGGGGAAAAATTCTACATAGATTTCAATTTTGTTTTCCTCACACCCAGATCACTGGCATGTGGGCAATGATGAATAAATGACTAACAAATAAATTTTCGACTTAGTTAACACTCATATCCTATGAAGAAAGTTGCAAACCTGGTCACAATTACTTGATATCTGTGATGACTAATAGATTTGTGGTAAACTTTGTCTTAGAATGGCAGCTTTTAAAATATGGTTTTCAAAGGAGCCATAGCAGAGCTACCTGTTAGAAATGTCAATTCCCAGGCTGCACCTCCTACCTATGAATAGAGTATTTGGGTTTGAGTTATTCAAGCTCACTGCCATTGTGGAACGTCTCAATGGGTGGTAGACCAATAAAGTATAATTTCAAAGGCAGTGCAGAATAGGAGGGATCAAGCCTATTGGAGGATCTTCTATAATTTTTATCTATAAATAATCAATATGAGAAGATTGAAAGCAGTGTAGTTGCTTTCAGGTGACAAATTTATGATTGGCAATTTTTCTTGACAAGGGTAAATCATAGTATTTGGGGTTTTGCAGATCATATAATCTCAATTATAATAACTCAGGTATTCTCTTGGACAATGTTTAAGAGCCATAAATGAATGTGTATACCTTAATAAAATTTTATGAATATTAAGAGTTGGATTTGATATCATTTCACACAATACAAACTATTTTTATCTCTTGGTTTTTAAAGCTAAATTTTAAGACCATCCTTACCCTTTGGGATATATAAAAGTGGAGGAAGTTGAATTAGTCTACCCAATATATATTGAAAGACTCAAGTCTATCTAATTCAAACTCAAATTTTTCCAGATATTCATATATTAATTGAACAGATTATGGTGTGCTCAGGAAATAATCAGTATAGATAAAATTCTTATCATTGATGAATATGAATCAAAAATAAATTATATAAAAGAAGTGATCAAAATGTTGTGAAGAAGAGTAATGTCTATTTGAGAGTGAGTTCACAAGATTTGAGCTCTTTACAATTGTATCTACTCTATTAAATGCCAAAAGAGAGTTATTAGTTAAACAGATACAATAATATTTAAGCCAGATAAGAACAATATATTCTATGAAGAAGACAACATTATTAAACAAGCATAAAACCCCTGGGAAACAAAGAGGCTAGTGTGTAGAGACATTGTTGAAAATTCACAATATTGAAACACAATATGAGGAAGAGGCCAGATTTGAACTTGGAAAGAGTCAAAAAACAGATTTGTAGGATCTGGTCAGCCACATCAAGAAATTTGGTAAAGGCTTTATGCACAAAAGTGAATGTTAAGGTTTTAAAATGTTTATCGTTCTTGGTTCTGGATGGGAAATAAACTTTGTTGTAATTGAGGGAGTAATGGGGGAAAGCTTAGAGGACTGATGAAAATGTACACCTGTGTACATATGGACATATGTACATGGGAGCTGTGAGTGCACATCTTAGATATTATCAAAACTAAAAGCATGCTGGCAGAACATCTGGAAATTGAAGTTATTTTCCATAACCAAACTGGTAATTTCATATTTGTAGAATTAACAAATCAGCAAGCTGAGGAGTCTTTGGAGGTTTGATCCAATAGTATGCGATCTAGATAAGAATAGTATCTTCCAGGAAGAAGACAGAACCTTAAGTACTATCCAACAGCAAAAGAGTCACATTCTTTACATAATTTTTTTTTAAGAAAAGAAACAAAAACCCCTTAAATAGGTATGTAAAGCACATGAATAATTAAGAGTTGCTAGTTTACTATATTGCATTGAATGTAAGAGGTATTCAGCCCATCTCAGTAATGACATTACTTGAGGCATCTATCTAATAACACAAACCTGTTAGCACAGCAGCCTAAATTGATATTGAAAGGACAAATAAAATTGGCACCCAGGCTACAACCAGTTCTCAGTGTGATAGATTGGAATGTATTGAACATCATTTTTCTAAAAGTAGACTGTTAACACTGAGGACCTAAATGCTAATTAAAGTAATGACTTCATTCAGCAATGTTCTTTTTTATGAGGCCATTTGGATCATGCTCTCTCGTCCATATGAAAGGGCGAGTCCTTATTAATTTAGATGGTTACCTCACAGGAATGAATGGTAAATGAAAACATAAGCTTAGCCTACCATTTTTTGCCCCATGCCTCTCTGCCACCATCACAGTGAAATTAAGATGACTATATTTACAAGCTTGTTTCTATAGTGGTTCCCATGTCTCTACCAAGCTCCTTACAAATCATCTTATGCTTAGAAGTGAATGCTACAATCAGATTTGGGAAATTTCCTTGCAAAAATTGAGTGCTCGTAAATAGGATACTATCCATTTCTGATATAAAACCATAAGAATCTAAGCATGTGATCCTCCTCCTTGGGAGCTAGCTCATATGGTATCAGAAGATGATATACAAGCTATCAAAGGAGGGAATCAAATAGTAATCGTAACCTCTCACAATGATTATGAATATGAACTACAAAAATGACCAGCATGACATAACAATGTTAAGGGTGCAGTAGTAGCAGATATATCTTGGAGGTAACCAATAGCTCTCTAATAGAGCTTGAGGCTCACTCAACTAGAAAGGAAACATGCCTGGTATTAGAGACCTATCCGACTATGGACCTTTTAGCTGCTATCTTTACTTTAAAAATAAAAAAAAAAAGACAATTACTATTAAGGTAAACAATCATTTATACAAATTTTATGATAATCCCTTAAATCAGTGCATGGAAAATGAGGAATAAAGAAGAACCAGAAGCAACTTCCCAACTCTTTTAGGTTCATGATATGAGCAACCAATATAAACTTCAAGAAGCAATCTGTGCTTAGAGTACTATGTAGCATGCTGAACTTCATGAATTACAAATTTTCTGTCAAGGGCCTCTGATGGCCCCAAGGACTGGAAATGGAATATGGAATTTCTGACCTAGAGGTTATTGGCTCCAATCTGGTCTAAACTGGTAGTGACTAAAAGTTATTATCTATGGCCAGTTGTTCAGCAACTGCAGTGAGATGAATGGATGGATTCAGTGTAATTTCCTAGACAGGTGTCTGTGTCAGGAACTCATGATTGCCTTGCACACTAAGTGGATAGTTTTAGACACAAATTAAGACATTGACTAAAAGAAGAAACTCACTACTATCCTGCCTTTACAAATGGTCTTTTTTTGATGGGAGCCTCCAGAAATTTCTAGGCAGTTGACAAAAGTATATACGACTTGCTAGTTTGTCATTTTCAAAGGCAGGATATGTTTATATTTACTATGATTTCTCCACATACTATGCTTTTACTTTTTAAAAGGGATATAGATTATAATGGAACATTCTTGGGGAAGATTTTTATACACTACCTTAATTTCTTGTTATTCATAATGTGAACTTTAGACAGTGAGGACAGTACTTCCCAGAGCCTACCCCAAACATACTAAATCTGAATTCATCTGGATTTGAACAATAGTTTCATGTAATCCAGATGCACAATAAAGTTTGGGGCATGTAATGCATGTCCAGCTGATCACTGAACACAGAGTGCCCTTGATAAACATATGTTGTATGACAAAAATTAAAACATAAATACTGATCTTCTGCAAAATTACACAAACATGACATTTCAAAAAACATGCAAATTTCATAACCTAGTATCCTGGCTTCTAGGATTTCTTATGTTGATGTTCACAAATACCTTCTCTATTTAGTGATGGTACCCTCATTAGAAACGATGACACTAGAAGATGGGCCTTCAACATGGCATTCCTATTGGGTCCAATCAGGGTTTAATAAACTGAACAAGGGAAGAAGAAATTGTAAATCTTTATACCTTATGCTAAACTGCACCTTGTGGTTTTTGAGGTCACAGCAAACAGTCCTATTTTCATGCAAGACTAACTTAGACAGATTGTGTTTACCCAAAAGACCCAAAGACTCATCACAATATGCTGGACCATTAGCCACTGTTAAATTTCTGAACCATGGATGAATGACACTGGTGGCAAGGTGTATGGTAGAGTATTATGTTAATTCTTCTGAACTTGTAACAGCTACAAAATGAGAGGTTGGCCAATGTTCAAAATGGGTTAATGCAGAACATACTGATACCTAATGTGGAACATGAAATTGAGTCAACAGGACCTTGACTGCAATACACTTAAATTCTTGGTAAATTTTAAATTTGTATGTGTGCTCAAAGTCACTTCCTCCCACAGGAAAATCTTTATGCTTTAACTTTTATGCTGATAATTTGTTTAGCCTGAAGTTCAAATCTTCCTAATACTATACTTCTACTATAAACCAGAAAAAGGAGACTAAAATATATTTCATATGAAGTTCTTCTCAGTTATGTTTCAGCTTAAAGAACTTTCCTAAATGTTCTAAACTCCAGGCTCATATTTCAGTGAGATTTTTAAAAATTTAAGCAAAATTTATAAAACCAACCATGTGAAATTTTTCTGAGCCTATACTGAACTGAACTGAACAAGATAATCAAAATGTTCTGAGATATTTGATTCTGCTGAAACTTTTGGTAACTACCTTGAGTACAATTATTGCTTTGAGGTCATTAGTATATGCATTAGATTTGAAGATAACTCAACAGATAAGATTTGCTCCCACTGGTTCACCAGGTATCATTAAAATATAATGCTCCAAATGAAAGGAAATGTAAAGATAGATAGATACAGTTGTATGTATAATTATCATTTCTATTAATTCTGAATCCAAATTATAGCTTAATTCAATCTCGCTCATTCTTTGGGTCTTATAAAATCAAACTTTTGCTTGTGTTGATTAGAATATCACCAGCAGGTCTACCTCCTGCACTCCTCCCCTTAAGCAGAAAGAAAAAAATGTCTGTATCTTGCTAAATTGTTGAGACTCTCATTATAAAGGTAGGAAACCTAGAACTAACAATATAACCTGCAGTCTCAGCTGGGCAAAATTAATAACTTGGACTCTGCTCCAGGCACATGTATAATTATGAGCATGTTCTCGCATCCACAGAACAAGTACTATCATGGTGATATCTTCGACATAACTTTACTGGAAGGTATTAAGTGAGATACTTTGTGGAGCATTCCATATTGAGTATTGGCATGGCTAAATGACTGACTATCCAACAGTATTTTCACTGCCTATTATCATATCACAAAGGACAGAATATTTGCTTTGAGAAATGATCACTTAATTATCTTCTAGCAGTTTTCATACATCCAACTGTGGTAAGCTCAGCCTGGCTTTCCCTTTTCCCTTTCTCTCTGGAATTGTGCTCTTAGAGAATTCCAAGTAGTATTACTTTATGATTTCCTTAACACCAGTAACCTAATTCCTTGAGGTCTTCCCCAGGCTGGTTAATATTTTGCTTCTGTGGGAGCTGGGAATCCTACCACACTCTCGAATTAGCACTCCTGGCTAAGCTGGGAGTTCATAGACTGTCCAATACTGGATCATCTGTTGTATGACTAACAAACCTATTCCTTTTCTGGAAAGAACTTAGTCATGAAAAATGAATTCCTTTTGCTGAAAACAAATCTTTATTCCCTGTTATTTGTAATGTTATCATACTGATTTTGGCTTTTGGAACAAAATGGGATTCATTTGAGGCTACTCTATGTGATGGATGTGCATCAAGACTGTGGTCATGTCTTCCTGTCTAAATGTAGAGCCGACGAGCACTGGGTGCTGTATGAGCAACACTGGGTTTCCAGCATGGAAGATGGGACTGTTGTTATTTTCTTCTCTGATTTTATATCACTAATTACTAAGTTACATTTGGATGTCTTTTATTAGACAAAAAAAATTAACAAAACCTCTTTTGGATGGCTTTCAAAATGTATGCATTTTTGTTTGTTTGTTGTGGTTTTTTAATCACTAAAGGTTTTTTAAAATCTCAATCAATTCATGGTAAACATTTCTTCACTTACTGTTTGTAGGTAGACTGCTATAATCTTGAGCACATTTTATTAGAATCATGTCCTATCAAAGTGGGGAGTGCCTTTAAGGGGCTCAATTTTGATAGATACCATCAGTAAACAAAACCCCATCAGCTATGAGACAGAAAATGAAGGTAGAAGAGAGCTGACTCGGGCCTCCCTGTCCAGTGCTGCTGCTGGTCTGTGGAACACAGCTTCACAGAGTGCCCACTTCAGACAAGCCCAGTGTGTGACTCCACTGGATTGAGATAACCACAAGAGCTCTCACTGTTGCTTCTTATAACTAGAGACTTCACCTTGCTTCATCTGTTCCACCTCCCAGTGGGAATTCATTGCATTCTCCATCTTGAAAGTCCCCTCTGCTTACTTAGGAAATCTACTCCTGGGAAATGGTCTCACTTCCTGGAGCCTTTACCAAGCTCACCTAGCACAACTCCAATCTCTGACTGGTCCTTTTCACATGCCCTACAATGTGTCGACTCATTTCAGTTCCCCCAGAGCCAGGCACACACAATGGTCAGATGCACATAACTATTTAGTTGTAGGTTTTGTCCTGATGATCTTTGCTATGTACAGATGACATCTTGCTATGAAGGTGGCACAGAAAATAAAAAAACTAGAATTTTACAAAATGGAAAACAATACTATAAATATATATGACATGTCAAACAAAGGTGTAATAAATTAGGAGAGAACCATGCCAATTGCATGTGAGATCCGTTGGAAAGTGTCCATCTCTGTCTTTATTACCATATACTGAATATCATTTTCTGATGGGAGTCTTGCTTCTGCCTCTTCCTTTATCCTTTGTCTCTACTAACATGTGAATGTTTGTGTCTGCTTCCAATTCATATGCTGAAATTCTAATTACCACAGCCATAGTGTTAGGTGGTGGAGACTTGAGGAGGTCAGTAGGTTTTGAAGGTATAATTTCATGAAGGGGATTAGTGTCTTTAAAGGAAGGAACAATGTAGCCACTCCACTTGCATTCATTACAATGTATGTGTACAGCTAGAAAGTGGTCCACATTGGATACTTTGATCTAGGACTTCCTGGTCCCTACAACTGTGAGAAACAAATGTCTCTTGATTATAAGCCACTTAAGTTATTAGATTTTTCGTAATGTTGCCCGAATGAGCAAAGATAGCCCACTTTAGGACAGAAATCAGATGATGGTTTCTCAGCACCCGCTCCTGTGACACCTCAGGTTTCACAGAGAATGAGTTCTATCTTTCACTCAGCTGAGAAAGAATCTAACACTCCAGTTGACTGGCAATTGAGCACCAGGGCATAAGACACATGTCAGAGAGGATAAGCTTGGATTTGGCATGGTTTGATGCATTTTAAAGCTCAGTCGAGAAAAATAAATGTTTTTGTAGATTAGGAGAAAGATACATTGCCTGTGTAGTCTTCCAGACATTCCAAACGGTACTCTTAAAAAATAAGCTGCACCAGTGGAAAAGAGTCGGTTAACAATCAGCAGCAATGGCATAGATGAGACTTTTACCCAACTCTTGCTTTCTCATGACTCACCCTACTGAAGAAGATTTGAGGTAAAAGTCTTGGGACCCTTGATGGCACTATACTCATTACATGATATTGTGTCTCCTTGATTCACACTCATAAACACAACTGTTCATGCTCAGCATACCCCAAGCCGTCATCTGTTTTATAGGCACTTTGAGTATTGCAGGTAACCAAGTCCCTTACTGTTTAGTTCCCATAGAGAAAGGAAAGACTCCATCTATAGAAATATATAGACTGTGTCTTGTCTTTTATTCACAGACATAATGGATTTTTCTAATCAACTATATCAGTTACTTTCTTCTTTCCATGTTAACATATACCTGACAAGAAGCACTGTGTGGGAGGAAGGTTCTATGTTAGCTCCCAGTTTGAAGGGGTGTTGTCCATGTGTTGTGCTGTGGTGGCAGCAGGATCCAGAAGCAGCTGGCAGCTTCGCACAGGTGGCAGGAAGCAGAGAGTGATGAATGCTGCTGCTCAGCTACATCTCTGTTTTGTATAGTCTGGGACCCCAGATGGGGGATGGGGCTCCTCAAGGTTAGCATAGGTCTTTCCACTGCAATTAGCCCAATTTAGAACATCTCTGACAGATGTCCACAGTCTCTGTGGTAAGTCTAGATCCATTCAAATTGACGATGACTAGAAAGAATCATATGGTTCATCCTCCTTAACATCTAGTTTCCATAGAGACAGGGATATATTCTAACTCTAGGAATTTACAGACTTCATGATGCAATTCTACAGGATTTCTCACCACTGATTAATATATCTTTTGGTATTATTCCTCTAGTTTTAAAATTGGACCATTTTTCCATAGTATGGAGTTCTGTAAACTATATTAATTCAATCCAGACTAACAGAAGAGAATTAATAAATATTTGCTGTACATGAACTTAGTAAACTTGTAAATGTTCAGATGCCAGTCCAAAAATGGAAAGCCCACTCCTCCTGACTTCATATAGGAAGTTCGATTGATTTTACATTCACTTCTAAATATGTGTAGTAATATTATTTATTCTAAGATTAAATTTTATCTCAGCTACTCAGTACCTGTGGGATTTGAATCAGCATAATTAACTTCTCTGAGCTTTGGTTCATATATGGGTTAAAAAGAAATAGCCTGTATTGTGGAAATGTTGAGCTTTTAACAGACTTATGGATATGTATTCAGCACCCAGGACAGTGCCTAGAATGCTTCAGGGACTATATTGTCACCTGTATATATTGTGGTATAGCTCAGCAGCTATACCACAATTTGCATAGCATGCCTTTATTTTTCTGCAGACAGATGAGTGTATTCCAAACAGCCTCTTATTTCTTTGGTATAGTATTTAAGGGGTGGTGGAATGCTGAAAACATCAAATTTTATCCTGAACTAATGCATATGAAGTTTACCTTATTTGGGGCATTTTCTTTTCATTTTCTTCTTCAGTGGTCTCATTACATAAGCTTGTGGGCTTTAAGACCTTCCCAGTTTCTTCCACAGGATCTGCTGTCAAGCCAGCTGTCTGGCTTGTGCCTCCTTTCAGGGCATCTGATTGCTTTGCTTACTTACTTAAAGCATCCCTCTTGATGTCTACTTTGCATCTGATTCATATTCCCAGCATGGCTGATCTGAGAGCCACATACTTAAAAAAATCCTCCTGCTGCATGTTAACCTTGAGAGCACGCAGTTCTGAGGAGACTCTCCTGAAGAACCTTCCAGGATTTGATGGGGCCCGAGAGCAACTTCCCATCCAGCTGCTGTGTTTGCAGGAAATGACATGGAAATGGACAATGTATCATGAGGCCAAGTACAGGGAGCGTTTACCAGTTCCCTCTGCCCAGGAGATAAAAGCCCAATTTGCTTTGGGCCATTTTATTGGGCAATTTCTGCTTAAAAAAATATAAATGTTATAAAGAAAAGTAGCCACAGGTTCTCATGTAGACATTTATTTTCCTTTTAACTCAGAAGTACTTTCCTGAAAACATTTAGTCTCCATGGAGGTGAAAAGCAATCTTATGAAGCTGTACAGGTTAAACTGAGACACTGCAGTCGTGTGGGCAACAAAAGGCTATCTGTAGCTTCTAAGTTTTAATTACTTATTTTAAGAACTGTAGGTCTATGATTAATCTTAACAAAAATAAACATGCAGTGGTTATTTGTGTTTAGAATGCTGGAACGTTAAGGGCATTTCTCTTAAGACAACTAGGGTGTCCTGGGCCAAAGTGGACCATGAATCCAAAATCTATTGAAAGCAAGTGCAGTGCTGGGCATTGCAAATGCTAACAACAAATGTAACGATGAGAAAGAGGCAGAGTGATAGGGTCACAGGTCCAAGACCCAGTGAACTGGAGCACTAGAATAAAATTGGCCATGCAGGGCCATTGAGCTCTGTGTGCTTGCTGTGAATGGCAGTAGGTCAGGTTTTGTCTTTAACAGAAGGAAGGAGCAGGAAGAGACAGAGCTAAAAACTGTTAAGAGACGGGAGGAAAATGCAGACGTTATAACAAGATTAAAGTACAACAAACATCCTGTGAATCCCAAAACTCAGGTTTTATATGGCAGCCAAGGATTATCTGTACCCATTTGTCAGGGACCAGTCCATTACTTATGATATACTCTGACCACATTAGCATGCTCACAGCTCTGTTTTTAGGGATTATAATATAGCTGATCATTTAAGAGTTTAAATATTTGCAACCCCTGAATGCTCCTCATCAATGGAAGAAATATTTTTATGGTTGGGTATGTACAATGTCAGAGGTTGGAGATGCAGCTGAACTCACAGCCCAAGGTGCTGAGTATCAACAGGAGAATGCTAAGGTAAGCTCAATGTCCAGAAATATCAAAACAAAACAAAACGAAACAATTTGAGGGCTTCTGTGGCTGAAGCGTTACTGGTAGAGAGCAAACCTTCTATGAACAGTGTACAGTGTGTTTTGTTCAAAACTCTAACAGTTCAGGATTAATAACTCAAGAGCCAAGTTAGATGTTTATCTCATGATAGCTTACTAAGGATTATGTTCTTACACAATTCCAAACACTGTATTTCAGGATGTATATATTTCAGTAATATGTTTCTAAAAATAGCAATATTTGCAAATGAGTAAACTACAGCTCAGAAAATTATGTTGCCCCAAGTCACATAGCTCCTAAGTGACAGAGATGGATTTAAGCCCTGGGATAATTCTGAAAGCTTAATTTCATGAACTGAGAGACAGTGATTCCGATACTGTGTGACCAGTCTACTCTAGGAGAATGGGAAGGGATAGTAAGGCAGATTCCCACAGGACAGAGCAAGGTTGTCTGGATGTCATCTTTGAGTGCTTGGGCATTGCGGCTGGCCTTCTTACTATCAGCTTGTTGGTACCCTGTCCAATCTGCTGTTGACTTTATTTTCTTCCCATTTCTAATCTTGAAAATGTGTTTCCCCTTTTTGTAAAGAAACAAACAATGACGAGATATTACTATAACTTTAAAGGAAACAAGTTAGAGTTTATGATTATTTTATATTTTTCTCTTTTAAATATTAAGGTCATAGCAAAAGTTCTACCTTAACATTCCACCGCAAATGTTTATACATTACAATTGGACATTTTAATCTAAACCATGCTTTGTATAGTAAGGGCCGAAAATAAAGCACTAGACTCTGCTGGCTTAAATCATGAAACTGTCATTTTCATGTGCAGAAAATGCAGTTTTTGTATGAGTTCCAGGAACGCATATAAAATGAACAATTTTGCCTGCAGAACAGTTTGTGTCTAAGGAACTACATTGAGAAATCTGATCACATTATTGTAAAATAAAAACAACAGAAAGGAAGTTAAAAACAAAAGCATGCCAACAATCTCATTTCTGGAAGCTTACTGTGCATGTTTGAAGCAAGTTTATCCTGCAGGTTTATCTCGCTACCTCCTGATAGAAGCACAGCATATCATTGATTGCTTGAAGAGCAGAAAGTTTACTACACTTTCTTTCAAATGAGAACAATTTTAACATATTTTATGGATGGATTTTATTTAGTGACTAATCATTTATACAGCATTTTATAGGACTTGGACTCTAACATGTTTACCTAAATATTTATTTTTACCTGCACGTCTCTGAAACTCTCTCTCTCTCTCTCTATATATATATATAATATCTTGAAACTATGGATAAATTTATATTTATATAAATATATTTATAAATAAATATATAACTATAAATTTATATTTATAAATAAGTATATAAAATTTATAGATAGTTTCAGGGATATATATATATATTTCTCACTTCCATTTTTGCCCTCTATCTTCTCCCATGTATCTCCACTGTTCTTATTCAATTTATGACTTCTTTTTTGCTAATTGTTGCTTCACCATATATTGTTATATATTATATGTTATATAAAATATTGTTATACATTATATATCATACATTATATAATATGCATATTATATATATTGTTATAATGTTGACTCTTACCAATAATCGAGAGTGAGTATGGAGAAGTATCACTGCACTGAGAAGACGTGATATTTTAAAAAGTTTGGGGATGGTTACTGAGGTAAAACCAGTAAACTATTATGATATTTTCAAAATAAAATTTAGTAGCCTTTCTAAGCCTAAAGTTCAATATATGGTAGCCTATTTGGAAAGCTCTTTGATTAAAATAATGCCTCACATTTGCTTAGTATTTTATGTTTTTCCATAAGGGTTTCATAAACCTTAAATAGGTTATATTATGCTTCATAGAAACTCTCTGCATGAAGCAAGAAAGGTAATATTGTGAGGTGAAAACTGGTAAAATGGAGAGAGCTAACCTCAGTGAGATTGAACGACTCATGGGAGCATAATTTATGATTAGGGTCTAAAGTGGGTGTAATGTAAATATATGTTTCTGACTTTTTGCTGAGGGTTATGTTCACTTTGCCAATATACTTGGCCCAATAGGTACTTGCTGAGATTTGTGTGAACTCTCAGTGGCATCAACATGACCTGACTTCAGAACACTACCTGCCACTATATTTGCAGCTGTGATGACAACCCTAGGAATTTGGGTTGGAAGCTTGTAGTTGTATGAAACACAGACTAAATCATAACAGTTGTGGAGACAGTAAACAAAGGAAAGGCCCTCTATTTGGGACTGCTGAGCTACTTGGAGAGCATCTCTGGACCCAAGTCTCTCCAGCCAATGCTATGGAGAGTAAGCATAGGCTTCACCTAGTCTTGCTATTTCAAACATTGCTCTCAAGCACTCTTCAGGTCTTTCCTTCAAAGAAGCATGCTGCCTTCCCCTCCCTAATCCTTTCCTGTGTTGAGAATTTTCCATGAGAGAACAGTGGCTTGGAAGACTGTCTGCTCTGGATCACATGCTTTCCCACTAAAGAAACAGAATGATGACTTCTTCAATAACACATGAAGTATAGCTTTAGTCTCCTAAAGTGTTACACATTTTACCTGTACACCAAATAGTCCATGTTTATATTCATGTCTCCTTTCATAACCAGCTATGTTATCACAACATTCACAGTGTGAATGCAGAGATCTGTAGCTTCCTCATTCACACATGTATGTAAGTTCCTCAGTGAAAACACTTGATACACCCTTTCCCCCATCTCTTCCCCAAACCTGTCAGAAATTTCATTTTACACATGGCCAGTTGAGTGCAAGCCGAGTGGCATTGTTCATACAAAGCAATAATAAACGAACAGAATTTTTGGTAGATCTCCTCTCTACTCTGTATGTTTTCTGCCCTTGGTCTTGTAAGAAGCAAGTTCACTCCACTCTGCTGGCAAACTCTTGCTTACAAAGATGAAACCCATCTAAGTGCTGGGTCCATGTACTAAAGATAAAATAGGAGATTCACCTTAGAAATACTCACATTCCACATAGATAAGTAATAAAGATTTAACATACTTCTATGGGAAAAAGTGTTCTCCATGGTGGTGGGGTGGTGAGTGAAACACATTACACAAAGATTTAGTTGTTTATTCTTTTAAAATCTACCCTCATCACAGCTGATGTCACTATAGTCAGTGACACGCAGGTTGATTTTAGTTTATTTAAAATATAATTGAACAAGTCCATATGAATAAAGGCTTTCAAATGGATAGCACAAGTGTTATTTTCTTGCTTCTTTTTCGTATCCTGGAAAAATAAAAGTGGCCTCTCGCCACTGGTCCTGTCTGTCACTGTACTGAAACTCTTTTTAAAAAATAAAGTTTGTTGTATATGTGGCTTGGGTCTCTTGCTTACATATAAATTGTTTGAGGGTTTGTTCTTATTGGTCTGAACAAATCCCTGCAGGATCATGGAGTGTGGTAATATTTAACATTGTCTGCTGAATACAAATAAATCAGTCTGAAATTGCTTGGTGTGAAGTAGACGTGGAATAAAGGATGTGTAAGAGCTTCTTTTCTTGAGTTATATTTTCATATAAATCCAGACAGAGATAATACAACATTAATTGTAAAATAAGTATGTGTATAATAGTCTGAGAGCTAAGTGTGCCCAAGCAGTTTGTAATATAGTTTTCACTTGACTTAGTGTGATCGAAATTTTTAAGTAGCAAAAAATGAAAAAAAGCAATTCAATTTTATTTTCAGTTAAATTAATTCAACTTAACAAGTTATTCATAGAATGTTTGTGTGCTTGTGTGTGTGTGTGTGTGTGTGTGTGTATGAATTACATACACACACACACACACACACACACACATGTAATTCATGGGTTGAGATGTAGGTCATGGTAAAGGACAAGATTCTGGGTTTAATTACCTAGCATCAAATACTTTAAATAAAATATTTAAATAAAATTAATTTAATAAAATTTTAAAAATATACTGAGGTTCAGTTTGGCAATTTCAAAACAATAATACATTTAGCAAATATAAGGCAGTGAAAATGGTTATTTTTGACTCTGCACAATCTAGATACCTTCAAAACCAACCTGAAGCTCCATCTGTGGAGGCCAAAACGTGAGCTTTAGGACCCTGAAACACTGTTCCCCCTTTCCTGTCCCATGCTTCCCTGTGTTGGCATTAACATCTGTTCCATGATAAAACAAAGTGACAGCAAGTGCGACAGTCTTAGCTGGGACTTGGTCTCAGCAACTGTTCAGTTGGCCACTAAGGCGATCAGACTACGCTGTGGCAGCTATTGGGAGGTGACTCTGAGATACCTTTCTAGTCTGCAAAGCCTAATTTATAGTCAACAGAGCAGGCTGACAATAGAGAGCCTCTCATTTCATAAGCAAGGTCATGGGCAGGATGCTGTTGTATGCTCATGTTAACACAAACCAACCTAATTTTGAATTCCAAGGACTGCAATTTTGCATCTCAACAAATTGAACACTTGTTCTGAAAAAGTAGAGAAGGTTTCTCTGTACATGTCCCCAAGTCATCACAGGGAGTGTCTACATATTTGGAAGCCTGCTTTTAGTAGTTTGCCTCCTCATTGATGCCAACGAAAAAGTAAAAGCAAAACAACGGTGCAGTCCAGAACAAAGGAGTTACTTTCTACTTTTTGTTTTCAGTTTTAGTTATAAAGTTTTATTATCATATAATCCTTGATCGATTTGTATGTGAAAGATTATCTGTCTAACATAAAACTGTTTCAGTTTTACATTACTATAGGTTGGAATGAACACAGGGACAGAAAAAGGTGTTTAATTCAGAAAAGACCATTCTGTGAGCAGTAATGACATTTCTTGTATTGCTGTAGGCTTAACCAAAGCTGGCAGTGATTTTATAAACTTAATATTTATGAACTTAAGTAATTGTCAATGGGCATGTACTATTTTACCTGGTATTACATGAATTTCCCATGTTAACACTCATTAGGACAGGAACATTCCTAATTAAGGGAAACTAGCTAACGAGAAAAGGAGAATATAGTACTGGCTACATGACCCCTCCCTTGAGTTTTGTAGTTACTCTGCATCTGTAGGCCTCAGGCATACAAGACTTCATACTATTACATACTGCTTTGAAAAGTGTTCAGTGAACACAAGTGAAAACAAGAGGGATAACCCATCCCACTTCTGCATAGAGACATACATATACATAGGAACATAGAGATACATGTGAATAATTTAATTTTACTTCGCCACCCACCATCAACTCTGAGAACTGTCAGCGATATTACAAAATAGTCTTATAAAAATAAAGGAAAGAAAAATTAAGAGGGGATAAAATATATAAACAAACAAACAGATGTATCTGGAAGGTTTAGGAATCAAAAGACAAAGCCACCAAGGCACAGAGTTGAGGAGCTTTAAAGAGAGGAGAGATATAATGCAGGTCTGTATGAAGTGGGAGAGGGGAATAATAGAGAAAGAATGGGGGCATGGGGGACAAGAGAGAGGAGGGGATATAGGAAATGATAACTAAGTCTCGGGACCTTTGAAGAAGGCAAATGTAAACCTAGGATTGTAGAAGTGTGTGTGTGTGTGTGTGTGTGTGTGTGTGTGTGTGTGTAAGCGTTTAAACAGTTACACAATAACAGGGGACAATGACTCTTCTAGACAGCACACTCTTATCAAATATCCTCCAGAGCCAGGAATAGGGTAACTCTTTTGTCCTTGTTGGTTAATGTAGTTCCATAATAGGCCACAAACATACCAAACAGGCTATTGTCAATTCTTTTGGCTATTCTCTAGAACGTGATAGAAAGACTCTATTGCTGAATGCTGAAGTTTCCACAAACTTGTGTCATAATACATGGAGAAATCTAGCTGATATAGACCTGGAAGCTACATCCCTACTGTCAAACTTCTATAATGCTGGAAGTTTCTATTAAACTTCAGAGGAAAGTAATCATCAGTTTTACCCAGCTATGAACACCATGAGCTACAATAATAACCAGCCTGTGAGATATGCTTATTGCTGCAGGAGTGGCATAAATGTCCACTTGAACCTAGGACCTTCCCCACAAGATGGAATCCATGTGTGGCACCATTATCTTGGCCAAGTGCCTGTAGTTAGGCATGTTATAGGTGCTAGGGGAGAAACTACTACTATTTTTCTGCTACATGGACATATAATTAAATCAACCTCTAATGACCTGTAGTTATACAGATAGACAAGAGCATCTCTCTGACCTCATCAAAGAAGCTTCTTCTTGCAGTAGATGGCAAGTTGACACACACTGGTCAACATGCAGAGAATAAGAGATTCTAGAGTGCTTAACTAGGTCAATTCCATCATACCCACCTTCTTCCTAAGCCCAGGATAGTGTATAAAGACAGCAAGAGCCAGAGGTGGAGAATGACAGTGATGTAGATGTAGGGTGCAACAGTTTCATAGATGAACTCATAGTAGTTAGGACCTATGGACTTACAGAAGCCATGACAGTAGGCACAAGACCTGTGCAGGATTAAGCTAGACAAAATCCCACATAGTACTGCGGGAATAGGTCACTAAGTCTCACTCATAGCTGAACAGCCATTGGAAATTGATGGCTACTGGACGAGGAAGAGTCTGCTATCTTCAAAGATTCAGGACATGAGTGGTTACCCAAGCACATGCAGATACCACTAAGTGGACTCAGTGAGTTTTAAAGAACAGAGCACATAAACTTGGAGGGGGGAGTATTGTGGGTGATGGCGGAGGAATGGGGGAGTGGATTATATCAAAGCATATGATAGGCATGCACAACATTTTGGAAGAAAAAGAAGAGAAAAGCTTTTAAAAGATAAAACAAATGAAACTTAAACATAATTTTAAATATTTTATATGCTACACTATACACAAAGCAGGGACAAACAGGATTTTCAAGTTTGAGCAAATTCAATCTGAGACATATCTCAGCAAATATATCTTGGAGGAGAAAGGAAAATGAAGATTAGCATCAATGCCAGGACTTGGAAGAGAAGATGTGGCTTGGAAACTAGGGAGGAGGGGAAAAGATTGAGATAGAGCTAGGAAAATTAATTTGTTTTCCATGTGATAGGTTTGAAGTGACTGTAGAATATACATACACAGCTGTCTGACCGACATTCGGACAGTTGGGGCTTAGTCCAGAACATATGTGCAAGTTACAGATTGGTTTTGAGGAGCCTCATGAAGTGATAATTGAAGCCACAAAAGTGAATAGAGCTTCCAAGGGAGAATGAATAAAATGCCATGGAAAATGTCAAATTTGATGTGGCAAAATGTAATGAGTATAACACTTAACTGGCTATGTTCTATCATTTGTGATTTAACTTCTGCGAGCACTCATCTAGGTGGTTCCAACATAAAACATTGTTGGAACATAAAGTTATGTACAAATTCTTTCATAATTTCCAAAGGAGAGTATTATGAATATGGAAGAACATATCAACAACAATAAAAAATTCTTGGTCTCATATAGACAGAGCTAAGGAGCTCCGGAAGTCTTGTGGAAGGGTCGGGGAATAGAGACTCCACAGAAGGACCAACAGAGTCAGCTAATGTGGACTCTTGGGGGCTCCCAGAGACTGAACCACCAACCAAAGAACTACCATCGGCAAGATGGAGGACCCTCACACAGATGTAGCAGATGTGCAGTTTGGTCTTCATGTAGGTCCCATAACAACTAGAGCTGGGGCTGTCCTTGAATCTGTTTACTATCTGTGGATCCCATTCCAGTAACTGGGTTGCCTTGTCTGGCCTCCAGTGGGAAAGGAAGCATCTAGTCCTGCAGAGTCTTGATGTGCAGGGGGAGATGACACCCAGTGGGGCAGACCTCCCTGTTCCTAGAGCTCTAGGGGAGGAAGGAATAGAGAAGGAGCTGTGGGACTGGGTACTGAATATTGAGGGGTATGGATATTGGAAATAAATAAGTTGATTAAAAAATGGAGTTCAAATTTAACCTTCTACTTAATGTTTAATTCTTCTTAATAGAGGCATTTTTAAAAATATTTTTTACATGTTGAGACTGTAACATGATTATATCAATTCCCCCTTGTTTTCCTCCTTCCTGTTGTGGAGTTGGTCTAATGCTGCTTGTATTATGTTAATCTGGGTCCCCAAAATTGCATGAGGATCCTCACATCAGCATGTAAGACACCAAGGGAACCCTGACCCCAGTTGGTTTTGACTGGTAAATAAAGTTGCTGGTTGCTAATGGCTGGGCAAAGAGACAGAGGCAGGACTTTTAGGATTCATGGGCATGGGACCTAGGGAGGAAGAAGGAAGAGATCCACCATGCCAGGACAAGGGAGGGGAGACACCACGCCTGAGAGGTATTCAGGACAGAGAGCATAGCCACCATGTAGGAGACAGGGGATCACGTCCCAAGAGGGCTGCCCAACTGGGTCTAGGGTAGCAAAGATGGAATATAGATTTTAGTAAATAATAACTCGGGAATATCAGAGGGGGGTGGATTAGCCATGTGGATATTAGGAAGTGGCCCAACCATTGAGCTGTTTAAGGCATATAAAAATATAAAGGCTGTGTGTGTGTGTCTTTCATTCGGGAACCCAGAACACTGGGTACAGATACACCTTCCAACAACTCCCAGGTATACCTTCCTTTGCCTCATTTCACCTTCATGGCTTCTTTTGCTTTAGTTGTTGTACACACACACACACACACACACACACCACTCAGTCCATAGGTTACTTGGCATGTTTGTGTTCTCACTTTCATGCAGTCATCTTGTTGCATATAGGGCTAGAAAATCTACTGGAGGCAGCTACTTCTGCCTAGGTTATACATATAACAGAAGGCAAAGCACAGTATATAGCCTTATATAATAAGTAGAGCAGATGCCTACCCGATCTACTGGAAGGTAAAGATCTGGGATTTAAAGAAGTTTTAAGTTACATCAACGGGAAGCTTTCTCTAGCTTTATAGGCTTAACTACCCTAGAGTGTGGACAGATTCATGAACACTTCCCAGCTGAGAATCTTGGGCAGGTGCTGCATAAAAGGATGTGAGCAAAGTTGGAGGCAAAGGGTCACAGATTGGTAAGATACGGTGAGGAAGAAGAATTTCAAGGCCAAAGTCTTTGGTGTAGTTAAATAAACACCTTCATATAAGGATTTGTAGAAAGAAGGAGAGAAAAGAAGAGAAACAAGGCAGATAACTGGGGTCAGGGTCTGAGGTTTCTGTGAGGTGTAACAGGAGGAGTGGTAAGAAAGGAAAGGTCTAGCAAGTGCAAGACTCTGAAACAGAGTGGTCAATTCAGATAGAACGGTATGAAGTGGCTTGGTCAACAGAACCAAAGCACAACATTAAGCTGGGTTATTTACAAGATTACTGAAATGCCCTAGATTAGTACCAAGGAAGAATATAGGTCAGGTCCACAAATGTTAATAATAAAGCATGTGACCTAGAGGCAGGGGATGGTGAGAACATGCCACCAATCATAAGAAAGTTTATACAACTGAGGAAATTTTAATTCAGTGTGGAAAAGAAACACTGAAGCCCAGCTCTTCTTCCTCCTATCATCGGAGCTACCAGGGTATGAAGCAACAGGCAATGTCCTCTGGGATGGTTGGCTTCCAATCAATCTAGGAAGGAATAGGCTATTGTATGGACTGTTAGCTAAGAAACAAATATTCGTGGAGGACAGGGAAGAGCTGCAGGAGGCTCTGAAGCCTCTAAAGCTGGAATATAGGAGTCTTAGAAAAGCCAGGACAAGGAAGTGTGGTGGTGGGAAGGATGGGGTGGGGTGGGGCGGGGCAGGGCGGGGCAGGGCAAGGCAGAGGCTGCGAGCAGTGGCTGAAGATCACAGGGGAAGCCTGTAGCACCTCAACTATCATTACCCTGCCACGAACCTCATGACACATCCTTCTCTGACTATGATCATGGTGAGTTTTGTGTGAGATGTACAAGGATGGCCTCTCTGAGGGTACATGCCCACAGGACATTCCTGGAAGGGGTCCCAAGATGCAGGCAGGAAGTGCAAGCTATTTACATAAAGACAGTCCATGCTACTGAGAGTGCAGGTGCACAGCCTCCATGTTCCTTAATGTAAAATAAAACCATCAGTGGGAACGTTATTTAAAAGCAAATTTATTTGTATTAATTTCCCCATTTTGTGCTTTTACATTCCATCCGTCTCCACTCTGTGTTTGAGATTATGCATTTCTCTGTCGCAGGCTCAATGTGGCACAGATGTCCCATGCACTGTAATGAAAGGGAATGGTTTCCTTAGCAACAATAACCACACAAAAACCAGCAGGGTTTTCTTTGCTACTTGTGTGACGTTCTCATAGATTAAGGAATCCAAACAGCAGGAAAGAATACTAAATGACTGACTGGAATGTGTCAGGAAGGAGTTGGGCAGGATGAAAGCAAAGGACATCTGCTGTTTATCAAGAGTTGATGGAAGGATTTCAAGTGACCGAAGGTTTAGCGTCCCCGTGTACTCTTTCCCTCACTGAAACCGGTAAAATTAAAATCATACTTCATCTAGTTAAGTGGAATAAAATAAATTTCTTCAAGACGTTGGTATTGTTACAGAAAGGTAATAATCACAAACAAGTTTCTGAGGCATTGGGAGATATTCGTCCAGCAATAAAGGGATGTGTGCTCCATAGAGAATGCTCTTGGAGAGAGAAATCCTGTCACTGCTGTTTTTCAAAGAGAACTTTCATGAATTTATTGTTTCTCCCCAGACCCCAGGGAAGGAATTCTGAGAATTTATGCCTCTCCTGGTGTGCTGCTGTCAAATGGTTACTTTATAGTTTTCAATTTTAGCAGTACTAACATTAAGTTTGTAGTCATCACAGCTACATGTGTAAAAATATTCCCACATCCCTTCTGCACCAGCATTTTGGATCTCTTCTTTTCTTACGAAATGGCCACACGTGTGGAGATTTTGCCAGGAACTCCACACAATGACAATGTAATAGTATTGGTTAGAAGGATGTGGGAAAGAGAGAGAATTTACAAACACATTGGAAGGAATACTCTTCAAATTCTCCAGAAGCCTTTTCAGTCAGTCGAGAAGCTCGGACAGAGACCAAGTACAACTGGGAAGTTTTGAAACTTGCCAGAGAAAAAGTTCAAAGATAATTGTTAAATGTATTTAAAAAAAAAAAAAAAAAAAAAACTTAGCTCAAGAGAAACTGTTCAGTTAGGTTTGAAAGCGTGCTACCAAATGACCACAGGGGCTCAGGTCAAGGCTCAGAGGCCTTATGAGGCGGCACACGCACATACTCTCCAGATGCGGGACACTGATGATTAGCTGAACCTCCTCAAGCATTTGACCATTAGGTTTATGACGCAAAGCAGCCACGATTCTAGGATTATTAGTTTTGGGAAATGAGTAACCTGAAAAGACAACAGACTAGAGTCACTCAAGAGAGACACAAAATGAGCCAGAGCTAAGGCCCCACATAATTAACTCAGCGCCATAAGACCCCAGTCATCCATGACTGTGTTTTAAATTTCCAGACAGATAATTTTTCTCAGAGGAATCCTGAGAGCTTCAGTAAATTCTAGTAGCAGAAGCGATAGGTACCCTTCAAAGACAAAGCACCATATTTATTTCCAGATGCAAATTTCACAGCAACACGCTTAACGCTTATGTTAAATATGCTCTCCACCAGTGCAGAGACCATGTGCGGTCAATGTAATGTCCAGGGTGATAGTACAAACACTTAGCATAAGGCTGTACCACAAATAGAGTATGCAAGTCTGTGAACAGTTGGGAATCTAGAAGACATCTCCAAAATTGATGGACTTCAGGGGGTTAACAGCTTAACTGTGAACAAATCAAAGTAGTATTTCGATAGTTTCATGTTATTTGTGATAGGTAGCATGTAGAACATGTCCATTGTGTATGATAAAGCAGAAGCTACATTTTCAAATTCCTTAGGTAAGGGAGACAAATAGATGATGAATTGGCACACACAGATACACACACTGAGGTGAGATGGGCTAGAAAGGATCACTGATGAAGGATCCTACCCAGTTAGCTGCTCTTTTGACTAGAGACCTTAACTGTAATGGACAAGTAAATGGTAAGGAAAAAAAAAAAAAAAATATATATATATATATATATATATATATATTACTATAAAAAGCTAGTAGTGTAAAATATTGTGAAAAATGAAGTCAATGGCCTGTTATTCAATGTCTCAGGGTAACAGACTCTTCTTTTTCACTTTTTAAGTGGGCTCATTAACACCCTCCAGGACCAGCTCTGCCTTCATGATGCCTAGAATCCTAAAATTAATTTCATACTAATTCAATTTTAATTTGCAGGCTCAGATCAACACTGAAAACTGATGTTTCTTGGGATGACTAACCTTGCTGGTCCACCTCTTCTACAACCAACTTACATTCAAGGTGCTGAGCATTCCTGTGGGAGACAATCTCAATCTGATTGTTTGAAGCAGGAACACCCATCCTAAAGCTGGACCAGACCTTCTTTTTTTAAAATTTATTTTTATTTGGATATTTACTTTACATATATTTCAAATGTTTTCCCCTTTGGAAACCCCCTATTCCATCCCTCCTCCCCCTGCCTCTATGAGGGTGCCCCCCACCCACCCACCCACTCCCATCTTCCCTCCCTAGCATTCCCCTACACTGGGGCATCTAACTCCCTCAGGCCCGAGGGCCTCTCCTCCCACTGCTGGCCAACAAGACCCTCCTCTTCCACGTATTTGGCCAGTACCGTGGGTCCCTCCATGTGTATTCTTTGGTTGGTGGTCCAGTCTCTGGGAGCACTAGGGGGTCTGGCCAGTTGACACTGCTGCTCCCACCATGGGGCTGCAAACCCTATCAGCTCCTTCAGTCCCTTCTCCAACTCCTCCATCCGGGACCCCATGCTCAGTCCAATGGTTGGCTGCTGAAGACAATCCACATCAAAGGACATGGAAGGCTGAAGCTTTGCTTTTTTCTATTCTGTACTGACTCTCACTGGAAAGCTCATCTATTCTGTGAGCAAGGCATTCCTTCACCAATGTTAGAAATAACCCCTCTGAGATTCCAACCCAGACAGAAAAATCAATAGCCCTCCAGGACTCCCAAACCAGATCTAGACAGCTGGGATATCCAGACTTATGGATTGTGTATTGATCAGAACATCAGTCTTTCCTTGAGTTAGTTATTGTCTGACTACCTAGCCTACATCATATAAGACAATCTAATAAATTTAACTTGTAGTAATTCATATAAATGAATATATACTCATATATATATATACTTATTTGCAGCATAACATTGACAGTACATGGTCTCTGTAGTGATACAGAGCATATTTAACATAAACATTAACATAATATAATAATTAATATAAATAAATATATATATTCATTCTATAAGTTCTATTCCTTTAGAGAATCCTGACTATTACTCTTCTCATTTTAACTAAATCAGTTATAAAACTTACTATTTAGCAGTAGATGTTAATTAAATTTTGAAGTTCCTTGCTAGTAAATTTATTTATTTTTTACAATAAAACATGTTCGCTGTGTTCCGTTTTTTAATTAATTAATTTATTTTATGAGTGTTTCCCAAAGTGTATGTCTCAGAGGCTAGAGCAGGGCATTAGATCCCTTTAAATTGGAATCACAGACAACTATGAGGCACCATGTGGGTGAGTGCTATGACTCAATCCTGATCCTCTGCAAGAACAGCCAGCATCCTTAACTGCTGAATCATCTCTCTGGCTCTTTGTTTTTGTTTTGAGACAGGGTCTGGCTTTGAACTTCTGATCCTCCTACCTCTGCCTCCTAAGTGTTGGCATTTTAGGTCTATATCTGCTTGATTTGCTACTGGGGATGAATATAGGAATGGTGACCCCTGTGGTAGAATTAGGGAAAAGCTGGAAGAAGCTGGGGGGAGGGGGTGGTGGTGGTGTGTGCAACCCTATAGAAAGACCAGCAGTCACAACTAACTTGGAGCCCCAAGATTGCTCAGACACTGAGCCACCAACCAGGCAAAATACACCAGCTGATATGAGGCCCCTGACACATACACAACAGAGGACTTCTGGGTCTTTACTCAGTCAGAGAAGATGCACCTAACCTTCAAGACACTTGAGGCCCCAGAGAGTGGGGAGGTCTTGTGGGGTGAAGTGGGGGTGGGGTGGGGACATCCTCTTGGAGATGGGCAGAGGAGGTATGGGATATGGAACAGAGGGCAGACTGGGAGAGAGATAAAGACTGGACTGTAAAAGAAGATTAACGAATTTTTAAAAAAAGGATTAGGAGCTAGAGTTTTTATTATCAACAAAACCTTTAGCAATCATCCCTTAGAAATGTGATTTTTTAATAGGATCTCAAAATATCTTACCTCTTTTCTACACAATTTTAAATATTTTCAGCTGTATCAGTGAAAATAAATGATTCCACATTCACTGAGCTGTAATTCCAGTTGTAACATGGATTACTCACCCAAGATGAGTTACTCCCATCTATTTAATCTTCCCCTTTCAACTCTAAAATGACAACAGCATTCTTAACCTGTATAATTGTCACCTGCGTGTGCATGTGTGCTTGTGTACATGTGGGGTCTGTGTGCCCATGTGCATGTGAAAACCAGGGGGAGGGGGGACCTCAGATATCAATCCTCTAGGGCAGTCCACCTTGGACTGTTTTTGACACAGAATCTCTCACTGATTTGGGGCCCATGAACCAGGCTACACTGGCTGATGTGAACCCTGAGGACCTACCTATTTTCTGAAACCCTAGTACATGTCACTATACTTGCCTTTTTTAGTGGTTGTGTGGCTGGAACTTGGTTCTTCATGCTTCTATGGTAAGAACTTCACTAACTGCACACTCTATATAGCTCATAGAAAACTTTTAAGCACTTACTTTTAAAATAAATTTATGTAAATTGCCCAACCATGCCTGGCCCATACTGGCCACATCTAATTTATTTCCAAATACGTATTTTGTTTTATATCATAACATTAAAATACATGAGTAAAACCACTTGCTTTTCACTCAGTTATTTTTCATAATCAACATATTCAAATAAGCTTTACTTAGGAAATTTGTAATGCTTTCTGTTTCTTAGTTCATATCCATACTAATCTGTTTTGCTCTAGTCTACAAAACTTTCAATAACAGAGGTTTCCTTTAGTAATTCCCTATTTCCAATTAAGAAAAATTGAAAAATGACAAATTCAATTACTTCTTCATTCAGTTAAAGGACATTTAGGAAGCAGCTTAGCGCCCTAAAGACATCCCAGGCTACCACATACTTGCTTTGTGGTCTAGGCAAAACATTAAGCATCCCTGAGTCTCCTTCGGTTTAGTCATCTGTGAAATGAGGATAATTCTTGGGGTTGCCACTGTGGAGACCATTTTGCAAAGACAATTACTCCAGGGAAGTTCTAAGGCTGAATGAAAGGTGATTTTTGTGCTAGTTATCCAAGGACCAGGCAAGTTGAGAAGGCCAGAAAAATGGGATGGTGTCCAGATGACATTCCTAAGGAAAGTTAACACCCACCCTATCCCCAGCTTTTGGTTCCCAGAACCACACGAGTAAAAGCTCCCCCAAACCTGAAAGGCTGGGAGCCTGCTTGGGAAATGGGAAGAGATAAAGACCAACTTTCCTAGACAGACAGGATGAAATTTGAAGTGGCGTAAAGAAGGGTTCAATAGATCCAGAGGCGAGAAGGTTCTCGAAGCCTTGAACATGAGAATCCTAGCTAATTTCCGGAGATTGTGAGCAAAGGCATGGAGGCGAGACCTACAGCACTGTGGTGAGAATGGAGACAAAAGGAAAAGGTGCTGACAGACATCATGTTAACAGGGCATAGGGTTAATGGGCCATCGAGACTGACTGACCTGGTAATGCTACCCTAAGCAGAAGCAGCAAACCAAAGGGTGGATGTACCTGGATTTTCTGCAGATACAGTCAGGGGAAGGAGACACCTCAAGTAGCAGGTCACATTTAACAGAATCTACATGATACAATCCTGTGAACACATTAGTTCCATCAGCTAATGTTGAGTCCTTAGCATTAATTATAATCCCAGATTCATGGCAGATATTAAAATGTCATTTTTTACTGATAAAATATTAATTTTATAAAGTTACTATTTAATAGCACTGAGACATAGGACAATCATGTAACCTAATGCTTAAATCACAGAACGAAACTTCACTTAGCCCCTGTGATAGTCTTTTGATTTACATGTGAAAAAGAACCAAATCTTATTGGGAGCTCATTTCTCTGTTTTGCAGTATGAGATTCTTCAAAGTTTGACTTACTATCAAACTGCAGTCTACTGTGTTACTGGATAGCAATTGACATAAAACATCAACAGAGACATTCTTAAAAAAGCAAAACAATAAAATCCAGGTTTTTCTCTTAATATAGAATAATCAACTTAATCGAGAATAATCAACTCTAAAAGAATAGACTCATTTGTTTATATTCAGCCTTGATATTTGATTTATTTTTGCTTTATATTTTTCTTCTATGCCTAATTTACTATTTTAGAAAAGGGACACTATGGAATAGGCTCTTCTGATTCTGATATGAGTGTACCTTTACGTACTTGGCGAATGCTGCTTAAAAAGAGATGGAACTGTAAGTCTCAATTCCCTGTAAATCTCCCAGACAACAAGGAGCCCACAAAGATGTCCACAAACACCCACAACACAAGGTAGTATAATTTTTTCTCTCTCACAGAAATTTCTGATCTAATACGTGGTGCACACAGCAACTATCTAGTAAGAACCATTGGTGCAAAGGAAAGGCAGGAGGGCAAATCAATCTTCTAAGTAGGCTCTGATTGCATTTACAAAGATGAGCACTTTGTACATCTTTCTGATACCCATCATTGTTTCTCGTCTCTACTCAACCTTATAACTCCTCTAGCCATCTTTGTATTCCTTCTGTATCACAGGTTTCCAAGTCTTCACTGGATCATTTTATCCACACAGACACATGGTAGAATACTTCTCACCACACACACACAAAAGGTTTTTATAATAACTCCTAGGAAAACACATAATTCTCTCCACTTTATGACCTGCCTGTCAGTATATGTGAATATTATGGAATCATTAATAATGTTTTATAGATTTTAAATTTAAGATCATCAATACAGAACAAGGTTCAGCCAGCATAGCTTAGGCAACATTAGTTCTCAAGAAAATAGGATGCTGGGAAGAAGAAAGAAATATTTCTCAGGCAGATTAGGTGGGTGCAATATTAACCAAGCAAAAGAGAAGTGTTTATGAAAGAGAGTTCAATATGTCAATGCCTACTCAGTGTGACTGTTTCAGGAAAGGAGCTGCACTTCCCAGCACAGTGATAGGAGCAAGGTGTCACAGGAAATCCTTCTCCCTCCTGAAGTGTCCTGTTTGGCTATGATTTCATAGACCACAATGAGAAATGCTAGGCAAGAGTGACTGCAAGTTAAGTCTTAATCTCCAAAGCCTGCTCTGACTTGAGCAATAGCAACATAAAATACAATAGAATTCTTGGTTGGAAGTCACTTATGCCTCCTGCTTGTGGGTTTTGAGGTAATCCATCTTTGGAGTTCCTTTTCCATCATTCTGTGCCTTAAATTCATTCACAATGAATTTGTCACCAATAAGCTTTAGGTTTTGACTTTACAAGTTGAACTGTAACAATTCAATATTGAACTTTTTTTTATTTTTAATAAAGAAGTATTCTGAGATGGAGGCAAATCTTGGTTACTTAAATTTGTACATATTTTAGTCTGCTTAAATAAAATTGCACAAATTTTAGCCACGTGTTCATTTACAGGCTGGTTTTAAAATCATTGTTATCTTCTTGAAGTAAAATGTTCTCTGTCATGTTGATTTACTTTAGACAAACAAGTTCCCCTGGTGGGTTTTGGAATTACAATTGCCTTCACTTCCCAATGTGTAAATTACAGATAAAGAAACCTTATAAGTTTCCTGCAGATATAGCTTTTCCAATGAGAGAGAGAATAATCTAATCAAATGTGATCTCCAGGTCTAGTACTTATCATTAATACTAGAGTGAGTGGGGAAAATGGTCCATTCTGGATCCTGCTCTCTGTTAAGCTGCATTCAGTATAGTATACTTTGGAATGAATATTGGATTTCAATAAAGAACATTTGGGGAATTTTAAACCCAGTAAGCAAGGATGGGATCCAAACTTATGATGGCTCCAAGATCCTTGAAATAGCAACTTCTGCCAGATCAAATACAATTTAAATGGGTCGCAGACTACTGTGGCAGTGTTTATAGAGCAGTTTACATTTGGAAAGTGCTTTTAGTCATTTATAAGAGTCATGCTGGATGTTCTACAATGACAAGGACAGTTTAATAGCACAACTAATATTCAAGATATTTTATAGAAAATTAAATTATTCTAACTTGTTTTTTTTCCTATTTGTTAACAACAACAAAGGAAGAAGATAAAAGAGGAAGAAAATGTAGAGTTTTAAGAAAAATATATGTAGGGAAGAGGACACTTTAATTCTTCATAATGAGATTCCAGTCTCCAGTTTATGGTTTATCTAATGAATCAGTATCTCCCCTAATTATCTGATATAAAAGATGAGGTTGGGATTATTATTATTATTATTATTATTATTATTATTATTATTATTATTACCAAACCAGACTACATGTTTTTTTGGCAGTATTTAGAATTTTTATTCTGTAGCTTTGGGAAGTTGCCAAGGAATTTTAAATTTCACTTTTTTATGTGGCAAAGTTATATCATGCACTGAAATTTGCCGCATATTACTTCTGAGTATAAGTCTAATGTTCTTCAAATTTGTATAAACACAAACAGATTGAAAATGGGTAAAGATTGGGTTTGATAAACAAATGGTCTGAAACACCATAAAGCAGAAGAAAAGACCTACTTCTAACACTAAATAAGAGACCAGAAAGAGAACAACTCAGAAGGAAGAATAAATCTGCTTGTCACTTGTGATAACTTAGCGAATCAGTAAAGACTTAACACACTTTCCCCTGCTGAGCTTCAAGTAGTTTATAATTGGTTTAATATTTAATTGGTTATGGGTAGAATGAGAGTATATCATATCCTATAATTTATGCAATCCTTAAAGAACATTCAAATAAATCAGCTAAAACACATTAGAAGTGCACACGTCCATTGCATACTTTTAGTGAACCATGCCTTTTGAAGATACATCCTTCACGAGCTTTATCTCATTGACTGAAACTTAACTTCTGACTTGTTTGGGTCAGTAAAATATGCCATAGCATAAAGGATGAACATTTCAGACACGACGCACATCTTATGGCATTCCTTTTAAAACCTGCTACAATAACAAAGGATGCTTGTGAGCTGTCTTGAGAGGAAAGGCTATTTGGATAGTCCAGGAGAAAGATAGATGCCATCTACAAAGTGAAATCCCATGCCAGAGAACATGGGCACCTCTAGTCAACATAACATGTCTCAGAACAATAATCCAACTGAGTCTAGCTAAGTTCTGAAAACTAACAGAATCATGAGAAAAGTTTTAAGCATTTATTTAATTTTATGCATGCATGTATGAGTCTGAGTGTATGTATTCCACATGCAAGAAAGAAGCCTTGGAAGTCAGAAGAGGTGTTAGATTTCCTGGAACTGGAGTTATAGGTGGTTGTGAGCCATCATGTGGGAGCTGGGAACTGAACATGTGTCCTCTGCAAGAAAAGCCAGTATTCTTAACTGATGAGCCATGGCTCTAGTCCTGAGTCATAGAAAATTTTAAACAAGGTTACTTTAAGTCACAGATTTTAGAATGATTTAATAAATAGCAATAATTAACTGAAAAAAATAGATGATATTTCTAGAATATTTTAACAGCAATTCTTACCATTGTTTAAAACTTTCAACATTAAAATTTTATCTTTGGGCTGGAGAAATGGTTCAGCAGTTAAGAGAGTCGACTGCTCTTCTGAAGGTCATCAGTTCAAATCCCAGCAACCACATGATGGCTCACAACCATCCATAATGAGATCTGATGCCCGATGCCCTCTTTTTGGGTGTCTAAAGACAGCTCCAGTGAGCTGGGCTAGAGCAAGCTGTGCTGGAGCAAGTGGGGCTGGAGTGAGAAGAAAAAGTGTCTGAAGACAGCTACAGTGTACTTAATAACATATAATAAATAAATCTTTAAAAGAAAAATTTATCTTTGTTTAATGTGTATGAGCTTTTCACTTATACATATGGATTCATACCACATGTGTTTCTGGAGGCCAAAAGGAGACTTAGATTCCATGGAACAAGAGTTACAGATAGTTTTGAGCTGCCATGTGGGTTCTGGGAACTGAACCCAACTCCTTTGCAAGAGCAGCAATAAGTGCTTATGCCCTTGAGCACTGAGCTCAAGTTTTAACATTTAACATTTTAACTAGGCTTCAAGGTTTAACATTTTCCTACAAGGAAGATGTTCACATATTTTGAACAAATATACTTGCAAAGCTTCTAAAGAGAGGAGTGATTCCTTTACTACCATCTGATACCTACACCTCAGAGTTTGTTTTGGGGTCTTTAACTTTTGTTTCCATTTCTTATTTTACTATTCTTCTTTATGTATTTATTAGATTAATCGCGTGTGCGTGTTCTATGTCCACACGGGTGCAAATGCCTGTGGAGGTCAGAGGCATCAGATTCCCATGGAGCTACAGTTTCACTCAGTTGGAAGTAGTCAGACATGGGGGGAGGGGTTTCTGGGAACCAAACATGGATACCCTTAAAGAGCAGTATGTGTTCTTACAAATTGAACTAACTCTCCAACTCTGGGTTAGCCTCTTCAGATATTCCTGTCGATGTATTCCAGAAGAAGAGTCTTTTGGTTCTCTTACATAATATTCATTGATCGGGAAAGTAGACTATTCTTTTTTTCTGTTTTTTTCTTTTTTATTCAGCTTTTAGATCTGCTTTCTTTATGTTAGAGTTTTCTTTTGGTGGATAGGTTCTTTTCCATACTAGGTTTTAATCCAGGATCGTGCACATGTTAGAATCTACAAATTGCACCCTGGGTCTATTTCATCTTTATGTTTTAAAGCTTGTGGCTGTTGCTTCTGTTACTTTTTAAACACCATTTTTCCCCACAGTCATACTCAACAAGTAGACTCCAGTTCCACTTTCCCTAAAAGACTGTATCCAGCCCACTCTTGTCCTTGTTTCTGAGATGGCATGCCTACCCTCCTGCTCTGATGCACAGGGTCATGGCATTCCCTCACGAATAACAGGACAGTTTTCCCTTGGCTCCTTGAATGGAGATATTTCCTGAAACTCTTGGCTCCCATCTATAAGTTTTATCCTGGTGACCCACTCTTTCTAGTCTTCCAAGCAACAGCCTTTGAGAGGTAAATAGTTTGAATTTTTACATATTTGAAAGCATTTTTTAGGTTTATAATACCCTATTACCTGTCATTTTTTGTTAAGGTATTTTTAGGTGAAAATGGATTCTTTTAGACACTAAAGGCCTTGTTCTACTGTCTTCTCATTTGTGACATGGTTCAGAATCAGCAAATCACTTTATCCTGAATATGCATAACCAGTGTTTGCATTTTGAAACCACTCAGACTTCATCTTTTTCTTGGTGTCTTCAAGTTTCACAATGACGTATGCTGGGGACTATTTCCTAATTTTTGCAGGCCAGTGACTCTTGAGGTAACTAACTTTAGTTTACAGTTTTTTCCCCCTCCTGTGGGCATTTCTTCTGTGGATTCCTCTACTCTCCTTCAAGGACTCATAGATCAGAAGTGACTCACGCTTTGCCCACTCATCTTTTACTTTTTAGAAAAATGACCCTACCTTTATCTCGATAACTTTCGTACAACTTTTTAAAGGCCCACTCTAAAATGGTTCTCGTTGCTTCTTCTTATTTGGAAGCTAAGTGATTTTTTCTTATAGCATTTGCTGTATTTGTTGCTATATAACAAAATATACATATTTGCTCTATTTCTAGCCCTGCCTCTTCACTGGCTCTCAATTCTCTTGAGCTTCCTTTGAATCTGCATTTTGGGTTCTGCCTTTCAAGTTTCAGGGTTGAACAAATTAATGACCCTTGCTGTGCTTTCAAATTAGATGAGAAAAGTGTTAGCTCCATGTTGTGAATGTGTATGATTTGTCAACAGCTCTCAGCGGACCTTGCATGAGTTGGATATCTATGGAAGAGGGGGTCCTGGTAAGCGTCAAGAACAACTGGCCTCCAGTTGCCTTTGTATAGATTTAAAGTCTGGCTTTAGATCTCCTAGGAGCTAGGTTGAAATGTAATCTTCTTCATCCTCCTGTGTTCAGGTTGGCTCTAAGCATTGCCCATTGCAATGCCTGTTGCCAGAGCCTAGTTTCTGAGATGAAACTTCTCCAGTAAATTGTCATACAATACTTGGCTGCATTAAGGAAGAAAAAGTATCTGGTGGGAGAGGTGGAGAATGGTTTCAGCCAGTGAGTTTTCATAATAGTTTTCAGTGAGACATTTTATAATTCTGTATGAAATGTATGCTTCACCCACCTTCAACAGACGGGCTGCTTCCCATTCCCATGACCTTTTAGATTCTAAGGAAGGAAGCAGGGGAAGGACCTAACTTGTTCCTAACCAGCATTCCTACTGGCAGGCATTCCATTTTGGTACTGTTGGTCTGGATACGGTCCATTAGAGACAGTGTTCCTTCTAGTTCCTGTTGGGCTCATCATTTCTCACTGTCCCTTTTTAATATAGAATTCTATGTTTTCTTATATTGTCATTTCAGTAGTGCTTGAAGAATATGAAGAAATCTACATGTGTGTTTACTGTATCAAAGACTTTATTTCCTATCCAGGGGAAATTGCGGCTCTTTGATAAGGATGGAGCTGTAGCTGATTAAAAGCTACTTAATGGCCGCTTGCTTTGCTGAATATATGTGAATCCTGACAGTGGGGCAATGCTTGCGTACATAATCAAGCAGTCGACATCCACTGTACCTTGCTGAAGCAGGAAACATTGTGACCCACTCTGAATCTTTTCAAGTAGAAGGATAGTCCTCGCCATCAGCCCAGAGTGATGAACATGATTTACAGTGAAGTGTTATGAGACATGTTGATGATAAGGCAGTATTGAATTGAACGTCAAACACGATATGAGGCATTGGCAATGTGATAAAACGGCAACATTGTCTGCAGTGAATGGCTATCAACTCAAACAATCAGCTTCAGTAAATAGATTAAGTCCTATCTTCACACAATTTCAACAGTGCTCTTAAATTCTGCTTTCTCTGTAATGCCATTTCTGTGGTTTCGTAGTCAGAAATTATCTAATGTTCTTTTCTATAAGTGTTTGTTGTCTATCACTGCAGCTCACAATTTTCAATTTTGTTGGGAGAAAAAATGCATCCCTGAAGAGTCTCTTCTTCAGTGAAAGCAGTAGCAAAGGGTTATTAACTACTTTGGGCCCATAAAAATATTAAACAAAACAACAACCAAATATTACTATTGTTCATTTAATTTTATTTAATTGTTGTGTACAGGTGTTTTGCCTTATGCAAGGATATATACCATATATGTGCCAGGTGCTGGCAAGGTCCGAAGAGGGCTGCAGTTACCCTGTAAACAAAGTTACAGATCCCTGTGAACAACTCTGTAGGGGCTGGGATTCAAAGCTCTGGAAGAGCAGCCAGTGATGGTCTTAAGTGTTGAGCCATCCCTCTACACTCTCATTTTACAAGAGATACAGAAATTGGGATGTAACTGTGTGGTAGCGTGGATGTCTAGCTTGCAGAAAGCTATGAGAGCAACCTCAAGAATGGCAATACAAACAAACAAACAAACAAACAGAGATTGCGTGTAACAAACTGAATGAAACAAAATTATCAATTATTAGATCATAGTCCAAAGCCTAAATTAAGCATCACAATTTAATTTAAGAATACTCAAATCTACCATATAGAATTCTAGCAATTTATACATATATAACTCCCTCAAGGAAGTGAAGCTCGATCCCCACTTCCCTTAAGTATGGGCTACACAAGCTAGCTTTCTCCAACATTCCAGGATGGAGAGGTCTAGAGTGGATGAGAATGGGCAGTGATGCAGTGAAGAAACCTGACCAACACAGCTCAGCTGTGTAATCATCATGCACGATGTCAACCTCTGCAAGTCACGATGATCTTCATACCCTGCTGTGACTTGCTGAGACTGGAAATCACATTCTTTCTCCTTGGAGCCCATTTGAAACTACCAACCAAACCCAATCTGAGTCATTCTATATGATACCTGAGTAGTAATTTTCAAATTTTTCGGTACTGAAAATAAAATAAGTCTGCGATCCTTGAAGCTTGTGAACAACACGCAAGCATGACGGGATAGAATGGAGGAGGAATGGGAAATGGTTGGAGACAGCTGCCCTGTCAGCAGCTGCCCTGTCAGCAGCTGCTTTGTGTGGTAGGTGACAGAGGAGAAATGCTAGTTTCAGAACCAAGGAAAGAAAGCAATCTTCGGAAAACAGAGCCAAAACAGACTGAGTTCAGAATCCTTTTCTGAGGTCTCAGCTTCAGTTGAGGAGTGGTCCCCTCTCAGTGTAAAGGTGGTTGCAGGGAGTGTAACCCATGGATCAATACCAAGAGGGAACCTTGGAAAATCCACTCTACTTTCAGCCACAGATAAATTTTAATTATTTTTTCATACAATATGTTTTCATATTTCCCCACGTTCAAACCCTCAGATGCTCTCCTTCTCCCGATTCTTACTCTCTGCCTCTGCCTCTCCTTACCTACATTCCCACCTCTCTCAAATTAGCAAAACAAAAACGAAAATCAAAGCAAGCAAAACACCAATAAGATAAAAACATGGAAACAAAATGAAAAGAAAGTGGCACAAAACAACCATAAAATAAACAAGTAAGGAGTCTGTTTTGGATTGGCTGTCTGTTCCTGAGCACGGGGCCTTCCCTGAGAATGGTGGACATACCTAGTGGTACTCTGCTGGCAAAATCTGACCTATCCATTCCCAGCAGGCTTCAGTTGCAAATAGATTTTTGGTTAGAAGTGCGATTTTTGTGTCCACCTCTCCTTCTCTCTGCTGAGTGAGACATTTTCTTAAGTGACTGAGAAGATAAACTAAATAAGGAACCCAATGCGTTTTGCTGTTATCAATGGACAATGGACACATTGATGGCCACATAAACTCACACATACTTACATATAAATAAAATATATTTTAAAGAGAGAAAGCTAGCTGGGGAGGAACATTCATCTCCTGCTTCTTCAATGAGCATGAATCACGATACAGAATCAATATTTCCCAAGTTAATAGCTTTTTATTTACCAATAATGAACCTTCCTAGAAGAAATCAGATGAACAAGACCATTCAAAATAACTTTGAAACAAAATAACTCAAAAGAACAAGGGACAAACCTGACCAAAGAAGCAAGGAACTTCTTTTAGGATGCTGAAGAATGAAACTGAAGACAACTCAAGGATTAGACATACCTTCTATGTGCTCACTGGCTGGCAGATGAGAATAATGGAAAAGGCTACATTATCAAAAGTAATCTATAAATTGAAGGCCATCTCTACCAAAACGCTGGTAGATTCTGTACATAAATGAAACAAATAATCTTAGACTCATGAGGAACCACAAACTTTCCATGGGGGCCAAAGCAATGCAGAGTAAAAAGAAATCTGAGGAATTATCAGTGCTTCATTTAAAGACATACTAAAGAGATACAGGGACAGAAACAGCAATGGACTTGCACCATATGGACAGAGAGATTAATGGAATAGAATGAGATGGGTTAGAATGGGACCTGGAATGAAGTCACACAACAGTCCACTGGTTTTGAAAAGTTACCCAGGATTTTAAAAGATCATTTTCATACATGTATATATTGTACTTTGAGCATAATCCCATACATTATTACATACGTTGAAAAGAGAGACTTTTTAAAAACTGGTGCATAAAACATAAAGAAAATCAGGGGAAAGCAGGAGAATGGGGGGGTGGGGTGAAGAGAAAGGAAGGCAATGAGTGTGCGTATGGTCAGAGTGCATGGTGTACCACTAATATGTGTGTTAACAGTATCATAAACAAAATAGAAAACGGCAGTCTGACAAGTGGTTGTAGTTTAAGGACACAGTAATTCAACACAGTGGGGTATTCTGAGTGATGTCCTAGAACAGAGGAAGGACATCGGGTACTTGAATCACATATGTATAAGCTAATTACAATGTATAAAAGCATGCTCTTTAGTGCTAACATGCCATTCTTAGGATCCAAAGAGGAAGACAGGCTCAAAGGACAGCTAAAAGCTATCACAGCCCTAGAATAAAGGCAGCATTAAATCCAGGAGGAGGAATTTAAAAACAAATGAAACAATACACCATTGTACAATGCATCTTCTTTCTTATCTTGCTGTATACAAATAACCATTTCAAGACTGCAGATAAGTTAATTAGTGTTTGGGATGCACGATATGTAATGTTCTGGGCTACTCACATGTGGAGCTGTTATGACACGCACAATCTGCTTCTTTCCTCTGGGAGCTGACAACCAAAAGGGGGTATGTGTTTAATTTATTATTCTGATATTCCTATCAAGGCTGAGTGTTATCTTGGTGTGCTGAATGCTTCAAATTGAAGGAAGCTATGAGGTCAGAAGCAAGGGCTGCCGGGCCTTCTCCTTCCTGTCTTTGCCTCACTCTGTCTTCCATGAAAGGCATCACAGACACCAGAAGCCTCTTCCCTGGAAGGAAGCATGAGGCACAGAAAGGTGCTCTCATTCATTTCCCACAGCAGGCTCTCAGAAGACCATAGGCCTGGGGAAGGAGGGCAGCTGAGGGAACAGCCTTGTGAAGCTCCCTTCAGGTTCTCCTATTGAAGCACCACCTTGATACCCAGTCTCCACAACTATCCACTTCTTTAATTGGACTTGGCTTAACTAGGCCTTTGTCTCTGAAGACTTCCATGCCACGAAAACATTGTTAAATAAATTAGCATCGTTCCTTTTAATCTTTTCTATCTGTGAGGTATCAGTTATATCTAGAGAAAAGTTACTACTCTCTTACCATGCACTTAACATTGTGTGTCTCACATAGCAGGCTCTGAAGTAAGTCATTTCCTGTGCAATTTATCTGTATCGTTTAATCCAATAAAAATGGAAAATGAATATGCAAACTACACAGTCACTATAAATTGTAGAAAACAGTTTAGAAGACAATTAGCACTGACTGATGTGATCAAAATGGTCAAACAATAAAAATAATTGTAAACGTGAGAATGGACAAGCAGAACTCTGACCCAAATGAAAACCACAGCAACAGGTGAGGAGTTTGGCAGATCCAGCATTGTTACAGCTCAGCAGCAGAACTGGTTCACAAGAGAAACGGAAACCAGCATAATAGCTTACCTGAAAATCTGTGAAGTAACTGTTGCTATAGAGATCTGTTACTTACTTTATAATAAACTGTAACTTATAATACTATTTCTCTAGAAGAATTACATCCAGTTTTTAAGGAAACTAGACTGTATCACAAACTTTTGAACTCGAAATTTATGTCGAGTTCTTTATACTTATATCTTACTTTAAAGTATATCTACTAAATACTAGTACTAGATATACTTTAAAGTATATCTAAAGTATATCTTCCTTTAGGTCCATTAACAAAGTGGTTACTGATTATGCATAAAGGGCCAAAGAAAAATACTTTCAACTTGTATTCTATAGCTGATATATGATATTAGCTTCCATTTCAAGTAGTAAAACTTTGGGGGAATAGAAGTGCATTTGTTTGGATGGTCACAGCACATTATTAAAGCTTAGTAATAGTATATTCTTGTGTTTATGATGAGGACTAAAAGCTCAAAATCAATAGACTTCAAGAAAGAAGTTCCTAAGAAGAAAAGGCCATATGGAAGGACAGAAGTCTTTGTTTGGGTGGCTTGGCTTGAGTTATGAGAGATGTGTCATGAAAATACCATATAAAAAGATAATATATGCATATATAAAGTAGATGGAGACACATAAATCATGCTAATATAATGTACATACTAGTACTATGGATGAAAAATTCATGTAGAAAATGACAAAAGAGAATAAATGAAAAAGGAGATACTTTTTTAAAATTCATTTTACATCTGATTGCTACTCCCTCTCCAGGTCCCTCTCTCCCATTACCCATCTCCCTATATCCCCCTCCCCTTCTCCTCAGAGAGGGTGGAGTCCCCCCTGGGTATCCCCCCATCCTCACACATCCAGTCTCTTCTGGGCTAGGCACATCCTCTCCACAGAGGTCAGACAAAGCAGCCCAGCTAGAAGAACATATCCCACATTCAGGCAACAGCTTTTGGGACAGCCTGGGCTCCAGTTGTTCAGGACCCATATGATAACCAAGCTGCACATCTGCTACATATATTCAGGGAGGCCTAGGTCTACCTAGGCCTATTCTTTGGTTGGTGGTTCAGACTCTGAGAGCCCCAAGGGTTAGTTGACTCTGTTGGTCTTCCTGTAGAGTTCCTATCCCTTTCTGGGCCTTCAATCCCCCTTCCCAACTCTTCCATAAGGTTCCCCAAGCTCCATACAAGGAGAAACTTTTTGTTTGTTTGCCTCTGAAGACAGGTTCTCTCCAAACCTGTTGTGGAACTCACTCTGTAGATCAGGCTGGCTGCAGATTAGCCTGCTTTTGCCGCCCCAATACTGGGATTAAAGGCTGAGAAACTTAAAAACAAAAGCACACAAAACCAATACAAGATAAATAAAAAAGAAAGAGGAAGTTAGGAGGCAGAATGAAATCTCCACACATACAGGGAAAAAAGAGGGCAAGAAGAAAGGGTGCCTCACCCTCCTTCCTAGGGCATGAGCTGTTAGCACATCTTTTCCCTCTGTTTGAAATGCTAATTAAATTATTGGCCACTGTTCACCTCTCTCATTGGGAAGGAGGGCTTTCTTTCCTCTTTGTTCAAGTGAAGTCTGAACAAGGCAAAATGTTTTCAGTCTTCCAAAGAAACCTTTTCAAAGTCCTTGGGCTTTTCTTTTTTTTTTTTTTTAAATGTTACTTTTTTTTTTTTTTTGATATTTTATTTACATTTCAAATGTTTCCCCCTATGGGGGTATTCCCCCACCCTCCCACCCACCCACTCTCTTCTTCCCTCCTTGGCATTCTCCTATACTGGGGGATCTAACACTCGCAGGCCCAAGGGCCTCTCCTCCCCCTGATGGCTAACAAGACCCTCCTCTGCCACATATGTGGCATGGTGGTCCCTCCATGTGTATTCTTTGGTTGCTGATCCAGTCTCCAGGAGCACTGAGGGTCAGGCCAGTTGACACTGTTGCTCCCTCCATGGGGCTGTAAACTCCCTCAGCTCCTTCAGTCCCTTCTCCAGCTCCTCCATCTGGGACCTCACACTTGGCCCTACTGTTGCTGTGAAGTGACTCTTGGGTATTCCGAAATTTTGGGCTAATAACCACTTATCAGTGAGTACATACCATGATCATTCTTTTGTGACTGCATTACCTCGCTCAGGATGATATTTTTAAGTTCCATCCATTAGCCTAAGAATTTCATGAAGTCATTGTTTTTAATAGCTAAGTAGTATTCCATTGTGTAAATGTACCACTTTTTCTGTATCCATTCCTCTGTTGAGGGACATCTGGGTTCTTCCCAGTTTATGGCTATTATAAATATGGGTGCTATGAACATAGTGGAGCATGTGTCTTTATTACATGTTGGAGCATCTTCTGGGTATATGCCCAGGAGTGGGATAGCTGGGTCCTCAGATAATATTATGTTCATTTTTCTGAGCGTCCCCCAAACTGATTTCCAGAGAGGTTGTATCAGCTTGCATTCCCACCAGCAATGGAGAAGTGTTCCTCTTTCTCCACATCCTTGCCAACATCTGCTGTCACCTGAGTTTTTGATCTTAGCCATTCTGAGATGAGGTGAGGTGGAATCTCAGGGTTGATTTGATTTGCATTTCCCTGATGACTAAGGATGTTGAACATTCCTTTAGGTGCTTCTTAGCCTTTTGAGTTTCCTCAGTTGTGAATTCTCTGTTTAGCTCTGTTCCCCATTTTTTGATAGGGTTATTTGGATCTCTGGAGTCTAGCTTCTTGAGTTATTTGTATATATTGGATATTAGCCCTCTATCAGATGTAGAATTGGTAAAGATCTTTTCCCAATCTATAGGTTGCCATTTTGTTCTATTTACAGTTTCTTACATGGCTCCCAGAGGCTTCTGCTCACAGCCTTTTGTCTCCATCCAGGTCTTGTATCATTAGCAGGGATCCACGCTAAGCCTTTTGCTTACTGGCCAGGTCTCCGCTATGTGGCTAAGTCTTATGGAGCTTTCCTCAGGACCAGTCATCCTTTGTTCTAGACAAGGAGCTACATAAAATCGGCAATACTGATCAGATCTACAGCTATGTTCCCAGTCTCATGAGTATTGACTAACACAACAAAGCTCTACAGTATGTACCGAATGCTTGAAGGACTAGCAAGCAACGCACAAGAACTAATAGTGTGGAAACTGAGACATCTTTCTAAAGTAAGACAAATTGTTGAGCTGAAAACAGAAAGATGCAGCAGATATACAAAACCTTTGACCTCCCCCTATTGGCCTAAAAGGAAGACACAGATTTGCAACTACAAAATGTATCATGCTTTACCTTCTACCAGGGAATACAAATAATAAGTATTGAACACAATATTGAACAGGTCCCTATAGGCCTGATGACGGTGTCAGAGGAACCAACAATAGGGTTCCCTGACTTGCTATCGCTGCCACCTGTCTTCCCACAAGTTACTACCCTTTAAACTTTGCCTTAGTAAGTCTCTAAAAGTTATTGTCCTTTGTTGAAGACACCGGATAACTGGAAATCAAAGCCACCTCTTGTAGAATTGCCCACAGACTAGATAACTACTGCAGCCTTGTAAGAAAATCTTGATCTGCTTTAGCAGATGAGTCTTGAAACATTATGTAAGAATCCTCTCTGCCTCTAGAGGTGTTATAGGTATGGCTGTATGTCACATGCACATCAATAAGTGGCAGAAAGGAAAGAAGCTATTTCTATGTTCAGTGTTCTGACCTGTGAACATCTGAGTGATTAGTAGTCTAAAGTTCTCTGAAAAAAACAAGCCTGAGATGACTACCAGTCTGGTGCTATGGGGCCCAGACAGGGAGCAAACCAATAAAAAGTAAAAACAAGCAAGCAAGCAAGCAAGCAAACAAACAAACAGTGAAAGAATCTTCAGGGGAAAAATACTGTTAAAATGGTTGATTTAGAATAAAAAGTCTACAGGGATTTTCTTTTGAATAGTTTCTAGCAAGCATCTGAGTAGGGAAAAGAACCAGCCATATTACTTTATATTGTTTTGAAATTATGTTAACTTAAAAACATGGACATGTTCAGCCTGACCTGTCCACATCTACTGAGTAGACAAACATCTATCAGGATGACCCATTCTCAACCAATGCAAACTCAAGTGGGAATGACAGTTTACTCCTAGTGCCTTAAGATTTCTAATCAATTGATAAGTAACCTAGTTGTCAATTACAATATTCTATTGTATTGACAGGTAAATGGGAATACGAATTTTACTCCCTTTTTTTAACAATAAAACTCTCTCTATCTCTCTCTTTCTCTCAAAAAAAAAAAAAAAGTCATACAGAGATAGAAGTGGCATACTAAATAATGTTGTGAGATCTAGGCAAGCATTTATTTGGAGACCTTGGGACACAACAGTGGACCAGTGTGAGGAGAGTGAGGAAATGATACAGCTCTTTGATGAAAACTGTACCTAGTGTGCCTCCATCACAGAGAAAAAAGACATAACTTCTTGCCATGTTCTTTCTAACACCAAACCGTATCCAAATACAATTAGGAACACATACACAGACAAAAACATAGACACCCAAGCACACACAGATACACACACAGACACATACATGTACAGACACACATGCACACACACAGACATGCAAACAGAAACACACACATAGATACACACAGACACACAGATATATGTGTAGATACACACACAGAGACACTTTTGCGTACACACACACATACACACATGCTGTCAGTACCATTGTTTATTTGCTCATGCTTTCTAGTTATGCAGAAAGCTGGGAAAAGCCGGCCTAGGCATGAGAGCATGACACACCACAACAGAATGTGGGAACATTATCAGCTCTTCAGGAGGAAGATTATTTCCAGGCTGCTTTCTCAAGAGAAAAGTCATAAATTGGTTGACTAAAATTGTAGGGATAAAGGTTTTTCCTCAATATTTACATAGTTTGGTATTTAGGGGAAGGGAAATACCCCTTCTTGAGACTGAAACTTATCTCTTCAACAGGAGTCCTCTATAACAAAAGTAGATTAAGAGAAGAAATGCTTCCCCTAGAGCTCACCAGTGTTAACTAATACCATTTCTCACTGGTGCTATTATCTTTGTGTGCTTTCCTGAGGATCTTACTGTAAAGCTATAGCTATATTCTTAGTTCTCCTAGTCAATATAATTTTAAAATATTATCATTTATAATAGGCATGCAAATATATATTTAGGCAGCATAAGAGCCTCCATGCGGAAAAGAGACTAAGCAACCAGAGACGCTGTACTTTTATACTGAAGAAGAAACGGACAGTTGTACAGAGGTGTAATTAGATGCAGGGGCATAAGATTGAGACTTAGAGGCCTGTCTGTGTACACTCAGTACCTCTGTGCCTTCAGAGATAAGGACACTCCTTTCTTCTGGGTTCATGGCAGCACATCTTATGTAGGATCTTATAACTATTTCCGGGGAATGTCAGAAAACCCTTTCTAGGTTTTACGACTTCTTGTTTCAGGAGAGAATGGGCAGAGTGGAAATCACTCTGTTTTGCATTCATGATCATGCTGTTCTCTCAAATGCCAAGTGGTTGTAGTTTTTAGGAGTGTATTCTGAACCTTATCACATGTAAAATGAGTGCTTTCCTATTCCAACCAGCAAATTACACCATTAAAAAATGTAGCAAGTAAGCAAAACCCCATGATAACCTTCGGCCATAGGGTATGCAGGGCTTCTAGGAACCATCAGACAGTAATGCGGCAGAAAGATTTGTGGCTCATGAACATTACCCTTCTCCCCACTGAAAGAAGCTTATTAATGTAGGCTCTATAAAATGGCTGTGCAGTATAAATGAAGGAGACTGTGGTATCCAGGATATAGAAGAAAATAAAAAATTACACTTGGGAAATGGAATATAGATATGAGTGGTTTGGGCCAGTGACAATGTCATAAGCAATCCTGTTCTAGTTCCTTGACACTGGGAGCCCCTTGCTGACAATGATAGAATGGCCTAAGGAAGGAGCCTGGTACCCAGTAAGCCCAGTAAGTTTCAAAACAGCAACTGAGCCAGGAGTACACACACTGGACTGTTGCTTCTACAAGAACTGGAGGGTTATTGGGTGAATATTTACTTAGCACTGAGTTTTTAGGATATGTCTGTCAAAGTGACTAACATTATGTGAACAACAACAATAATAAGGATTATTGGTAGGAAAAATGGAGTTGGAAGCTTAGCTAGATTTTAGAAGATACATGGAACTGGTACACAGCTTATTCAACACATCAGAAAGACTGGTGTTTATGAATATGGCCCTGCCATGAGCTGACTGTGTCTTCGATATGCTTCTGTGTGATAGCTAATATTTATTTTCAACCTGATTGGATCAAGAAAGATATAGGACATCATTAAGGCACACCTCTGTGTTTTCCAGAGAATGTTACCAGTACAGACAGAGTTCATTCATTTATCCATCCATCCATCCATCCATCCATCCATCCATCCATTTCTGTACTCATTCTTACTCATGCATAGAGCATAAGTATAATCCAGTTACTTTCACTTAGTTTCCAAGCTGTGGCTGTTCATTTGTTTTATTTTTGAGACAGGGTCTTAAGGCTTCCTGGTTGAGGCTGAGCCTGTTCTTTAACCCCTGCTCCTCCTGCCTTAGCCCTTCAGTTGCTGGAATTACTGACATGTGCCACCAGACCCAGCTCCTTGCTTGTCAATGTTTGCATGCAGCTGCCTGTAATTAGTTGCTATTTACATTCCCTAGATTTAAAATTCCAAGGTTCTCTTATAAGTAACAACTCAAAGGAAATACCAGTTGCCCCTCTGGTCACTAATTAAGAAGTATGAGTGGAGAGATGAATAGGGATTGTTTATTAATAGCTTACTTTGAAATGACTTGCTAAAATAATTTATAACAAAATATATCTAAAAGTAAAACTCAGCCTTTGGGGGGTAAAATATGCCTTTCTTCATCACTCTTTAAAAATCAAAACTCTTCCCCTAATGAACTGAAGCCAAAGCTCTGTGAATAAAGAGAGGAAGCCATGGCTAGATCCATTCTGAATGCTGGAAGGAACCCCAAAGTCTAAACTGAACTCCCCTGGGGGAAACTGAAAATGAAGATTTGCCTTTGATATGTGTGTAATTAGAATCACTGATGTGCTGGACAGTCCTGCAGTGAACAATAACATACTGTCAGGAAAGAATATGCTGATAACCTACAGGTGAGATTCATTTCTCTTGTCTATGCTAATTGAGTCATGCTGGAGAATTCAGTGGAAGCCAAATGGAGACAATTTTGTTTCCTGCACTGAACTCAAATGCCCTGACAGAATAAATCACATCAGTCCTTCTAAGTAGCAGAGGTCACCCAGCATAGCTTACATAATCCAGGTGTGATGGGAAAACAGCTAAACAAAACATATTAACAAACAGTGCTTCAACATCATTGGTTTAGATCCGTGGAGTGGATTGAGTCAGCTTAGCCCCTGAGAACATCTGGCTTCTTTGAAAAGATATTTTTAATTAGAGCAGGAGGCAGTCTTAAGGAATGGATATTAGACCAGTTAGATCTAGGGAGGATTCTTTTGGTTAGCACCCGGAAAGAGAAGATGTTACTTTCCCACATAACATTATGAGGACCCCAAAGTTCTTTGTGTGGCAAAATCACAGAGTTCATGGGCAATGTGGGCAATGAGGAAGAACTAGTATTTAGGGTCACTAGGAGCAATAGCCTAGATGTTCCACTGCTGAACTAAGTGACCAAAGCAGGTGGCTGGGATTAGGATTTGCAGTAAACTCAGGAGGTAAGGCTCAGAGGTAGGAGGTGAGGTAGTGTGGTGACAGGGCTTATGTCAGCTCAATTCTTGATCTGCCACCAACTAGATGGTTTAGAGTTTAATGTTAACAGAGTAGCTCTTTAATAGCAAGTTACATAGCCACTCAATTTCCATATCTTTAAAATAGACAAAATGCTGTGTGTATCGCTGGATTTTGTGGGATTTACGTGCTACAACAGATTTATAGTGGGATACGACAGTTGAGCCTGAGGTCAGCTTGCTGCTGAAAGTTTAGTATTTTAGGAAAAGCCAGATGAATCAGGAAACAGGCCAGTCGGGAGACCATGCACATGGAAGGTAAAGGAGCTTCCAGAAAAAGAACCCCTGAAGGAAGATCTACTTTGAGCTGGCAATAATTTCAAAAGCATTGCAGAGGAACCGCATGGTATATGGGCTGGTATCTTCTACTCAGATTGACTTGATGTCACACCCTTGGATCTGTGTGGGTAATTTACAAAGACAGGAGAATCTGTGTATATTGTTATACCTTACCACAGAGTTTGATGTTCTCCCTAAAGAGAGTTATTCAAACAAGAGAGAGGGATTTTCTACTTCCAACAAACATTGTACTTTGGTATAGGAAGGTTTCAAGTCAATGGTGATTGCACTTAAGGCAGTGCCAGTGAACTAAGGGAACTCTACCTCAGAAAGCAGGTAGACAAGGAAGCAGCACCAGCATATATACCCAGGGGACTGGGGTGACAATGAGAGGAACAGAGATGCCAAGTGACAATGTGTAGAAGGTCCCACAATCCCTGGGGAGGGTGGCAAGTGGCTGATGGTGCCACAGTAACCAGTAGACAAACAGTAAGGGCACTGGGCGTATTGACAAGAGGCACTCTGGGAAGGACAGTGGTAACACCTAAAGGAGTAATTATATACCTCGTTCACTGGTTTGTGAACATGGCTGCCCCACTGTCCACAGATCACCAGAAAACACCTTAGGAGAAGAAAGTAGGTGAACCTGGGAGAGAGCTGATAGGGTGATGTTATTTCCTAGTCTTGCATGATGGTATGTGAGCAAGCTCTAACTTCATGGAGCATAAACAGGAACATTATCTATACTGTAGACTATCACCTTCAGCACCATTCGGAGATGGAGATTCGGAGTATACACATGCACGTGCATATCCTTTATTATGAAATCATGACTGAGTGTGAAAAATTATGTAGGTGTGGGGAAATTCCTTATTTGTTTTTCAGCTTGTTACCCAGTTGGAAAATGGGAATAACGTGATCTACTTTAGTTTCAGGAGATTGCGCAGGTAGAATGGGAATAAAACATTGGTATCATAAGTATCCAGAAACGTTAATGTCCTCCATCTCTGGCCAGTTGGAGAATTATCCAGTTAGCATCTCAGAACCAGTATGGTTGCTGATTACTACCAAAGTAGGAAAGACTAGAGTCACACCAGAAGGTTGAGCTCGGAGTTCCCATCCCCACCACACATACCTAATGCTTTGGTCTTCATGGACAACTATGAATCTAACACTGTGGCTGACAGTGAATTGGTGTAGAAGGAAAACTTAGGGTAAATTCTAGCTTGTATGTGGCTGACTGAACTAAGGCAGGGAGTCCATTATGCTCATCCCTCCTGCTGAGCTTCCATTTTTATTCATTGGTAGAAAACATATACAATATGGAGTTTAGCATCTTAATCATTTTAAAACATGCAGTCCAGGGGCATGAATACTCTCCCATTGGGCAATCGCCACTACCATCTTAGAAGCATTTTTATTTCTTCCAACCAAAACTCTAGTCTCCTCAAATCAAAATCCCCCAACCTATCATCACTATGAGTGCCAATTTGTTTTCTGTGCTCATGAATTCGGGCATTCTAGGCATGTGATTCCTATCCTTCATCCTCACATGGCTTTCCAGGGGCTTGGATCTGACCAGAGGAGTGAGGTGATAAGAGATGCAAACAGAAAAGCAGGGATCAGGTGGTGTGAGCACTTGGTTGGGGAAGCCATATCACCCTGGAAGCTTGGCGTGTTTATTATAGAGAGTTGAAGAGAGAGCTTGTATTACTGAAAACAGCTGAGAAGGGAGGCAGCGTTCTCATGGACAGATAAACAAGAAAGCAGGGCTTATGCTATCCAGTTTACATTATCAAGGAAACTGGTTTAGATAATCTAGGTAGGAGTGGTCTGTGTACAGAGGCAGTCTTCAGGCATAAACACTGGAGTGAAGAGAGCTTTGGTGGACTTTTTCTGCATACTCTGCCAATGCTGGTACTTTGTCTCCCAAGAAAGCTTTTGACATTGCTCTGAGCCTGAGGGTGTGGGATCCTTGTTGTGGCCCTGCCTATGTTAAAGACACACATTCACTAGTAAGTCACTCATCCAGGGCTTGCTCTGCTGCTTATAGCCATGATATACCACCGGTTGGAATTCCATCCCTGTTTGAGGACATATCCTTTAATGGCTATGTCACAGTTCACTTACCCTTACATCCACAGTGGTCATTTAGCTTGCTTCCAACCTTTTGGCTATTGTGACTGAGACTGCAGTACCATCAACATACAAATACCCACTTGGGGCAGCCACTCTCAACCTTTGATTTACATATCAAAAAGTAGAATTGCTAGCATGTATGGGAACTACCATGAATGGATGGTACCGTACTATTTTCCAATATAGATATACAACATTTTTCTTTTTACCTCCAGTGCATAAAAGATCTGCTTTCTCTACATCCTCACATTTGGTATTGCCTGATTTTATTTGTGTTTGCATCATAGTTATCTTAATGCATGCTCTTTTGTAGGACGTTTAGCAGTCCCTAACAGGAGCAGTGGAAAGTTGAAATAAGCATCATTGAGCTCTAATAGCTGATTGTTCTTTGCTAACTGCTACTTATATTTGCTAATTCAGTCATCAAAGTGCTGTTTACTGAAAAGTGTGGATTATTTCTTCCCATTTTTAGGTAAACTTTAATTATCTGTAGATTTTCAATTAATAGTATCTATTTTAGTTGCTATTTTTTGAAATCATCTGAAGTAGGTGTAATTTATGGATTGTATTTATAAACAAAAATTAGCAAGTTTATAAAAATCCAACTGAGTTTTCAGGAGGTTAGACTCAACGAGTTGATTAACTCCAGCAGTTTGAATATACTTTATCTAGTGGTATAAAATGTCATCTTCTACAGCCTACCTAGATTTCAGCTATAGGCAGAAACATCTGTCTGTAGCTTTAAAGAAGCTTCTCCAAACTTGAAATCAGAATATGTTACATTTAAAGTAGTTGTCCCAATAGATGGTTCTGGAGATGGGAAATGGTGACAATTACACAACAATGGAAGAGTTTTCATGCCCCAGAGCCATACACTTAAAAACACACACAACTCTCTCACACACATACATTCAAACACATATTCAAACACATACTCAAATACAAACACACTCACACACAAACACTCACACATACACACACACTCATATTCACACTCAAACACACACAAAGCAGTCACACACTCACATGAATATCATACACACACACTGTCACTGACACACACTCAAACGCATATTCAAGCTCACACACACACATACACTCACATATACTCACACACAGACACTCACACAAACACTCAGATACACTTACACATTCACACACATAAACACACACACTCAGGGCTCTGTTGTGGATAGCTCTGGTGCTGTTTAAATTTTGATGCTAATTCTGCTTCCCCAAGAGGGGCTAGCTGGAAGGAGGAGTGAATTCTGTACTCAGGTGACTTCCTGTGAACTTTCCCCTAATGAATAAAGATTTCTAGGAACCAAACACTGGGAGAGGAATAGGCAGGACTTCTGGGTCAGAGAGGGGAAGAGAGGCAGGAAAAGGTGTCTTGATTTTGGACAGGGAGAGCTTAGAGGACAAAATGTAGCTAATAAGAAGCCCCCAGATTAGATGTCAGATCTGCCAGGATTCACCACTGGAGGAGTTATACTTAGAATAGCTTATAAGATTAAGATACAAGTTGCTAGGCCCAGCAATTGAGTTACCTGTTGATTCTGAACTAAGGTTGTGTGGTCTTTTCCTTCACATGTTGACTGAACTGGGTTCCAGAGAGAAAGGTACAGTAGCAAAGCGTGGGTTTGTGAGAAGTGTATCCCAAAAGGCCATGGGAATTTGGAAGCATGGGGCCAGCATGGCAGCAACCTGTCCATGCGAACTTAGCAAGTTGGGTGGAAAGATTTCAGAGCTCCGGGTCAGAGAGTCTGCCGAGATGAAAACAGGCTTGCTTGCCATCCGGTGCCTGGCCGGCCTGCCTGCTGGTGCACTGCCAGCATAGAGTGGATTTCTTTTTTTAGTATTTCACGCAGCACACATACATAAACATACCCACACATATGAAACATGCACACACGTTCACACACACGCACACACTCACGAATACTTAAACACACACTCACAGAAAACACTAACACATGTTTACACACTCACGTGCACACTCAAACATGCACTCACACACACGCATACACACATACAGACACACACAAAGACTGACACACTCTCATACACTCATATAATACACTCATAGACTCATAGACTTAAACATACATACTCACACACACTCAAACACACACATACACACTCAAATATATACTCACACACACACTCACATGTACATACACTCATATACAAACACACTCAAACATATACACACTCATACACACTCATGAGCACACACTTGCAAATATGTATACACTCGCACACTCATACCACGGGATAAAAGTGGAAGCTATGGAGGAAAGAGGAACACAACGTATTGTCTGCCCCATGATAGCTCCTATAAAGCCCTAGGATTTATATTATTAATCTATAAAAGCATAAATCTGCATATAAAATGGCTCCTTATTGTATCAGTTAAAGATCAACGAAACAGAACTAGAAAAAACATAAGCTGTGTATCTTGACCTCTGGAAAGTATAATGAAGCCTTCTCTAACAATGCCAGAGTTGTGTGTTTCAGTATTTATACACTGGATGAGAATCTAGAGAGGAATCTTTAAAAAACATTTATTTTCTACAGAAAGTAAGGAATATAATATTCTCATCTACTAATGAAATAAAACCCCCGAGCGACATGTAGGATTATGGGCCTACAAGAATGGATGCTCCAGGGTTAGTCCTTCTACCTCCCTGACTCACTATCATGTGTCATGTCACACCTGTCCAGCAATATTGCACCTCAATTGTACGATTTCCTCCCTTTTTGTTTGCTTTGGCATAGAAAAAGTGAACGCCCACTTTAGACTTCTGAGATATACATATCTATGGGCTTTTCCCTCCGGAATTTAATTAATAACTTCAAAATCCCTGGCGTGGACATGACATACTTATTGGGAGGCAGTGTATGTGCTGTGGAGGAGGTGTCTCAGTGGGCGCTACAGGTGAAGAATGAAGGTAAGACAGAAGTTACAGTCTGTGAGGTTGCAGAAAGCTGAAGTGAGAGCTTTGCACTTCCTGCTTTATGCACTGGTGAGGCGGAGGGACAGGTGTGCTGGCTGGGGATAAAGGACTTTGAAACACTAGAGCTTTGCACATGCTTAGCAAACTCTCTACCACTGAAATGTATCTTGAGCTGATGTTGACTCTGGACAGCCTCAATTACATTTCACAATAGACATGGAGTGCTTGTTATAATTAAGCATTTTATAGTTGTCATACCCTTCTACATGGCAAGCTTTCCATGGCACACTTAAATTGAGAATTGACTTAGAAGTGGTTAAAAAGACAGGCTTCTTGAAAAGCTCCTCGGAATCTGTTTAATGTAATATTCCTACTCTACAAATAAAAATAGTGAGGCCCAGAGAGAGGGTGATCTGAGCCCCATCAGAATGATGAACTAAAAGGAATTCTTGACCCTCCTTAGTAGTAAGACAGGTCTTGTTCCCAGAGGCCACTCCCATGCTTTCTTAATGCAGAATGCTCTTGTGTTTTTATCTCAAAAGGAATTGCTGTTCTCCCTAAACTCCTAAGTTACTGCATTTTTTTCCTTGGTAATTTTCAATCTTCTCCAAAGTGTTCTGAAGAAGACCCTTAAGAATACACTAAATATATTTTATTGGCCTGATGTTTGTTAGTTACACAGTGGTTATTATCTAAATATCTGGTATAAGTTACTTCCCAAAAGCCAGTAGTGGGTCAATTGCTCCTACTTACACCTTCTATAGGATGAAGTGAGGCCAGAGGAGCAGAACAACCTGTCCAGAATGCTCCCAGTTGACAACTGACTGACCTATGATCTGGACATGGTTCTCTGGTCTGTCTACTTAACCGTCACATGCTATATTTTCATCTCCAAAGGAAATCCAAAACTAAAACAACAGCAGAGCACCTACTCATTACAACTGAAGTGAGGTTTTTTTTCCAACGTTCACATTAAAATGCTTTATTGAATCTAATTTCAGATTCTGCTTCCTAAGGTGGGAGGTGTACTGGGGAGAAGGAGGAGCCAAAAGCCACCAGGAGTGATCTAAACTGCACTGCCAGTGAGCGCTCCATGGTGGAAGCCATGTTGCCAGGAGTGGATGTTTGTTTTCAATACACGTTAGTATATTCATAATTCTTCTATTACTTTAAATACAGGTCTTCAATGTGGAAAGAGCAATGCCACCTAAGTAAAACTAGGCAGTTACTTCTTCATCTCAGGTAAAACAAACAGGCTATTATTTCATAAATGACATTTTAATTACCAACAGGAGGCCATTAAAAATGCATCCTGGCAGTTTGCTTGGTTCCTCTTGGAAAGATAATATTGACAAACTGCTATGGAATTGCAGTTCTGGAAACAGCATAAATTGAGATCAGTAATAAAACACATTCACTTGTGTACCCTAAAGCAATGATAAACAATTTGAAGAGGGAAGACAAAGTTGAAATTATATTTCTCTTTCTTAGGGAGAGACAGAAGAGAGAGGAGATTTGCAGGAAGAACGTCGTGCCTGTAAATTTATCACTTATGCGAATTACTTCATGTGCTTAGCATAGCAATTTGAAGATTCAGCCATGCAGGGAGTCACAGAGGAAGGGGATGCTCCAGAACTCCAATTCCATTTTCTCTACCTGTGAAGAGGACCCTTGCAGGAGGCCCTCGGCTGGATGGAGGATTTCAGGAGAGCAGCTGGATTCTGTAGCCCAGCTCAGAGACCTCATCAGGGGCATCTGGCATAATCCTAGCAACTGGGATGATTACAAATCCCACAGCTTCTTCTCACAATGTGCACAAGGCTTTCAAAAGTTAAAGTCCTTCCTGCTTATGGTGTTTGAGGTCTCCTGATAATTCTGATCAGGGTGAATGCTTTTAAGTAAGGGTACCATCACTCCAGAAACCACGAGAACAGCACCAAGTCATTTATCTTTTCCCTGATCCCCCTAGGAAATATATTTGTATTGATCTCCTTAGTATTAACCCAAAGGAGATATGCCCTGGTGATGGATTCCGCTGTTGGTTAACCATAGTAAATAAAGGAAATTCTTCTTGTGTCCTTTAGGGCAATGCGATTTACTTTGCTTTCCCTAGAGTGACTGCAGAGGTAGGAATATTGGTGGGGTCTTGTGTCTCTGGAGAAAGCTGAGGATGACAAGTACTCAGCTTGCAAAAGACTAGTTAAATAGCACATTCTGTCATTTCTTCAAGAGTGTCCTCCTTCCTCACTCTCTATATTTATTTATTTATTCTTTCAATGACTATTTTAGAGACCATTTCCTATGACTAATCTCCAAATAGATGGGGACTTTGAGAAGAACTAAAATCTAAAGTATATATTACATAGAAAATTATTAAAAAGATGGAACCACCTTGAAGCAATTCATAGAACATTAGTGTGTGTGCGTGTGTGTGCGGGTGCGTGCATGTGTGTGTGTGTGGGGCAGTATTCAATAGCTATGGAGAGAGCAGCTTTGTTCCATAATGGAATATTGAGTTCAGTGATTTATGTCTTTGTTTCTGCCAGTGGCTGGCCTCAAACTCCATGCGTAGCAGAGGATGACCTTGAACTTCTGATCGTCCTGCATGTCCTTTTTAGTCCTAAGATGATAGGAAGGAATAGTACTGAGGGTTGAGTTGGAGCTTGGTGAATGCAGGGTGAATACTTTAAAGTTTTAAGCAGCATCAATAGTGAGAGAAGAATATGATGCCAAGGGAGCCGATTGGGTGCTTGCGTCATAAGCATCGAGAGCTCATTTTGGGTCTCAGGCACCCACAGGAAAGGCACATGTGTGGTATTATGCATCACTAACCTAAGCTCTGGAGTAGTCGAGATAGGTGACTTCTAGGACCCTGATGCTAGCAAATCTAGTCAAAATATCAGACTCAAGGTTCAGTGAGAGACCCTATGTAAGACTTAGGTGGAACACAGTTGAGGAATACATACAATGTTGACATGTAGCCTATAGATTATGTGAGCACATGAACACATGCATGCATACACACACACTGGGGGGGAAGGGAGGGGGGAGGGAAAAAGGTAGAACTTTAGAAAGAATTATATTCAAGTTGATGGGGTTGTGTCCTATACTTCACAGGACTTGAGAGAGACGTAAGGCTCAGAAGAGACTGAGTAAATGAGGGCAGGAAGACTTACAAAAAGAATATCAGAGCCCTAACACCCAAGCAACCTCTAGCCAAACAAACATACAAACTGACCTCCCTGGTGAGAATTAGGACTGAAATACAGGATATGGGTCATGGGTTAGCTCTTTCTAAAGGAAGCATTTGGGACATGAAAAATTAAGTTAGGATCTCTGACTACTTCCCACTAAACTGAGGACATGGTATGCATTTAGAGATCACAGTTGGCTCCTTTGCTTCTCATTCCTGAATATCAACAAGCTTCATAGTTTTAGCTTTCTTGTTAGAAAAGCCAAGAACATAAAAGGAAAGAGCAAAAAAAGGACCAGCCAGGAGGATGTCACCAGAGCACCACAAACATTGAAGCCAAACAAACAAAACAGAAAACATCCAAAGAAATGTTCCATGGGGTAAAAGGTGTAATGTGCAAAATTTAAAGAAGTTTAATTGAGTCTGGTGAGAGGAACAAGAAATTCTCTTGTTTGGGGGAGTAATGAACAAAGGAAAACCTAAGATGTAGAAAGACAGACAATAAAGAGGGTCCTTTAAACAAGGCCATAATGAGCAGGCATTTGCAAAGGAACATTTAATCAGAACTTTCAGCTGAAAATTCCCTGTGCAGAGAAGGAAAAAAAAAATCAACAGAATAGCCAATAACCTACTCAACAGGTGAAAATATTTGCAATATATATATATGTATATATATGTATATATATGTATTTATATTTATATTATATATAAATATAAATAAAATAAGGAATTGGTATGCAGAATGCATGGGGACTCAGTAGAAAATAATATTGAGAATGATAACCTGTTTAAAAGGAGACAGAGAGTGGCTAACAGGCATGTGAAAAGTGGTCAACATCACAAATTATCAACGAAGTGTGTATCAGGACTACAATGACACCCTACTAAGAATGGCTGTTACTGTGCCAGCCAATGAAAGAAGTGGAGAAAATAGGAACCTAAAGTCTGCTGGTGCGCTGTATGTTAGAGCAGATTCTGTGGCAAGTGTACCTACAGAGGTTCCTCAAATCATTACAGTGATCCAACAATCCGACTATGAGGTACAACTTCACGGGAAATAAAAGCAGTATGGTGAAGAGGCATTGAAATACCCAGGTCACTTAAGAAGGACTAACAACCCTCAAGAAATGGAAATAACCCAAACGTCCACCCACTAGTAATTACGTAAAGAAAATGCCCTAAGTACACCCAAAGGATACTATTTGGCCAAAAAGGATGGATTCTTGTCTTTTGTAATAACATGAATGGGACCAGAGATCATTAGAATAAGAGAACAAGTCAGGTGCCACAAGAGAAGGACTGCACAATCTAACTTCTATGTGGATTATGAAATAAAAAAGTCTCACAGGAGTTAAAACTCGGATGATCTTCACCAGAGGGTGGGAGAAAGTAAAGGGAAGGGGAGGACTAGGAAGGAGATGCCCACATAGTTATTAGTTACAGTTAGAGGGAGGGAGTTCTGGGCTGCTAATGTGCATCAGGTGCACATCTAAAAGTGAAGTGTTACACATTTCAGAAAAGCTAGAAGACAGCATTTTCATGTTTTAAGAATGCATAAATGATAAATATTTGAGAAGACAGATATATTGGGCCTGATTATACAAATATATATCTAAATTCGCATGGTATCCCAAATATATATAATATTATAATATTTGCTTCTTGTTTAAGATAAGTTTAAATTTAAATAAATGAGAAAAAAGATTCTTTCTTCAGACCTTCAAAGTAAGTCTTCAAATGGAAAAAGTCTGCTGTAGACTGGAACGGGCCCAGCTTTTAAAGTAGTATAAGCACACCGAAATTTCAGAGACCCAGGACAAAGGGTCAGAAAGAGTTTGTTTTGTTTTCATTGTTGAGATGAACCTTACTATGTAGCCCTGGCTATCCTGGAAGTCACTCTGTAGACCACACTGCAAACTCACAGAGATATCACTCTTTCTGGCTCTCAAATGCTAGGATTAAAGGCGTGCACCACTGTGCCTAGCTAAGGGTCAGCAAATTTGGAGCAAAGGACTAGAGAGAAAACAACTCAACCGTGTCTGTCACACTGTCACACACACTGCATCTTCCCATTGTAGCACAATAGCAGCAGGGGTGATAGGTAAAAGAACGGATGTGCCTGCACCCCCATGGGACTGTATACAACACCTAGGTTGGATGTAGAATACTGTCATCCCTGACTATTACGGAAGGCAGAAGGCCTCACCCTGAAAGGCAGGATTTGGAAAAATGAGAGCTTCCCTAATGGAAGATGTGCTAATAGCATTTTGAGAAAAATTATACAACAGAGGTGAATGGTGACAATGGAAAACAACAATTAAATAGAACTGGCACGGGGCACAGATGATGGGCAGATGGCTGCTGTTAAGGCTCCTGTTGCTAAAACCTGGTTCCCACCAGGGATCATCAAATATGAGTTGATCATGTGGGTTCTGACCTAGTCAATGGATTTACTCATGCCTGCACTCAATTGGATGCCATTATTTAGGGTGATGGAAACACTGGAGGACACAGGACAATGTGGGGGGAGGAGGGGATTCCTTGGTGGATGTTATCGTGTTTGGGGCATCTCTAGATTTCTCTGCTTCCATGAGGTCAGTGTATCCTCTCTTCTATTCTCTCAGCATCATGATGTTCAGCCTCACCACAAACCAAAAGCAATGGAGCCAAGTGTTAAGACTCAAGTTGCAGACGCTGTGGTGAAGGCCTGCTACCGCAGAGGCAGAAAACACCCAGCTGACCTTCCCACTCCACCAAAGTCCCAGAAGAAGAAAGCTCCTTCTCCTCCTCCACACTGTCTTAAATAACCTTCGCCTCCTTTCCAGTTCCTTACGTTCACTTCATCAACTGGTTACTTGCTCCTTCTCTTGGTAACAGCAAACTCTTGGGTTTAAGGTGTGTGCTAGGGCTGAACCACACCACAAGGTTTTTCCAATTCATAATCTTGCAGTTCACAAAGTGATCAAATCACCTACAGCACCAAACCTCTGAAATTGTTACACAAATGATTCCTCCTCCCATAAGCCATTTCTTTCAGACATACTTGTCATAGTCTCGAACTGGAGGCATTGATACTGTATACCTCACAGCACTTTAATGATTTTTTTCCCATTAAGCTGACTGTCTCCTCTGGCCCCAGGCACTCATCACCTGATTCTAAAACCAACCTTAGAGAGGGTTTCTTTTTTGAATCTTCCAACTCTCTGAGCTTCTTAGCTTTGTAAGTGTGGTTAGTTTCTGGAGTCTTACCAGCTCCACTCTTCTCTTCAGGAAGAAATGCTTCCATTTGGAGGCAGTTGTTATAGAATTGTTACATGGTTGATAAGAGAAAGCATAACTCCTTCTCAACCTTAGGATAGGTCCAAGAGTGTCAAACTGCTGTCAGATCACAGGGTTTTCACCAGTGTCTCCTGGGACTTGGACATTATTGTTTCTCTTCTTCAGTTGGAGATGACACTATGTTACTCTGGTTTCCCTGTGTCCTCAAGAATAGAAAGATGCATGTACAAAGCAAGGTGATGACTGCCTGGGGTCAGAGGTGATTGTTGGTAGGGCTCAACAGTGTGCAGGTGGTCCATGGGGCTCCAGGGCTACTGTGAGTTGTTACTTTCCAGGCATGCAGCTGCCTTGAGTCACCTGTCCTATGTAAGTAACAGGTGGCCTATGCTCACTGAAGCACCACCAATAATGGAATTATTGCTTTGGTCTGTTATCAGTGCCCTATCTGAGAGGAAGAGGCTCTTTTGGGGGGAAAATCACTGTGGTGGTTTGAACATGTTTGGCCCAGGGAGTGGCACTCTTTGGAGGTGTGGCCTTGTTGGAGTAGGTGAGGCCTTGTTGGAATAGGCGTGTCACTGTGGGTTTGGGCCTTAAGACCCCAGTCCTAGCTGCCTAAAAGCCAGGCTTCTGTCTACCTTTGGATAAAGATGTAGAACTCTCAGCTCCTCCAGCCCCACATCTGCCTGGACTCTGCCAAGCTCCCACCTTGATCTTAATGGACTGCACCTCTGAACCTGTAAGCCAGCCCCAATTAAATGTTGTCCTTTATAAGAAAAAAACATGACTGTGTCATGTAAGAGAGAGTCCAGAAGTTGCCACTTTGGCTTGGTGTCTCTAAGCACAAAATGGAAGCAAATGGTACTTATTTGGAGTATGCAAAAGGCAAATTATTGAGTAATGGCCTTTGAAATTTTTAAGTTCTTAGCTAGCTCTCCATCTTCTCCACCGTCAACTGACTAGTCAGAGAACGTTTGTTTCACGTCAGCCATCACAGCTTCAGAATAGATGTGGTAAAGCATTCTTCTGAAGTGTTAGTTTAGGATAGCCACTCTTGTTGAAGGTAAAAATTCTCAATTTTATCTGCAGAAGGCCAGATTCACAGGCTTGGGATGAGTAGATGATTAACAATGTATCTGTAACGTGTTGACAAATGTGTGGGAGCTCCTAGCTTTTCTGACAGAACAGGAGTGTGAAAACTTCACCTCTACTCCTCTCTCTCTCTCTTGCCACATATGGCGCCCCTTTGGCACTCACCACTCCACTTTGCCATCCGTCTTCAGGTTCCACTACATGGCTCAGACATGCCTATCGTTGTTCTGGTTATGTCCTTGTATTTCACAAGATTGTCCCCCTCGATGTTATCCTGTGTTACTTAATCTGAGTAGAGATTTTAGATACTATTGTTGCAGAATCTTTCTCTATCAACTTGGTACCATACAGCTTGGAGTCAGAGTAAAAACAAATCATCTTAATGGGAAACTATATATAACTCACAGAAAGGCAAATATTTAATTGTACCTAAATTTAAAGCAGTACTTGATTTCAGTATAAAATTAGGTTGGAGAAATTGTACTGTTTTCTGAAATTATCTGTCCTTTTAGCCCGTGTGGAGATTTCTGTTTACCCTCTCATCTAACAAGTTTAATTACTGCTTTGAAAAAAGTGAAGTGCTCCTGGTTTTATGCTCTGGTCCTGATGGTGCTAAAGAACTTCCAAAGATCCTAATACTGAATGTGAGTTCAGCTTAGAATATCAAAATCCCTTATTTAAGGAAAACCAGACCTACACTTCAGATTTACTGTAGTACTGTGGGTTATTTTAAGAATCATTTGCTCTTTATTGACCCTACAGTACCCAAATTCACTGGGCAGTAGAGAATGTAAATAGGGGGATATATGATAAGGTTTTACATCTCAATAATGGGTCAAAATAAGTCAAATTAAAACCACAACGAAAAATAAAAAGGATACCCAGCTACCCTGCATATGTTGGTTGACTTTTAGAGAAACAGGTTAGACACGATGAGATGCTTTTGTGTAATGTGAGGGATTTTGGATGGTGTCCTTTGGACAGAGGAAATTTATTCTTAGAGTGCCTCTGTAATTTAGCCTTTGTTTGATGGATTATAGATAGAGATAAAGGCAGACGCTCATAAATGAGAATCAACAGTAAGGCTTTTTCCTATGAGAAAGTACAGTTTATAAAGATTAGCTATATAAGGGATGAAATATGAAAGGAAGAATGAGAAGGGGGGGAAAGACGAGGCAAGATACTGCAGCAGAGACGTTAAGACAGTAGAGAAAGACACTGGAGCTCCAGGATGAGGCACAGTCTGATTTGTTTAGATCCCAGCTATCAATGCAGTGGTAGATGCTAAGGACAAAAGAGGACCAACATTAATCTCCTGGTCCAAGATAATGTAAATGCTAATTACTGGGAGTCCAGAGTAAACAACTCTCTTAGAGTTAGAGATAGAGTTCAGGGTCATGACTTAGAACTTTGAGTTCAGTGTTGTGTTCATTAACCTCACCTGTGCCTGAAGGTTTTCCAATAATTGATTTCCACCATCAACCACCTTAAGTTTTAAATCCATTCTATAAGTGATAAATATCTAACAGGCTTTCTAGGAAGCTATGGGACATCTCACTGAGGAAGATAATACATGGACACCCTCTCTCCTTACTTGTTAGAATTGTCACCCATGGCATCAGGAATCCTTCTCTGGGTCTACTGTCCTGCAGTGCAACAGTCCTAACTTAAGTCTCACAGAGATACAAAAAGGAACCAGCTAAGCAAAGTACAAGCTAGCCCAAAGAATATCAACTCTATTCATCTAGTTGGGTCATTAGTTTTGGTGGCCAAGGAGACTGCACATAGAAATGGATGCATCACACGTGTGAGAGTTAGGAACAAGCAGAAAATCAAGTTGTTGTGGGGAAAAGTCCCATTTAAGAACACAATAGAAGACAGAGGGAAAACCCTTTATTCAAAGATTGCCTCTGAGTTATTGGTGGAATAGAAGCTTCCCAGAAAATCTGTCAGACAGACCGGAAGGAGAGGAAATTCATTTTTAAGTCGTTAAGACCTGTCAAATGTATTCAACAGAACTGAGTAATTATTAGGCATATTCCAGTGACTAAGATTATTTGATATACTATGAATTTTTGTAACAGTATTTCATCTAAAAATAGTAGAGTAAACAAATCCTTCAGAGTCTCATGAATGATTTTGTTTGGTTTCTGACACTACAGAGTCCTGGATAGCTTAAGATGCAGTCACAGCTTATATACCCAACCATGCAACTCTGTCTGCAAAGCTGAACAAGGCCTAGGTTTTGATCATGTATAGCATGTCAATAAGAAGGCTGGGGCAGTGAGAGAAAAACGATGAAGGAAGGAAGGAAGAAAGGAAAGAATGAGAGAGAGAGAGAGAGAGAGAGAGAGAGAGAGAGAGAGAAATGAAGAGGTGGGGATATTTTACCCATCATGGGATGGCTGGAATATTGGTAGACTAATAGAGAGATATGTTAACTCTCCTAACTCTTCATTTTTATCTAATCATACACATAACAGGTCCTGGGTAATTGGATCTTTTAATGTCAAATTGACATTTATTATGGTTAGGGATTTAAGAATAAGAATGCTAAGGTATTAGACTATTCTGATATTGCCTGAGTATATCTTCATTGTGTTCTTCTAGAATCTTTACTCAAATTATTCTAGAATCGCTGCGGCATTTGGTATATTATTGTTTTTCCCTTTACTGAGCCATTCTTGGGTAAAATTTGCATAAATCTATACAAAGAAAACTAGGTGCATGATATGCTTCATATTTGTAACGACTATATTCTATGACATCAATACAATGTTAAAAGTATATTCTAAAAACTACTGTTAAATATGAATAAATACAAACGTGAAGAATGTTAAACTTAACATTCTTCCTGAGGTTGCTTTTAAGGGAGAAGGTATCAATCATAAATGTCTAGATGTATTAACACTTAAGTTAATTTAAAATATACTAATCTAATGCTTTCTTTGAGTCATGTATAATATAAAGAGACATAATGATAGAAGTAAGAAGTAGAGTTGAAAGCAACCTCTCAGCATCGGCATAGTCTAGTGTCCATAGACATCAGTGAGGATTTGCAGTGAGGTGTGGTGGCTGCGTGGGAAGGGTTTACTAGGTGGAGCTCTGCTCTGGAGGATACTAGGCAGCTGGGGACAGGAGTTAGCTTGGGAAAGGAAGTGCTCTGTTTTGTGAGAGGAGTCATATTAGATGGAAAAGTCTGAGTTATGAAAGGTCATGGCCTGTTCACATCTATATGGAAGATTAAACTTGGAATCTAAAGAAAAAGGGGCAGAGGATAGGGCATGGCACTGCAAGGACAGCCAGCTAAATAAACCTGATTAAGGAATCTGAACTTCATTCTTAAGGTTGGCAAGTGCCTGGGGAAATTCTAAGAAAGGATGTGGAAATGACTGATTATTAATGCAAAAAGATCAATGGGTTACAGTTTGGAGAACGAACCCACAAAAGCCTCTAGGGAGTGCTGCTTTGAATTTGGACAATGTCCCTAATCTCCAACATATGGTAAATTGTTGGGAATGAAATGAGAAACAGAGTCACGTTCGAGGACTATTCTAAGAGGTAGTCATTCCCAACTATCATTTAGTTATGTGTAGTAAAGGAGAATAAAGTCAAAGTCATCAAACTCATTCTGGCATGGGAAAGAACAACTTGGGCAGCCAGGGAAGGACCTCAGGAGGAGTGAGCAAGAAGATCTCATGATTAGATTCAAGCATGCCAAGAGGACTGTTTATGGAAGAAGTTGGAAAGACATTGGGCTCCTGAATTTGCAGTTTGGTCTTCTAGGCGGTCTGAGCTCAAAATGAAATCTGGGCATAATCTTGTACACAATAGTATATACAACTTGAACATGAAACAAAAATGCCAAATTGTGTGTATATCCAAGATATAATCTTGGTTTGAACACTAAAATCTGTTTGAATGAAAAAAAGAGGATTCTTTCTCAATGTATGTACAATACAATTGTCCTCTTCCATTTTAGTGAACATTTTCCCTTTAACATTATTTCTACATCCTATATTTTTAAAGGGGGGATTGAGGAGAGACAGACACTCAAGCACTTATCCTGGATCCGTGGCCCTAGGGAAGCTGCAGAAAAGACACATGTATCTGCAGTGGCCAGCACTATAATGAGTGAATACATGATGGAGAGATAAGAAGGAGAAAAGGAACGGGAAAGATGGGAGAGAAAGTGAAGCCAAGTGGTTCTTACACTGTGGAGAAAGGTGGAATGGGTGGAGATGAGAGTAACCTACACAATCACCTGGGACCCTGGTAATGTCTGGGCCTGGGGTGCTGCAAAGACCATGTTTGGGCCCATGGTTCTACAGTGGCTAGTGTCTGTGCAGATGTCTGTGGCCTGTGTTGCCACCAAAGGTCATCCAGATGACAGTGGTCTGGGCTGCTGCCTGAGACCATGTGGATGTCTGATGGCCATGCTGCCTTGATGGGAACATAGTGATCTGAGTGGCCTGTGCTTCAACCTGAAGTCATGGTAACATCTGGACCCATGCTGCTGCTCAAGGTCATGTCTGGGTCCATGCTGCTGCGGGGCTCAGGGTAGGGGGATGTCTGGGTCCATGATCCTTTTATAGCCAGGGACTGTGTTAATGGTTAATATCTGAGGCCCATGTTACCACCAAAAGCCATGTGGATGTCCCTGGTCTACGGTCATGTTGATATCCCAGCACTGTGCCGAGCTAATGAATGCGAGAGCTGGTTTTGGTGGTATTGACACAGGAAAGCTAACCCAAAGGAGATGAGTGCAGGAGACCTGGCTGCACCCCTTTTCTGGCAAAAGTGAGAGAGCTGGCCATGGTAGGATGTGACCAGGAGAGCTGGCTAGCTGACCAGCTCAGCTACCACCCACATCCAGATCCAAGGCTTTGAGTTGGTTCCCCTCAGCATCCAACCCATTTATCATATGTTGGAGTGGGTGAAGGGACTGGTCCTATAGAACCAAAGCTGCAGGATCTCCATGAGAGAGGGCAACAACAGGGTATCAGAAAGGAGTTCCATGGAGGATCCAGTATTGATAGTGTAGAAGAAGCCAGAGAGCTCAAACCAGACCAATAACTCACTGCAATGAACTTTTGCAAGTGAAGTTGTTTGGGCAAAATGGTATACTATGGGATACAGCTTCCATGTCGAGGTTTTATTTATTTATTTATTTTTTTCCCTTTTGGAGGGGGAAGGGTACAGGACAGAGGGCAGATATGAAGGGATGAGGAGATGAGTGGGACTGGAGTACATGATAGAAAATTCACAACGGATCAATTAAAAGTAAAAAGGGGGGCATGAGGTGAGGGGATCCTGAAGATACAGCTCAGCCATTAAAAATTACTGGGAGTTCAGTTCACAGAACCCATGCTGATTAGCTCAGTAATTTCTGTGAAAGCATTGCACATACACATATAACCATCACTCTCTCCAGACTCTTGCCTCTCCACCCACATGGACGAATTGATTTATTACCCAGTGGATCTCATATTGTTCTTACTATAGTGACATTAGTAACTTTTAAGAAGCCATTTGCAATTCAGCCTGTAAAGTATGGAATAGTGACTTTACACACTTTCCCTAGGCTTCCCTCCTAAGCTTCTCTACTGCAATGGCTGTCACTTCATCTTTCATCCCTGTCTTCAGAATTTGCATCAAATATCCAGATCTTAGAGCTCTGTGAAAGTCAAGAATGAATAAAGTAGATAAACATACACTAACATAAGATTTGTGTGTGTGTGTGTGTGTGTGTGTGCATGTGCACATGTGTGTTTACCAGAGTGGATGTAGGTGTACCATGTTACATACATTCAGAAACCTATGTAGGTAAAAGGGGAGCATTAGAGTCCCTGGAACTGGAGGTATAGAAGTTGTGAGCCATCATGTGGGTGCTGAGAACTGAACTAGGGTCCTCTGCAAGAGTAGTAAGTACTTCACCACTGAGCCTCCTTAGCCCTATCATAAGACTTTTATAAAGCCAGAGAAATTAGGTTTTTTTTTTCTAAGTTAAAGTGCTTTCAACTAAGCTTTCTCTCCCAGAAGGGAGTAACCATTACCTGTGAAGTTGGTAGTCACCTGGGACCTTTGACTTTGGGAAGAATACTGCATTGTGCCCTGCGTTACATCTTATTTTTCTGTATCCAGGTCTTGTGTTCTCTCCTGATTTACTGTTTGAGTCCTTCCCTAGTCCAACTTAGAGGAGAGATGCCTGGCCTACCTGGTTAGCTTATTCAGGGCCTTTGACAGGACTTGACCCTCTGTTCTTCTGTCACTCCCAAGGATGTCATGGAGCACCTTGTCTGTAAGCCCTACATTTTCCCAAGAAACTCCCATGAACTGGCACTTCTACTTTTTCCTCACCAGAAGACTCCATGGAACGTGAGAAAATAAACGCAAATCCTTTGAGCAAAATGCCTTCACATCCACCTTTCCACCTTGACATTTCCTTTTGGGCAGTGATCATGTAAAATATGTTGCTTTTGGCTTGTGGAGGCCAATGAAATTTAGTTTCATGTTATAAATACCTTAGTAGTCCCTTCAAGAAAAGTTATTACCTTGATTGTTTAAACCTATTAAGATAATGCATTGTAAATTAAGCACATGTTTATCCCTTTTCTTATCTCTAAAGCCTTGTAGACATAAAGAGTTTTAAGAAAACAAAAAACAAAACATAAAATAGAATCAGAAACCAGTGGGAGTGGGGATTCGCTCTGACTCTTTGGCCTATGCTTGGGACCCTTTTCCTTCTCTGAGGGTGGTTGACTCATCCAGCCTTTGATTAGGCATGATTTGTTCCTAGTCTCATTGTAATTTGTTGTGCCATGTTTGGTTAATATCCCTGAGAAGCCTGCTCTTATTTTATCCCATTTTATTTTTGAAGAGAAATGGAGGAGGAATGGATCTAGAGAAGAGGGGAGGGAGGAGAAATTGCAGGTGGAGTGTAATGTATGTAAAGAATACACATTAAAAATAAAATTCAAAAGAAATTTTAAAAGAATCAAGAAAATATATAAGAGAATCATGGATCAAGGATGAAAACATTTTGTTTTACAAGTTCATGAATGGGAGAGATTTTCTAAAGTTACCAGAAAACAAGAAGTAGAAATCTAGGGCCCACATTGCTGCTGAAATATTCTCAAATGTAGAAATGAAATGGAAACAATATGATATAAGATAATGATTTTTAGAGTTAAGCAAGAAAGGAAAAAATAAATTTTCTTTATGTTGGATTTTTTTTCATACTTTATTTACATTTCAAATGTTTCCCCCTTTCCAGAACTCCCCTTTGGAACCTCCCCATTTCCTCCTCCCTCCCCTGCCACTATGGGGGTATTCTCCTACCCACCCACATACCCACTCTCATCTTCCCTCCTTGGCATTCTTCTCCACTGAAGGATCTAACACTCTCAGGCCCAAGGGCCTCTCTTCTCCCCGATTGATAACAAGACCCTCCTCTGCCACATATGTGGTCAGCACCATGGCTCCTTCCATGTGTATTCTTTGGTTGGTGGATCAGTCTCCAGGAGTATCGGGGGTCAGGCCAGTTACAACTGTTGCTGCCTCCCTGGGGATGCAAACTCCCTCAGCTCCTTCAGTCCCTTCTCCAAGTCCTCCATCTGGGACCTCACATTCAGCCTTACTGTTGCTGTGAAGTGACTCTTGGGTATTTTGAACTTTGGGGCTAATAACCACTTAACAGTGAGTACATACCATGTTCATTCTTTTGTGACTGTATTACCTCGCTCAGGATGATATTTTCAAGTTCCATCCATTTGTCTGCAAATTTCACAAAGTCATTGTTTTTAATAGCTGAGTAGTATTCCGTTGTGTAAATGTACCACATTTTCTGTATCCATTCCTCTGTTGAGGGACATCTGGGTTGTTTCCAGCTTCTGGCTATTATAAATATGGCTGCTACGAACATAGTGGAACATGTATCTTTATTACATATTGGAGCGTCTTCTGGGTATATGCCCAGTAGTGGAATAGCTGGGTCCTCAGATAATATGTTCATTTTTCTGAACGTCCACCAAACTGATTTCCAGAGAGGTTGTATCAGCTTGCATTCCCACCAGCAACGGAGGAGTGTTCCTCTTTCTCCACATCCTCTCCAACATCTGCTGTCACCTGAGTTTTTGATCTTAGCCATTCTGACTGGTGTGAGGTGAAATCTCAAGGTTGTTTTGATTTGCATTTCCCTGATGATTAAGGATGCTGAACATTTCTTTAGGTGCTTCTCGGACATTCGAGCTTCTTCAGTTGAGAATTCTCTGTTTAGCTCTCTTCCCCATTTTTTGATAGGGTTATTTGGATCTCTGGAGTCTTGCTTCTTGAGTTCTTTGTATACATTGGATATTACCCCTCTATTGGATGTAGAATTAGTAAAGATCTTTTCCCAATCTGTAGGCTGCCTTTTTGTCCTATTTACAGTGTCCTTTGCCTTACAGAAGCTTTGTAATTTTATGAGGTCCCATTTGTTGATTCTTGATCTTAGAACACAAGCCACTGGTGTTCTGTTCAGAAACTTTTCCCTTGTGCCCATGTGTCCCAGACTTTTCCCCCACTGTCTCTTCTATTAGATTCAGTATATCTGGTTTTATGTGGAGGTCCTTGATCCACTTGGACTTGAGCTTTGTACATGGAGATAGGAATGGATCAATTGGTAATCTTCTATATGTAGACTGCCAGTTGAACCAGCACCATTTGTTGAAGATGCTGTCTTTTTTTCCCACTGTATGATTTTAGCTCCTTTGTCGAAGATCAAGTGACCATAAGTGTGTGGGCACTTTTCTGGGTCTTCAATTCTATTCCATTGATCAACCTACCTGTCACTGTACCAATACCATGCAGTTTTTATCACTACTGCTCTGTAATATAGCTTGAAGTCAGGGAGGCTGATTCCCCCAGAAGTCCTTTTATTGTTGAGAATAGTTTTTGCTATCCTGGGTTTTTTGTTATTCCATATGAATTTAAGAATTGCTCTTTTTAAGTCAATGAAGAATTAAGTTGGGATTTTGATGGGGATTGCATTGAATCTGTAGATTACTTTTGGCAGGATGGCCATTTTAACTATATTAATCCTACCAATCCATTATTTGTGAAGCAAATAGTATCTGCTATCATTTTATAAAGTTGGTGCAGGTGAGAAATTTAGTAAGATATAATTTAAAAATTAAGAAAACAGAAAGAAAATGAGGCAAGTGTTAATTTATGGAATAAAAGGACACAAATTATTTTTATTTTTTTGCAGGAGTAGTACTTACTTAATCATAATATGATAAATCATGGATGGACTGAATTCAATTATCAAGGAGAGAGGTCTGTGCATTGGGAAGGAAGCGGAAGCATTCTCTAGATTAAAGGTTAGGAATCAAGTGCAATGTCTACAATTGATGTGTCAACAATGTATGAGCATACATCGTCACACACGTAGGTATATTTCACAATGAATTGCTACGAAATGGTTATTGCAAAGGAGAAAGCACATCGGGGGCAGGTCCACTGTGCCACCACTGCTATGGGCTAATGCTAGTTTACTTTTAAAACTAGATTAACATATTATTTTGTTAAAACAAAAATAAGGTGTCACATATACAAACACACACACACACACACACACACAACCTGCAAGAGTGTATCCATTCATAATTCTTGAGTTTTAAAGTAAATAAAATGTGTATTTCAATGAAATAAATATTCCTTCTAATCATTTCAAAGATTTGCAAACATGGGCCATTGGGCAATCATTCTTAGTTTTTATTTTTCTTCCCCAAATATTCTTAGCTTTCTGTTTCAAAGCTGTCTTGAGAGAAAGAGCATGCTGTATGATTCAATGGAGAGTATAGGCTATAGAATCCCCATTGACTTCATCCACAATGTGATGTTTACTTTCAAATGATGTAAAACTTCCCTTTCCTCTTGGTGTTTGGAAACATCTACAAAGAAAACTGAAACTGCATTTCCAGGGAAGGCCAGAGCAATTGGTGAGTTTTGGAATATTTCATTTGTTGAATGTTTTGGCCAAGGATTTACAAATAAATCAGTATCATTCACACAGAGCAAAGAACTCTATCCTCTGCAAAGTAATGTATGAGACACAGTAACAGAATTTGTAGTGTTTGCATTAAGGGATACAAGGGGAAATCATATCTCAGAGACTGTTGAGTGTTCATGATGTGTGTGCCGTTGAGATGCTTTCCATCGGCATGTGTCGCACTGGGCACGTGGTCCAACCAGTTGCCTTGGGTAAAGAATACTGCAGGGAGGATGACACCTTAGGCTATGTAGACAGTTCTCCTGCCTGGCTGTCTTACAAAGCCATTTCTATTATTTCAGTTTTCCCACCCAAATCTAGAAGAATATAGCATTCTTTTGTGTTTGCTCCCCAGTGCCTAGATATTTAAATTTCTAGGTAATTAAATAATTGTCTTCTACTCCCAGAAGATGTCTTGTCCTGGATGCTTTGAAGATAAGTCTTGGGGAGGACCATTTGATTTCATCTTTATATTCAAGTCTTCTGTGTTTTATTTATTTATTCTTTGTTTGTTTGTTTTCACTCTAAACACATTTTCAAGAAAATAAAACCAAGGGTACAGACAGGAAACACAGGCAAAGTGACATATGGTCACATTAGCAAAGAGCCATGTATATATTTAAGTGCAATGGGGAAAAATATCTGTCCATGGATATTTTTTGATTTTGTTACGATTGTTTAGATAGAAAAATATTTTTCCATCAAATGAGTTATAGAAAAAAAATAAGCCTCTATTTTATCTGGATCATCAGGTTAAAAGGAATCCTGTCTTGTTACTACATAGACCTCACTGGATCTCAGTCAGTCTTCGCTTTCCGATGTGGAAATTGTGTTGTAATTAACTGATCACAGGAGAATTACAACAATGAGTAAAGTTCATGGGGACTTTAAGAACAATGTGATCAAAGTTAGCTTCTTGACTTTGAAAAAGCAGTTCCTAACACAATCAGCAATTTCTGGCACAGGCTTCTGGGTGTGGGCGCTGGTTCTTTTAGTCATCAAAGTCTCTCTCTGTGGTTTTTTTTTTTCACATCTAAATGACAGAAGTGCTGAGAAGTGCAAGAAAACTGATAACAAAAAGAACTAAATGCTTTTCAAACTTCTGAGTGGAACAAGGCACAAGCCCCGCCAGTAGGTAAAGGAATTGCTGATTTTCTTGTTCATAATTAACTTTATTATTATTTTTCTAAGCAGTAAGCAATGAGAGACACTCTAACACAGGCTTTCCTTAGCCAATGTCAGTTTTACTTTGTTTCTTTACTGCTATGTGCAAGCTTTATCTAGGCTCACAAAATAAATACCATGTTGTAGAAAGGGTGACCTTGAAGTGTACTAAAAATTCAAAGAGAAGATGGTATTTCCTAAAGGCTACAAGTGGCTAAAATTACTCATTCAAAAGACAAATTTTTATGGAATATCAAGTGTGTGATTTGTATTTTGTCAGATTCAAAAAATATTATAAAAGACAAAGGTAGAAATAATAGTCCCTGACCTTATAGGGCTAATATGCTGGTGAGGAAAATGTTCCAAACACACAGTTATTAATGTAGACCATGAGCATCCTGCAAAGGAGTTTCAGGCTTCCATGGCAGCACTGTAGGCTACAGAAGTCTCAGAGTAGTTGTGTAGAAGCATACCTCACTACTTATAAAGGAGAAATTGGTTTTAATTTGGCCAAGAACTATAGGGGAAGAGTAAGCATAGGCAGAAAAAAATTCTTTACAGAAACAGAAGAGTGCACACTGTAATTCTTGGGGCAGAGGATGTGATCCACTTACTGAGCATGAAGCTACTACAATATTCGAGAACACATGGTGGGCATTGGGAGAAATGCTTTTCCAAAGAGAGATAAGAATGAAAATTGTAATTTCTTTTTTTTTTAGAATTTGGGAAATGATTTTCATACTTGTTTCATTGTTTGTATGAAGAGTTAATTTATTGACTTTTATATCCATATTGAATTCAGTTATTATATCTGATAATACATGGACAAATGAATAAGGGATGGACAAGAGTCATATGGCTCTCTGCCCTGTGATGAATTTTATAGAGAAGGTGATGGCAACTACTGCACCAGAGAGTCAAGGATACAAGGTTACCAAGGATACGAGGTTACAGGGCACCAGAAAGATGAGTCTTGGATCAAGAAAGACAATATGGACACTGTTGGTATGTTCTGAAATGATAAGACTATGAGCCACAGTAGAGAGGATCAGACCAGAGGAAATACATTAAAAAACTGTTTAGGATCTATAACTGAAAGGATTTCAGGGTGACCTGAATTATGCAGGGAATCAAGGACCCCTCTAGGGTTCTGAGTTAGACAACTAACTGCAATTATGGCTAATATGTTGAGACTGGGAAATAATAAAAGAGATGAAAGGATTCTGGGTGTTTTTGGTTTTTGTTTTTTGTTTGTTTTGTTTTGCTTTATTAATTTAAAGATGTAGTACACTCTATTTTGGAGAATTTTAGTTTATTTGTTTGTAAAAGCAAACCAAGACAGAGGTGGTTGAAAGAGGGTTCATGCCAAGGATAATATCTTGGTTGGAAATGCTGACTTGGGGACACTTGATGAGTGAACTAGGGGCAGAAAGGAATGAAGACCTTCTTTGGACTTTGCAATAAATATAAACAAAAGAGAGTCTGACCTAATGGTCAAAAGGAGTGCAAATGAGAGAAACGGGAAGGGAAGAGAGAGAAGAGAAAGAAGAGAGCAACGGGCAGAGCAACTTAGGTATCCCTAAGTCCTTCTTTATCTCAAAACAGTATAACTTTAAAAAATATGTTGAGTATTTATCATTGTATGCCAATTTTTGTGATGTTTGCTAAAATGTTCTTTGTGTAATCACTCTTGAGAATTTCAACTGGTTTACATCTGCTTTATTTTTCACATATAGATCAATTTTTTTCCTCTGCATGTGATGGCCTAGTTTTGACAAAGAATCCAGGTTTATAGTGTCTGAATTTTACGGCATCAATAAAGTCTTAAAATATATCCGAGATGACTGCTCTATAAAATTTCCCCTTGCCTTGCACTTTACATGCCCTTGTGCTGTGCTTAACCACTCTTGAATTTCCTCTGCATTTCTGACATATATATATTGCGTATGTGCAAATTGTTACTTCCATTAGAATAAAATATTTTATGACTTTTCATTTTTAACTTACATTCTTTTCTCAATTCTTTTTACATATTTATAAACAAAGCACGAAATTGTCCAAGACCTGGCAAACCCCTGAATATTAATGGAATTATGTTAACAAAAGTAACCAAAATGCCACTGCATTTTGATTTTTTTGTTTTGTTTTGGTTTGGTTTGGTTTTTCGAGACAGGGTTTCTCTGTATAGCCCTGGATGTCCTGGAACTCACTTTGTAGACCAGAGTGGCCTCGAACTCAGAAATCCACCTGCCTCTGTCTCCCGAGTGCTGGGATTAAAGGCATGCACCACCACTGCCTGGTGCATTTTGAATCTTCCTCCTTCAGGGGATTCTGAGTATGATATTGCAGGTGAGCTGGAAACTTTACTTTTTAGAGTATGTTAGCCTTTGTTCATAGTTTGAAAGGCTTGTCAATGTGTGGATGTGGTCACACGTCACACTCTATGTTTGAGAAATTCTGCTGATGTGAAGTCTACACTAGGATGTCACTTCATCTCAGCCAATCAGTCTTGGCATACCTTTGCATCTGGAAAGACTGGACCAAAGAGTCAAAGAGGGCATGACATATCATTAGGAACTCAGTGCTGCGATCCTTGGGAGGAAACTCAGCATGGTGACCAGTGGGCAGGCTCTAGTCTCTAGAACGGGCTGTGTGAGCACTAGTTAGGAATCAGATAATTAACAACACTCTCCCACTGGCTAAGAGTAGAAGGGAAATAAATGAGAAAAACTCAAGCTCTTTGTAAAAAACAACCAGCCCAAACCAAACCAAAACAACAGACAACAAAACAAAAGCCATGGACTGTGTATGGGAGCTGTGCAAAAAGTAAATCAAGAGGAGAGTGTCCTTCTATGCTGTGCCTTTGGGGTAGGTTTCAATGTTTGGCTTTCCTTAACTAGCCCTTTTCAGATCTAGTTCTGTGGATTTCTCTTTGGTTCTGTGATGTGCAGAACACTGGTGCAGTATTTTCTGCTCAGATACATTGAGGTTAGGTGCATTTGGTGTCATGTGTTTGCCCTCGTTGGTTCTCATCAGTTTCGGTTGCTGATGTAGGCATGGTACACAGTTTCGTGAAAATTCTGACTCCCTAGTGCTGGCAGATCCCCAGTACTGCATACAGTGTATATACATACTACTGCATACTACTGTATGCAAATCAGCATATTTGAGACATTCCTCTGGCTCAGCTTGATTCTCTTTAATTTCTCACAGTAACTTTCACCCTTGGATAAAATCCCTGTAGAGGACTGAAAACACCTCTCTATTAGCTTTTCTTGAATGCATTTCCTATGTGGATCATGTGACATATAGCATTATGTCATCAGTCTGAGGGAAGTAATTCCTTTTGTTCGGATACCACAGAACACGGAGAACATTCCCAGAGGATCTAATATCATACTCAATACAGGTAGTGGTTTACTGGGCTATACACTTGGGAGGCATGCACTATGGGTCTTTTACAAGGTAAAGGGCTCTTTTATTTTGGCAGGGGTAATGTTAAATCAAGTTTCATAATAAATCTATTCTCCTGGTATACACTCCTACTTGTCTACGGCATCTCTGCCTTCCAGCTAGCTTTGAGATGCAGTGAAATTATCTACCTGGACGACAGTGTTGTTATCTGTATAATGGCTTCAAGTTTACAAGGGCTTGGGAAGATCATGTGAGTGTATCTCTCACCTCTCTCACATACTCTTTATAATAGGAGCAGGACTATATTAAACTCTATGAGGGATAAGATAACTGACATTTCCACCATTTAGTATTGTTTTCACTTAGAATCTTGAACTTCCTGTGTTTATATATACCAATTCTTAGTATGCTTATGTTGGTTAATGGAATAGAAGACTGTTTGCTGGGTACAAGGGTTAACGGCCTGTTACACACTTTATACTATGCAATGAGGATTATCCTAGCCTTCTGACAGCACAGACGTGGATTCTACTGAACTTAATGACATAAACCAGTATGGAACTTGGTACCACCCTTATCTCTCACTTCTAGCTGACTGGTCTTTGGGAATAGGATGATATGGAGTGATTTCTAGAGGCTGAAAGCAAGTGATTGCTAAAGTCACAGTTGGCTGTGTGGACAGAAAGTCATTGGTACATTATAGTTCTGGTAGAGCTTTAATGGGCATCTAGTCCAGTCACTTTGAAAGGTATACAACACAGACCCACACAGTCTTGGGCTCTTGTTTTCTAACCTTCTCTAAAACATGGGTTATAGGATGCTAACAATTTATGCTGGCAACATGAATTCGGATGGTTTTAGTTATTGCAGGGTTTTAACACACAGTCCTTTTTATGGATTTTCAAGGATAGATATACTAAACTGTGTTTTTATATTTTCCAAATTTTTTTGGCTAGCGAGTGTGTCCTCCCTCTAGGAGAATAGAATTTCATGTATCTTACATTCCACTTGGTACATTTTAAGGAACACTGGTTTAAAATAATTTGAGGTCAGAGCTGGAAGGAAATTACAGACCACAGAGAACAGCTAGAAGAGCAGATACTTAATGGCCAGCATCCAAACAGAGAAAGGAAAGAAGGGTGAAGTCAGGCCTGACATTGGCTGGAAACCTCAAGAGGAAGTGCTTCTTTTTATCGTAGACTTTGCATCCATAAAGGCTGGAAACAATTGAAACTTTGCCAAGTTACTCCTCGAGAGACTATCTTCAAGTTATTAAACATTTTTGAGTTTCAGATTTGTCCTCTATGAAAATATTTGACACAATACTGTCATTGAAAAAATATGGTGAAAATTAGAGAAAGTGTATGTCAAGTAGCCTCCGGGGTTGTTTTTGATGTTTTGATGGTATAATTATTATCATCCTACCTTTTAGAGCAACTCTGCCAAAAGAGTTCTCAGTGTGTGAATTGCAACCTTAGCACAACTACTTAGCCAGGCACTCTGTTGATTATTTCAACAGCCATGCCTACTGAAAATCATTTCCTTGTGTCAGTTCATAGCATTTTCTCCGTGTTTATTGATTATCCTTGTTACACTCTTTAAGGTCATTCAGAACATGTCTCGCCCTAACATGTCCAATTTATCAGTTGTTTAGGAGTAGAATACTGGTGCAATGGTGGCATGCTGGTGGTGTGGGTCACCAATCACCCCATGATTGGATATGAAACCTGTGCCACAGAGATATTTCATGCCCAGTACTGCAAAACTGATCAAAATGCCATGATTGAGATAATAGACCCTAGAGAAAGCCTACTGTTTGTGTATAGATAAATGATAATTCTGTCTAACTACCTCCTAAATAAATACTTATGTTTATATCTATAGACTTGCACTACTTTCTCTCTCAACTTTGGCTGGACAAACCTCATTTGTGAAGTGAGTAGTGGTCTCTGCAAATACTCATAGCTACGTTGCCTACATGTTTACTGCACACATTAGCAGCATTGAACTCAGGGGTTTTTAATAACAAGAGAAGAAGATATAACTTTGGGAGAGATGTGGAGTGAGAAACAATACAAGGCAGTGGAAGGAGGTGATAGTAGAAGGATATGGTTAAAATATACCATATGAATATACGTAGATGTGAGTGCTAGTTGTGAAGGAATCGTCTATCCAAACCTCTCCCACACAATGTTTAGGGAACATCATCGAAGTGGAGGCAGAGCTAATGTACGAACTGGAGGATTAGGAGGAGCATCGTGAAATGCTGCCTTCCAGGCATAGCATGGGTGTTGTGTATGCTAACTCACAGCACTATGGTGACCTCCATGAAACTTCATGAAAGCAACAGGTCAACATTGTCGAATTGCTGTGGGATACTCCTGGTCGATGTAGGAGCTGTTGTCAGTTAGCTGCTGAGGGAGCATCAGTCTCCTGTAGTGATATGGACAATGCAGGGAGATTGGCCATGTCCCCATGGATGGCCTCATTCTCATTCACTGCATGTAGTGACAGCATTAAGTGGATTCAGGGGTTAGTAATATCAATAATAAAAGTGGACGTAATACTGAGAGGGAAGTGGAGTAGAGGACAATAAGAGGAGATACTGGTGGATGGATATGTCAATATAGAATATATAAATATGTACGATTTTAGAGAATAAAGAATAATAATATTAGAAACGGGACTTATATTCCCCGAGGAGTTCTCTTGTGTAGAGCCAAGCTCCCAGGAATCCTGATGCTAGCATCTGAACATATAATTCCTAGGTCTCTATTACATCCTTAAACAAGTGTCTATGCCTTCTTCTAAGCTCCAAACCAATGCCTTGGTTCATTAAATACAATAACCTTTCAATGTCTGTCTTCTGCATTTAGGGTATTACTATGACTTTTTAAAGTCACTGTTGCAAATTAGGACAGCACTGTTTGTCATAAAACGTGAGGGACACTAGAAGAGCTTGATTGACATCAGAAAGTTCTCAAACTCCTCCTACTGACAACTGCCTTCTTCTCACTCAAGGGGTTTGGTTTTATTTTGCTCCTTTGAGGGCCAGCAGCTGGTAAGCTTGGAAGAGAACCAACAGCACAGAAGAATGGCAAACAACAGTTGCGCAGACCGAGTCTATGACTTCTGAAGCAAGGACTGGCACCACCTACCCTCTCTCTGGGAATCTGACTGCACAGCTGCCCCAAAAGGTCTTCTCTTCATAATCTCAACTTCAGTTTCCTGTCCTGCCACTCAGGGTTTTCACGTTCACACTGAACATAACTTGTTACTTTGACGGTCTTGACAAATATCCTCATAATTTGAGGCAGTCTTGATTCAGTCATTTACTGTTGAAAAAGCCTGTACTCTCCTAATTGTTTTTTTCTAAACAACAAAAAAAAAACCAAACAAACTGGCTTTTGGATGCATTTTTCATTAATACAAATATCTAAAATTTAAGCAAAACATAAAAAGTAAAATCACTGAGAATCAGGAACACGGTAAATAATATAAAGAATATGTTGAATAATTAATAGTTCTTGGGTCCAATTATATAAGAACTTAGAGGAACATGCAAAAAAAAAAAAAATAAGAGGAGGTTCTCAAATTCTGTAAGATATAATTAAAGCAGTCAGAACTTTAAGGGTGTCCAGGGCATACAGAAGGAGGAGCAACAGTAGAACCCGGAGTAAGGTGAGAGTAACCACCAAGTGGGGTAATTTAGAAATGAAAACATTTTTAAACTGGAGAATAAAATAGGAAAAATTGATGAAAAAGAAGTAGAGTGGTTTTGCTCTGTTAGTATAAATCACTCCCGTCCTCACACATAGCTTTTAATTCTCATACCAACCTCCTAGTCAATCTTGAAACTACCTGCTGAGGAGAGTCATTTCAATACTTTTGAACCACCGGAGGCTATAATAGGCTTTGTTAGAATGTAAAGAAAATTGGGATAAAATGTTAATTAAGAAGGCTACTTCAATTTATACAAACTTCAGGCAAAGAGGGGGACTATGTGGGGTCTGTGTGTTGTGGGGTCTGTGTGTTGTGGGAGGGAGTTCCGGTGCATGCCCTCAGGTTTACTGAGTAACACAGAACGCCACACTACATTGCATTCATGAGCAAGAAACACGCCAAACAATATGACATCAGATTGAACAAGGTATCAATAGGCATGCCTGTTCCCACAAAGGCACCTTCTCCCTTCAAAACAAAGAAACCATTTCAGTTAAATTTCCTCACTGTTGCCTCATGGGAACACTGGTCGGTTTTTCTACGATTTTCACTATTATTCCCTACACACTTAGGAGAAAAGTATTGAAATATAAGCTCCATAACAAGCAGTAAGACTGATTGGGGTATGAAATGCAGCACAATGCAGCATGAGAAGCACATCCCTGGATGTGAAGTAAGTATACAGGACACACTCACACAGGACTCTCCATTCTCACGAAAGCAAGGATAAAGAAAAATCATGCCAGTGAAATTGTGCTTGATGCAAAACATTAGAAAGTGCAATAGAAGGGAAAGTTCCTAAGTGGTGAGGTGAGGCGTTTGGGTATTTAGAGACTGAAAACGTACTGAGTGGATGAGGGTGAAGAGCCCCATCCACTCTGTAGGTAAAACATTCTGCAGGCAAAAGCACCTGCTGCTTTCTGGAGGACACAGGCAGCTCACAACAGTCTGCAACACCAGTTCCAAGGGACTCAGTGCTTGTGGCACACACATACACACACAAACACACACACACACACACACAAAAACACATAAACACATACACACACAAATACATATAAACACATGCACAAACATACACAAGCACACACAAACACAAATACTCAAAAACATATACATACACAAACAAAAACACACAAACACATACATACACAAATACATATAGACACATGCATAAACATACACAAACACAAACACACTCAAAAACACATATACACACATAAACAAAAATACACAAACACACACATACACAAATACATATACACACATGTACAAACATACACAAACACACACAAACACAAACACACTCAAAAACACATACACACAAACAAAAACACACAAACACATACACACACAAATACATATACACAAATGCACAAACATACACAAACACACACACATAAACACAAACACATATACACACACAAGCACATATAAACACACAAATATATACACAAAAACACTTATACAAACACACACATACACACATAAACACATACCTCATACACACTCAAACACATACACAAAAGCACATATACACATACAAACACAAAGACACCTGTCAACACACACACACACACACACACACACACACACAGCAAGTCTAAAACAAATCTATTGCAATGAAGGTTATTGTGAAGGCAGGCTCATGACAATAAATGAATGAAATATTCCTGAATGAAAGTGTTTCCCTGACTTGCTGAACATATTTTGCTTCTAAGGTGATGCTTGAAACACACTGCACATGTGAACTTGTCCAGAAAATGTGCCAAGATAGATAGGTATTGCTTACTTTCCATCCCAAAATGGAGGCACTGAGGAAAATGAACTGCATCTCTCATTCCCAGGATCCCCAGGGGACAGCAAGTATCCCAAAGAGTGAAAACAACAAAATCAAGAAAATGTTATGCTGAGACTAAAACGAGAATGGGTGAATTGGTGAATTTTCCCTTTGGTAATATTTTAACAATTCAGCACATTAGTACCAGTAGGGTGATGGATCCATTCTAAATCTAGCACGTTAATCATTTGTTTTTCAAATATTCCACACAGAATTTGTCACCATAAATACGACAGACATCAGCAGGATAAAAGAACATGCAGTTTTCAGCTCATTATAATTGGTGACTATTTTCCCTAATTATATTTGTACATGGCTTAGAATGTTTTGAACATACAAGAATGCCACATTTATTTGCATTTGTAAATTAATTACTTAAATAATTTTATAAAATTGCAATTTGAATAAAAGTCTGAATAAATAATGCAAATCTCTCCTAGACAGGAGCCAGTTAAAACAGCTTTTCAGGAGAGAGGCTTCCCATTAACCTGGCACTTTCCACTGATGGAGTTATCTACACCGGTGGTGATTGGCTCTCTCTCTTCTTCTTCAGTTCAAGCTTGTACATTTTCCCTATTTATTTATTTATTTATTTATTTAACATCCCAATTACAGCCCCTGCTTCTGGGTGCCCTTCACAGAGTCTCTCCTCCATGCCCCCTCTCCTTCTCTGATAAGGGAGGAGGCCTCTTCTGGGTACCAACACACACTGGCCCATCAAGTCACTGCAGGACTAGTCATACCCTCTCCTACTGAGGTCAGACAAGGCAGCTCATTAGGCAAACAGGATCCATAGGCAGGCAAAGAGTCAGGGACAGCTCGCCTCCTGCTCTAGTTGTTTGGGACCTGCTTGAAGACCAAGTTGCACATCTGCTACATATATGCAGAGAGGCCTAGGTCCACCCAATAAATGGCTCTTTGGTTGGTGGTTCAGATTCTGGGAATCCCAAGAATCCAGATAAGCTGACTCTGTTGGTCACCTTGTGGAGTCCCTATCCCCTCTAGATTCCTCAATCCTTTTCCCCAACTCTTCCAAGACTCTCCAAGCTCCATCTAAATTTGTCCTGCCTATAAGAAGTGCAGGGACCAAGATGAAGCTGAATCTGGGAGAATGGCCAGCCAATGACTGTCCTAACTTGAGACTCATCCCATGAGCAAGAACTAATCCCTAAAACTATTAATGATACTCTGTTGTGCTTACAAATAGGAGCCTACCATAACTGTCCTTTGAGAGGAGAGGCCCCACCCAGCAGCTGACTGAAACAGATGCACAGACCCACCACCAAACATTGGATAAACTTGTACATTTTAATCTTTAAAGAAGACGCTTCTTAAGTGTTATTACATTTCTACACACCATCTATTCTTCTCTGGACAATCGAGTGTCATGTTAGGGAATCAGCAGCTGTGATGTGCTGCGTCCTCTGTTGTCCTCTGACAGGTGCAGGGGTGATCCTATTGCAACAGTGGCCCTGCTGGACACACATTCTGCCTTTCATCTTACATACTGTGTTTTCACACGTCTGCTTCTAACTGTCAGGCTTACAGTGTGCCTGCAGCATAGATCACGGTACACCTTCTCCTCACAAATACCAATTCACAATCTCTCACAAATATATTAATAAACACAATAAAAGAAAATGAATCACAGGAAAGAGGTGGAAGAGAAAGCAGACGCTATTTGATATTAGGCAGTTGCTGGGAGTTTCATGGGATGAGACTTGTTTCTTGGTTTGGTGTCTTAAAATGAGTAAAGGGGCCATGTGGATTTGGAAGTGGAGTGGTGCAGGAAACTGAAATTGCAAGCTTAAGAGTCCAAGAGGGAAGACATGTACACGCTGTGTTAGAGACACAGGAAGAAAGCTCAGCAGCTAAGGAAGAGGAACACAGTCTAAGCCACGCTTCCCATTTGTAACAAGTAGCCACGGGTAGAAATTGTGCTTCATGGATTTCTGAAATTTCACATTGTAGAGAATTAACAATTCTCTTTTATGGAAATAATTTTTTCACTTTTTATATATTTAGGCATATTTGTGTGCCTGCTCATCTGCCATAAACTATGTAGGTGTCAGAGGAATCTAAAATGTTGTTCTGCAGAGAGAGATGGCTGTGAGCCCTCGATGCAGATGCTAGGAATTGAACATGGCTTCTCTGATGGATCAGCAAGTGCTCTTAACCACTGAGCTGTTTGTCCATCTCCTTACATACTTATGTGTTGATGTAATTGATCTTATTTTCATCTAATTTCTGTGTATATACATGATTTCATATGCTGTGAATCTTCTACAACAACATGGTTTCAACACAGGCAGCAGGAGATTCTGAAGTTCTTTTTAAAATGAAACCTGTCTGTCTTGTAACATAAACAAGAAACAGTAAAGTTTCAGACTGTGTTTCTGTGCACAGTCAGAATAAAAGTTTCATTTAACAAGATAGTGTATTTAAAAACCTACATCTATTAAAACTTTGCTAAAAAATAGAAATTAATGATCTTTTCAAATAATGTATTTACTTAGGCAATAAAAACCAATAGGCTGATTTTCCCTTTATTTTTGAAGATATTTATCCCCATGAAAGAAAGAGGTCAACCAGTTTCTAATATCCTCTGTTCTTGAGATCAGGAGTATGGAAGATATAAAGAAAGAATGCCTGGGGACCTTTTCTTTGCCAGAATTAAAGTTCAGATGTAAAGATTCCTTTTGTAGATTTGTAGGCTAACACTGTCAAATGGGTGTGTGTAGAATAAGTCTCTAAAAACATTACTGACAGAAAAGGGATGGCTGAACCTCTCTGAGAATGAGTAAATAAAACGTTTGCTTGGGGAATGTCTGTGTCAAACCCAAGAGATACTCAGCATCATTTTGAAGAGGTCATTTCAGACAAAACTGTTCTCATGTAAAAGATTACTGTCATCAATTTGACCAAGGCTCATGGGAGACATTTCTCATAAAATGAGAAAACTTAGTCTCTTTGAAAGTCAGATACAGTAAAAATATAGTAATATACATTCATGGCTACAAATATATAAATTTAAATTATGACACACCTAACTTATTAAGAAATCTTTGATCCATTTTTGTTCACTCAGAGAAACAATTTGGAGGGCTTGAGAATAGTGATTCAGTCAGAAGAGGCAAATAGATTCTGTTTGTCAACTGGTGGGAAAAAAGAATTTTAAACTCTCTCTCTCTCTGTATCTATCTATCTATCTATCTATCTATCTATATCTATATACACATACACACACACAGATAATTTTTTTCTATGTGATTTCTAAATGTTCAAAATAAAAATTGGAAAGAGGTACATGTGACTTGAAAATTGTCATGAGATTAATAATATGAGCTTGAGCTTGAAGGAAATGAATTAAGCTGCAAATATCATTATTTATAAATCATAGGTTTCCCCTAATATTATTACAGATTTTGAGGCAGTTAAAGTAGTGAGTTCCATGAAGGATCACCTCGGGGCTGGTAACAATGTATTCCCCAAAGGCTGCCATCTGTTTATTTCTGCTACAGCTAAATGAAAGTCATGAGGACCTAGTTGTAAACTGATTGATGTGAGTGAGCATTCAGGTGACATAAAAAGACGAATTTCGTTTCCCTCACCTTCAATAGTTCAGTTAAATATTTATTAAGTTCCTACAATGATAATGAACCAGTCAATTAGTTTATGAGTCATTTCTTTTTGCTAACTTTAGTGAGACACGTGTTTAGAAATTCACATTATATATTTTAAGAACCCGGGGCTTACCAGTGGTCAAGATGTAAAAGAGAATTTTATTACTTTTTTCTGCACAACAATACTTCCAACTCTACTGTTTAGGAGGAGAGCAACATGCACATACTATGGAATCTCTTTCAATAGCATTAAATACTATCACTTTTCCCCTCCTCCAAAGCAACTTCTAACTTACTAACTAACTAACTAACTAACTAACTAACTAACTAACAGCTGGCACTGTAAGATCCCAAAAGGGGACAAAGAGTTCACTAAATGCTTCTTCCCCTACTACTTAAAATAAGTAAGCTTTGTGCATAAAGGTTCAGTGTTCCTTAAATGATTGTTCAAATTTGTGCATAGAATCATTCACAAAAGGTATAGTGCCCAAAAATGAGAAATTAAAACAACAACAACAACAACATCAACAACAAAACGCTTCTGGACATGAGCATATAAAAAGAAGTAGCCCATTTTGGCAGCCAACTCCAAAAACTACTTCTGTGGTCAAGGTTACTGTAACCATTCTACAGTTGTTCTCTTGTATCAGGTCACAAGAAAAAAAAAGGAAAAGTTAAGTTTTACTTCGTTTTGGTCTCCTGAATGACAAAATCCTTAGCACCAACTTAAACTGTGAGAAGGAAATGTTCTTTACATTTCAGTGGTTTTAAACATTGACAGGCAGAAGAAACAGCATTTCTCAGGATTATCTGTGGTGCTAGTGTTGATTGTCTTTGGCTATCTGTATTACCCAATGCTATCTTGATTGAGATTAGAGACTAAGAATTTCAATAGCAAACTTCAAGGTCAGACTTTAAAAACATATCAGATTTTAACTTTAGACAGCAGAATTAAACACATTTGAATAACACTTATTCATTCTTTTCCTAAAAAGTTTCTATTTAATATTTTACATCTTATAGGTTTCAGAAAGAATGGCTCTTATAAATGTAAATATTTGAGGAATTTGAATTCCAAAGTTCTATTATTAAATTACTTATGATATTTTGTATGTTGTTTACACTAAACTGAAATTCACATGTAGGTTAACGTCCATGACTAGATAGAACTAGTGGAGGTAAATAATGTATTTGTACTTGATTTGGGCCAATATGCCAATAATCTGCTATGCTCTATTTGAACCTCTTACCATTGGGATAGTGTACTAGTTACTTTTCTATTGCTTTACCAAAATACTCTGACCAAAAGCAACTCACGAAAGAAAGGGCTTATGTTAGTCCATAGTTCCAAAAGGATAGAATCCTTAAGGTAGGGAAGGCATGGCATGTCCCAAAGCAGAAGGAGGAAGCTGGCTGGTGACATTTCATTTCACATGCAGAGAGGGAGAGAGTGAGGAGGGGGAGGGAGAGAGATGGAGAGAAAGACAGAGAGAGACAGAGACAGAGACAGAGAGAGAGAGAGGAAAGGTAAAGAGGAGAGAGAGAGAGAGAGAGAGAGAGAGAGAGAGAGAGAGAGTGTTTCAGCCTCAAAGCCCACCTCTGATAATGCTCTATCCATTAGGTGCCATAACTCCCCAGTGTGACCACTCAGGGAACAAGTGTTCAGTTGTATGAGTCTATGGGTGACACTGGTAATTCAAATTATTACAGGTAGTTTTGCTATTGGGCTAATGTTCATTTAAAGGAAACATTTAATTTTATGGGCAGTAACTACTTCTGTAGATTTAAAACTGTTTTCTTGTATGAGAAAAATCAAAACCAAAACTGTCAGAGCAGTTGATACAGTGGAAAGATTTCTCTGGAATGATAAAACCATCTCAGCCTAGGCACAGCTCAGGAAACTTGAATGTTAACGTGACCTTCAGAACACTGGCTGAGGCACATAACTGATATGACTGAGGAGTGGAATTTATGGAGATAATATCCCGGACAACTGGAAGAAGACGACAATGGAGCAAGAATCACTGGTTCAGAATTTTGGGTAGGCCAGCATTTGGTCAGTTTCCAGTGGCTGGGCTTCTGTAGATGAATGGTTGGAACTGGACAGTATTATATTGAGACAGTGCAGACCCAGAAAAAGAAATGTCATAAGCTTTCTTTCATCCCTGGATCCTAGCTCCAAATCCTTAGATGTAAATGTATAACCTAGAGTAATTAAGAAATCAAAAGGGTCTGTGTGGGGAGGGGGGATTAGATAGCAGACATTAAGATGTGGGTGCTGTTGAAGGCGGAAATGGGAAAAACAAGATGAAGGAAACTTAACTGGGAAAGGGGGAAGGGGAAACATGAAAGGAGAGGTAGGGGGAAGGGATAAATAACACTAAACATATTTGGAAAAGCCATTAGGAAACATTACCATATATAATGAATTTTTAAGTTAACATTGTCATCCATTGGGTGTTTCCCCCAATAATGTTTTCCCCATGAACTATAGACTAGCTAACAAACAAACAAACAAATAACAAAACAAGACAAAACCTTCCTTCAAGTTGTTGATCAGAGAAGAGTTCCCAAAAGAATAGAGGGTATTTCTGGAGCCTCCACTTGTCTCCCATAGAGTATCATGAGAGTGTTAAACTTACTCAATTAAATCATACCTACTTGTAAGTAAATTTAATTTCAAGAGTGATCTGCATTCATCCAAAATATTCTCTGGCTCGTGTTCCATAGAAAGTCCACACCTCAGTCCTTGTTTTCCTAACATTCTTCATAATATGACAAGGCTCACGACTGGACTTCCTTCCATTAATCAGCACTGTATTGCAAACTATTTATTGGTACAATAAATCGAATTAATCATAAACCCTATTCAATGGGAAGGCATCCAAGCGTTGGAAAAGGCTCCTTCACTAACACTGCATAGTCAACCTTCCTCATGTCTCCCAGGCCACTCACCTACAGGACCCATAAGCAGTTGCTCTGTGGTGAGCTGAGATAAAGCATTAAGACCAGCATGGATAGAGAAAGAAAGAAGGCTTTCAGAATTGATCAACATTCTGCTGAGGGGTATATGTGAAAGCTGCGGATAACCACAGCACACTAAGACCCTTCCAGAATTGTTCTCTGGAGCAAGATCTTTGACCAGTTTTCCAGAGGCAAAACTGTAATTTAGGAGATCTTTGACCAGTTTTCCAGAGGCAAAACTGTAATTTTATTGATGTCTGATCAATAAAATAGCAGACAGATTTCTTTTTGGTTACATCTATCTACTTAGATTAAATTAGAATTAACAATGAAATAAATTAGTGTGTCTATGAAAGTTGCTTAAATGACTATACCTTTTTTTTCTCACACCAGTCTTACAAGCAGGCATTTCTGATTTAAAAATCATGTGGTAGGAGTAAAGATGTATAGGAACAATTGAAGTCACATTTCTCAAAGCTGAGTAGCTAGACTAGGCAGTGTATAAAGGATCTCTTTTATCTTTGCTAATAAAAGGGAAAGCAGCTCTTATTTTTCAGGACAAGAGATGCAGCATATTGTATAAGCTACCAGACCACCCATCCTTCCTCTGGCTCATGAACGGCCAGATTGTGGAGGCTTGCAGACAGAATTTGGGAGTAGCTTTCATTGTTAAGGATCCCACATAGTTAATAGAAAAGTTCATGATCTTAATGGTAAGAACAGCTCAGTATTTTCTTTAGTGCACTCACAGACTACTGAAGATGGCTTTTCCAGTCTGACTAATATCTTTACAGAACTGAGAAGACAGAAGAAAGCAGAGCAAGGTGGAGAGGGAATGACAGCCCAGCAACTGCAAAGGGGATGAGGAAGGATCTGGAAAAATGGGACTTTTACTAAAGACACGTTAAAACCATATGAAAGATTGCTATTGCAAGAGTTTAAATTAGAAAATGTCTTGGGTTTTTCATGTCCAGTTGAATAATGCAGGAGATTCCCGCTGTACATTCTGAGAGCACCTATACAGGTCTCTCTTGCTTTTCTTGATCGGTGGAGTAGAGGCTCCAGGTCAGACCAGTCCTAAAAGAATGCAACTGAAAATGAATTTGGTTTTCTCCTTAGCAGGAGTCATAGAACAAACTAAAAACAAAATCCCAAGGTTTGAGAATGTTCTCTAGGTTTCTATTCAGGTAGTTATGTCATTCAGCAAAAGAGATTTGAATTTATGAAAGTATGCCCTGATGCAGACACCTATAACAAAGTCCTATATGAAAACCTGGCTTACTGCTCAGTAATCAGTTCTATATACACTGGGGTGTCTGGAATGACTAAGAAGTTGTACCAAACCTTCAAACTATACCCAGTTCTGAAACGACTCCTAAGAAAGTCAGGACTTTTCCCAAAACTTTGTTTGTTACATTGGAACAGCTTCAGTATAGTTTTCTCAAGATTTATTTGTGAACTAAAGCATAATCTGAAGTAGATTTAAAAGTACTGATGTAAAAATTCATGGCATCTATTCGATCACAAGAATTACAGAAATTTGACATAAACATATAGTCTGCTAAAAGCTTCTAAATGATCAGGTGAAATAATCTGTTTCATTGACAAAAAGTCCTACTATACATCACACTCTTGGAAGAATCCTGTATGAACCTGGTTCTTCACTATATAAAAGTGATATTTAAGTAGGTTATTAAGTGCAAGACATTATGTAGTGGGTTGACCTGTATTCTAATGCTTTGAGGCTCCTAAAACTGGTTTCCTGAGAGAAGAGAGCAATTTACACAAGACACTGAACGACCGTGCCTCCAAGTTAACTGGAAAATAAAGATGCTGACAGACAATAGCTGGGCAGAAGAGACATAGGTGGGGTTTAGGTTTTGTGGGCTTAAGGTCAGAGGAACAGGAGAAGGAAGAAAAGTGCAGGAGAGGAGGGAGAAGCCGCTGTGGGTCAAGACAGTGTGATTCTGAGGGCTGCTTAATTGGAGTTACAAGCAGCCCAGGTGTAACACAGCAAATAGTAAGTGATAACTCGGGGTTATTGATAGGAAAGTAGATTCTAACAACATGGAGGGTAGGCAGCTGCCCAGCTCTTGTTTTGTCTAAGGCTTATTGTAAACATGAAGGCTGTGAGTGTGTCTATCATTTGGGAACTAACTGGTTTAAGGCAGGGTAGAAGCTCTAGGCCAGGATTTTAAATAATTTTTTACAACATTACAATTAGAATGCATACAAACTAAATATTATTATTACACAGACCAAAGAAAAATAACCTATATAATTCATTATTTATTTTCTCTGATTTACAACAACTTTATATTATTAAAGTATCCTCTTTATTTAAAAATGCTTTAAGTCTATCTTGATTATCTGTTTATTATGACTAATGCATAGAACCATTTTCTAGATGTTATCATCTTTTTCTTGAAATGCAGCAATAAGTAACTTTCTCTACTGTCACTTAGGCAGAATTTTCAGCCTAAATTGTCTTAGGGATGATAAATAATCGAAGAGATTTTAATGCCTCTGACAGCCTCACCACAGTGAGGATTGAATATCCGTATATCACAGCACACAGCACTAAGCAAGTAAAGGAAGAAGTAGATGCCCATACTGATTACATAGCAACCTGGCCTTGTTAGTGGTGATTAGTAAATCTCAGATGGAGGATGAGCTACGCAGTCATGCACATACTACAAGTTTTCCTGTTATTGTTGAGCAATATTAGCTGAAACACTGTGAGACAAGCTTCATCTCCAGACAGAATAAGAATGTATGTAAATATACTTTAAACATGTAACAATGAAGAAGAAAAGATACTTCTACGTTAGGTTAAAATATTATTGTCCTATGTGTGATATAAACTTTCTGTACACATACATTAGGTGCATGCAAATACGCATGCACAATTATGATCATATCAGCTTACTGTTCACAACTGTTTTTCAAAGGTGCCATTTCCATTTTTACAGATAAGCCTCCTAAGTTTCACCAGTATGACTTATTCACAGAGGGAAGGGATGGAGCCAAGGTTGCTACTGAGTACATTCTGGCTCATGTTTCAGTGTCCTTTGTAGTGAGGAATCCTTCTAGAATTCTATATTTACATTTTAGTCTTTGCTCATATTTGACCCAGGCACATAAGGAGAATTGCAACTCAGTAAAATTTGAAATTCCCCGGCACAAAGTATTTCTTATCTTATGATCTTGCATGAGATAGAAGTGAGAGTCTGTGCAGTACAGCAACAAGAAAACCCAAAATAGTGATGGACTAGAACTCCCCTCTGACCTCTCTGGGGTACAACCAAGACATATTTTATCTGATGACTACAGCTGAGCCTGAAAAGCAACAGCATGCTTCTGCCACCAAGTTGATTTGTGCACATTTAGTTCTCTTACTAATTTGAGTTCAGATACATCTTAACATGTTTCTGAAATTATTTTAACAAAGCCCTCAGACCCAGATCAGCAGTATATTTGTGACTTGTTCTCCTGATGTTCTGCTGTCAATAAAATAAAATAAATTATGTGACGTGATAAGTATGGAATTGTACTCAAATATTGTGCTTACCTTCATAGGTCCCACTTTCTAGGAGAGCACCACTTTTCTCCAATTCCATAAAGTCCTCAACGGTTATGAAAATGTAGTCCACTCCAGGGACCTCACCCTCCTTATGTGGCCTTGTGGTGCCTAAGATAAAACATTAAAACAAAAGAAATGGTCTAAGTGTTGTGATGCTGAACTTTAGAAATACCACCACGCTTTTGAATATTCACTAACATGTGTTTGTACACCCTGTAGCTTTGGCAGTTTATATCCGCCCTTCTGTTTGTTTGGCAATAGGGAAAAAAAACAAGGCAAAAATTAAAGTAAGTGGACAAAGCATTGTTCTCATTAAGCTTCCATAGAATTCATTGCCATGGAATGTGGCTGGATAGATTTTGTTCAATGCAGACCACTGTGCTCTTATAAAAGAGGTGGGTGGAAGAGTGGGCCAGGAGTCTGCATGCTCAGGAATCTGCATACTTCACTCCCATGAATGGACTTCTATTATTCTACAGGCTGCTGTCCTGTGATATAAAAATATAGTGGAAAGTTTGAGCTAATGTCAATTAATCTTTGTATTCTTCTGATGTGCTCCTTTTGTGCTCTCTCTCTCTCACTCTCTCTCTCTCTCTCTCTCTCTCTCTCTCTGTGTGTGTGTAAATGCTTCAGATGGTATTTGTTAATATTGAACAAAAATAACTCATATATGCATATTAAATCTAAAAGGTCACAAAATTTGTACTGGTACATAAAATTTAATAATAATTGGAACTGTCTGATAGTTAAGGTTGTAATAGCAATTATAATGGCTGTAATATGACATATAAGTTAATAGGACGACAATCTTTTCAATACCTTCCTTATATGTCCTGCATTTCTTCCTTTATTATTGTCTGTAATTCTGACCTGGAGGTGACATTTTCCCCATGATTACCATATTCGACAGTGGTCTTGCTCCCTGTGTCCCTTATTGAGGGAATGAAGCTACAGAGGTTCAAAGACTACCAGATGTTTTCTGGAGAACATAGGTTTCCAAGCTTGTTGTCTAGATCACCGAGAGAGAACACATACAGAGAGACAGTAAGACCAACACTGCCTCAGCTTTTCCCCATCTCTTTCTTTTCTTTTTCTTTTTTAAATTGGTAAATAGCCAATCAACACATTTAATTACTCATTAGCAATTCTCTCAAGATGGCTTTAAGCAGACAGGAGGCTTTGCAGACAATGATATCATATGCTTGAAAGAAAAGGATAGCTTACTTTTTATATAATTTTTTTGATAATTTATTTACATTTCAAATGTTTCCCCCTTTCCAGGTCTCCCTTTTGGAAACCCCCTATCCTCTCCCTCCTCCCCCTGCCTCTATGGGTGGGTATTCCCCCACCCACCCTCGTCTTCCCTCCTTGGCATTCTCCTATACTGGGGCATCTAACACCCTCAGACCCAAGGGCCTCTGCTTCCCCTGATGTCTAACAAGACCCTCCTCTGCAACATATATGGCCAGCAGCATGGGTCCCTCCATAGGCATTCTTTGGTTGGTGATCCAGTCTCCGGGAGCATCGGGAGGTCATGGACACTGTTGCTCTCTCCATGGGGCTATCTTGATTCATTCCTATCTCCCTATACAAAGCTCAAGTCCAAGTGGATCAAAGACCTCCACATAAAACCAGATACACTGAATCTAATAGAAGAGAAAGTGGGAAAAAGTCTCGAATACATGGGCACAGGGGGAAAGTTCCTGAACAGAACACCAATGGCTTACGCTCTAAGAACTAGAATTGACAAATGGGATCTCATGAAATTACAAAGCTTCTGTAAGGCAAAGGACACTGTAAATAGGACAAACTGGCAACCAGCAGATTGGGAAAAGATCTTTACCAATCCTACATCTGATAGAGGGCTAATATCCAATATATACAAAGAACTCAAGAAGCTAGACTCCAGAGATACAAATAACTCTATCAAAAAATGGGGAACAGAGTTAAACAGAGAATTCTCAACTGAGGAAACTTGAATGGCCGAGAAGCACCTAAAGAAATGTTCAACATCCTTAGTCATCAGGGAAATGCAAATCAAAACAACCCTGAGATTTCACCTCACACCAGTCAGAAAGGCTAAGATCAAAAACTCAGGTGACAGCAGATGTTGGTGAGGATGTGGAGAAAGAGGAACACTCCTCCATTGCTGGTGGGAATGCAAGCTGATGCAACCTCTCTGGAAATCAGTTTGGGGGACCCTCAGAAAAATGAACATAATAATACCTGATGACCCAGCTATTCCACTCCTGGGCATATACCCAGAAGATGCTCCAACATGTAATAAAGACACATGCTCCACTGTGTTCATAGTACCGATATTTATAATAGCCATAAACTGGGAAGAACCCAGATGTCCCTCAACAGAGGAATGGATACAGAAAATGTGGTATATTTACACAATGGAATACTACTCAACTATTAAAAACAATGACTTCATGAAATTCACAGGCAAATGGATGGGACTTGAAAATATCATCCTGAGCGAGGTAACTCAGTCACAAAAGAATGAACACGGTATGTACTCACTGATAAGTGTTTATTAGCCCAAAAGTTCGGAATACCCAAGAGTCACTTCACAGCAACCATTGGGCTGAGCATGAGGTCCCAGATGGAAGAGTTGGGGAAGGGACTGAAGGAGCTGAGGGAGTTTGCAGCTCCATCTCTTTCTATATTATCTACTTACAATACTTCTGCATGGTCAAATTGGATTTTACAGAATACACAAATAAAAATAGATAGAAAGTAATACATACAGGAAAATGTAGAAACAAAATGGCACATTAGCAGGCATCTATATAATTAAAGATTCCATATTGATCTTCAATATAGAAAAAATATTTTACATTCATGTTATCTTTATTCTTTGAATTTTAAATCTTTATTAACTGTCATGAATGTATCTACTCACTTGTGTTTTTGATCTATTTGGATCAAATTTGAACAGCAAGACAGTGCTACAAACTAATATCCAGAATATATAATGCATATACTATAAAACTGATCTGAGGTAAAAAGAATTCTTATAGATTTTTTTAAGGTTGAAATCCATCATTTTCTAGAGTTCAGATTTATAACCCTTTTTTCAGGGTTGCAAGACAATTTTTTTTGAATCACTCTTGATGACTTGTCCCTGAATTTGTTATTTTGTGTAATTTAATTAAGCTACCTTGTGCAGTATTTCCTGTTGCTTTTATGCTACAAAATCTAAGCCTCCCACACCTAATATGTATAATTTGTTGTCAAATTAATGCTTCTATGAGAACTTTAACTTTTAATATCCTGACTTTTATGTGTTTAACCCTTATGAATTAAAAATGCATTAAAAGAGTTTTTGGCAATCAATTTGTTTTTCTGTTTATTTAGAGCACACTCTAATCATTAAGCAAAATCGCATAACAAAGATTCAATTTTCCCTGCTAATTTATTGTCATGTTTCCGAAGTCATATGTTCTGAGTAACTCGGTGCCTGCAGCACAGTAGTACATTCCCAGCACAATGGACGCTCAGGAGCACATGCTTTAGGCCAAATCCAGGGTGACCAAGTCTGTTGCAGATGCTGTGTGGCTTTGCCCTTCTTGGTTCAACACTGCACCTCAGTGTGATGTGTCTATACCTCCTTTAATCCACTCCACCCAATTGCTGGATGCTGATGATTAATGGGAGCTGCCTAACCTCACCTTCTCTCAAGGAAGTTGTCTTTTGCACTCAGCACTGCAGCTTTGACGGAGACATGGTCCTTTGCCCAGTCTCTGCTCTTTGTTTTACTTCAGTGATGACTTCCAGTTCCTTTATCTCTATTTTCTCCGACATCTTCCCCAAATCTGCTTCATTTGCCTTCTTATCCATTAACACAATAATCCACGTATACAAGAACAACCTGGAAGTTCTTCCATCATTTACCCATTGGAGTAAGACCTTAGGGATGCTACAGAAAACTGGACACTAGACACGAGAACGGTGCAGGTTTCAACAATTTAATACCGGCTTGATTCTGCCTACATGGGATTCGTTATCCACACCTTACTAAGGTTCTGCCATATCCCCACCATTAGCCACGACTCAACAGTTTAGCTGTCTGCAGAAGATATGAGCTATTTTCTTGGTAAATCATAGGATATAAATAAAAACGTTCTCAGGTTCAGCTTTTATGCCTGCCTTATGATCCATATTTAATTTTTTCCTCCATAATCAACACTTGATTGCTATTATGTTTCTACCTTAGATGAAACCTTTTTCTCTTGCCTAGGCTCAAATTTTAATGTTTATCAAAAATTAAGGATACCTGTATTTTTTGAACTTCAAACAATTTAATTAGGTTTCTTTTAATATAGAAGATATCTATTACACTCCTACACACATATGCACATGAACACAACATACATTGCATGCACGCACACACACACACACACACACACACCCTTTTTTGTTACTCAGCATCAAATACACCCTGATTTTGCTTTGCTTCCAATCACTTTACAATTTAGGATGCTTATTGATTTTCTGCTTCGGCCATTGTTTCTCGATTTCCCACTAATGGTAATGAGCACCTCATTGTACTTCACCCATTCACTAATACCACATCCTACCTTCTTCTCTCCTTCCTTTACTTTCAAAAGAACATATTTGGATGACTGTCTTAGGCACACATTTGAGATTCTGTTAATCAGTTTCCATCTGAACCTTGATCACCTTTTCCTATTTTATGTAATTTTTGATTACTTTAGATGTAATGTTTGCATTTCAAAGTTTACACCGATGAATCATTAATTCAGTTGACCAATTCCCTCTTTGTTAGATGAATCCCTTCTCAGAATATAAAACTATATTTAGTTTTTCATCAAGTTACTCTTGCTGAAGAAATCACTCCATGATGCTTCTAACCTCTTCCAATCCAGACTTTGTCAAACCTAACCCAGCTGCCAAAAGACTGGGGATTTGCACTGCCTCTGTCATGTGCCCTCGCTCCTCTTTCTCAGGTGTCATGACTATTTCTGTGGTTTGCATCCTCAGTCTGACAGAGCTGATCTCAGAAGCTCACTTCCTGTCAAGGGTAGTATGGAAGCCACCCTGTGATTTTATGTGTTGGAAATTGTCTTTATTCCTCCTGCACAGGAGGAGAGGGTGACAGCATTTCAGGAACATCTCTTGATAAAACACACTTCCCTGTCCTGCTCTGCTCAGATTCTCATCGTTACTCTTTCAGTCACATCGGAAGAAGCTTTTCCTGACAGCCACTTTCTTCCTCCTGCCCTCTCTCATCCCACCTTCAACTCTTTGGTAAATCTGATGTCCTGTCTCCCCTTGGTCATCCTTCTTACCTACCCTTCTCTAAGGACAGTACTGCCTTTCTGAAGTCTGTAATGGCCTGGTCCCTGCAGTGTTTCCCTCCCTCCTTCAGGTGTTACTATTCTTCCCAACTGTCTAACTCATCCTATGGCCAAGAGACATGGTTGAAAACAAAGACAGGAAAATGCTTCAAGCTTGGTGTCAGAGGATGCTCAAGCAGACCCTATCAAGGTGATGTTCAGAGGGTACCAAGCTGTGGATTTTTACATAGATGTGTCTTCATGGGACACATGAGAGGATACAATTTAAGAATTTTCAGGCCAATTATAGTGGTAGACAATTTTAATGCCAGCACTCAAGAGGCATAGGCAAGTGGATGTCTAGAAGCTCAAGGTCAGCCTGGTCTACACAGGAAGTTCTGAGTCAGCAGCCAGGTCTATACAATGAGACCTCACTTTCAAAATAATAGTAGTTGTAGTAGTAGTGGTGGTGGTGGTGGTGGTGGTGGTGGTGGTAGCAGCAGCAGCAAAATAAAAATAATAGGATTAGTAATAGTAGAAGTAGTAGTAGTAGTACAAAAAGAGGAAAGAAAGAAATTATTATTGTAGTTAGATGAATACTGTTTTTCTCTCTATATAATCTACCTCACTAGAATGACTCTTTGCTTAGAGAATCAAAGAAATACCTTTAAGTTGTGCGTTCTTATAAATGAGAGTGGAAGCTATGCAACTAACGTGAGCGGCTTGCCATGTCATATCAGTATCAGTTGAAATTTGGTCCTTTACCTTTTGAAGTCTAGTGTTCTTATGCATGCAAAGGACTAATGCAAGCAGCATCTTTGTAAGCTAATGTGTGCAGCAAATTAACCAATTCCTACATGGTAGTTAGGATAACATCTGACACATAGTAAGCACTTGGCAACGGCTTATTGTTGTCTTGAGAAATAGAGCTGACATCCTAGACTGCTTTTGTTTTTATGAATTTGTGTTGTCATATTGAGCACTTACAGTATACTAATCAAGGTTATAAATGACTGTGATATAATTCCAAAACCAGAGAATGCCACTGCTCTTGTACAAGTTTTATTTTAATAAAGAGAGCAAGAATAGAAAATTAATTGAATATATATATATATATATATATATTCTAGAATTGGTCATACACCTGGTCATTAGAACTTATGCACAGCTTAATGCTCAACTCCTGAGATTTCTAAGAATTAGCATATAAGGGGTAAACATCAAAGACAAAAACTACAAAAAAAACCCTCAAGGGAAGTAGAGACCTACAACTCTGTGGTGTTCAGGCTTCCCAGAAAGACTATAGACCTCTAGGATCCACAGTAAAGTTACTAAGAGCTTGCAGTAAATTCTTAAAGATAACTTATTTTATATCTGACTCAGCTTTGCCTAGGTCTGATTGGACACATTAAAGCCCAGCAGAGTTTCTTTTTTTCTCAATTTTCCCTTACTTTCAGCAAGCTGGCAATGAAACAGTACATGATAGGTTGTGGCGCCTGATACACAGGTACATACAAGCATTCACACATCTGGGCTGGGGACATCGTTCTGTAGGTAAAGTGCTTTTCAACAAGCCTGGTGGCCTGAGTTTAGTTCACGGGACCCACATGGTTGAAGGAAAGAAATTCCTACAAGTTTTCTTCTGATTCCCACTTGTGGACTATGGCATACGCACACCAACACACACACACACACCACCTTTATGTGCACATACATATACATGTGCATGCACAAATAAATTTATAATTTATAAAGTAAAAAATGAAAGCAAACATTCACCTATCAATCCTCAATTTCAAGAGAGGAGATGGAAATGCAGTACAATGTTTTAAAGTTAAAGTTGAGTCCATCTACATCCATTTCTGTTTCAATCTTTTATGTATGTGGTCATAGATGAAAACATCATTTACTTGATTATCAATGTTCTTGTCATGTACTAAAATTCACAATAGCTGTGAAAAGCATTATAAACACATTGATGTCATGGCAACAGTACCCATATCCTCTCAGTAGCAGGAACAACACAGCCAGAAATATTATAGGATTCCAAAAGTCAGTGACAGTATCTTAATTTTACAGTCTATATAAAATTAAAATATAAGCTAACTAGCTTTGTTCAGGATACTTGTAAGAACTTCTTTTGACTAAAGATACAAATTGACTTTAAAAAATTATCTACGAAACTTAAATATCTTAAGAAACTTAAGAAATGGATCTATTTTGTTTGATGAGACACTAAAATGGGGCCTTTAATGTCTTGGCCATTGTTTCCTTTTGAATGACACCATAAAACAAAGAGATTTTCTGACCTGGATTGTGAGAAGTTATTTGCTATTTGTTGACTCATTTTAAAATTATAAAAATGTTTATAAAGCCTCAATAGTGGGTTATTTAACTTTACCTGCAGGCATAGTGCCTTCAACAATAAGGATAGAATGCATAATTTAAGTTTATGCACCCAGGAAGAAAGTATTGTAGTTAGTGTTATATTAGTTAGATGGGGAAAAAAACTAGAAAAGAGAAAGCAGGCAGAGATCTGTGTAGGTTTCTTTGGAAAGTGATCTGATTCTAATAGTAAAGAGAGTCCATGGGGGGTAAAATGTGAAGTCAAATGAAGTGTTGCATATTGGTACGCTGCAGGTAAACATAATTAATATATTGGCTGGGAAAAGTTGACGCTGAATTTCCTGAAGTGGTAACTTACCTATATTTTATGCTGAAATCATTATAGTTGCTTTCCTAGCTCAAAAGGTTGTGAATAGAGAGTTGGCAGGGAAGCAAGACTCAGCACTAACCACAAGTCCACCCAGCATCAGGAACAGGGTGGCAGCTGGGGAGGATCTCAAGAGGAAATGGTGATTCATCAGAGAGCTCAACAGGAAGCACTTTCTTATATTGCCTTTTGGATATAATTTTCCCAAATAGTCCATAGAGAAGTATAAAATAAATTTTATCACCTAAATTATGGCTTCTCTATTTCAATATTATTTCTTCTAGACCACACCTCAAAAGGAAAAATGAGTGGAAATGAAAGAAAGGAAATTTCACTAATTGAATTTATGGTTTATGTCCCATTGCCTAGTTTCTTAAAGGAAAGAGCTTATTTGATAATTGGCCAATGAAATATTGTATGAATAATAATACCTCTTTCAAAGGTTATAAAGTCATCCAGTGCTTAAACTCAAAGCACATGTCTGAAGAGAATTGAGTTTTCTCACAAATGGTTAGTTTGTTGGTGCACGAGGAAAGTATATGAAGGCTGCTTGTCATTTGGTAACCATGGCAACCAGGAATGTCAATTGGATTCTTAAAATTTCTAGTTTTAAATGAAAAAGCCTTGACACTTTCACCTCCAGAAGAAACAAGAATGATATATTTGGTTAATATGAGTCTAGAGCATATTTCCTCTTTGCTTTTTGATATATTTTAATCCCATAAAATAACTTTAAAACATTACCGTCTTAAAGTAAAAACTATCAGGATGCTGGTTTAGCACAGTAATCTATTGTGATCGATTTTGATATGCTGCAAGTGCTACAGGGTCTGTCATGTAGTGTGGAAAATGGAACTAGAGCTAATCATCAAGGGCCGATGTGTTCAAAGCAGATGGGTCACCATGAGGCAATCTGGTAAACTTCAGCATGTCTTTTTTTACTATGCTCTCTGTCTTTCTTCCCGGTGTTTCTCAACTTCAGGCTAGAGAAAATAAATCTTGACAGCTAGGGCAATTCCCTTCGGAGTTGACCTTTAATTAACTCACTCTTAGGTTTCTAAGACACTCCTTCAGCTTGCAAGTTACTCATTAGCAAGTGTGAACATCATACCAGATTTGTGTGTGCACTTCCAACAAAAACATTTCCTTTGGCCAAATGTCTTTGAATCAATTTTTACATACCCTGTCATGGTGGATTTTATCCTGTTTAGTTTTAATGATATAGCATCTAAAAATATGGTTTTGTTCGGTTTAGCTGAACTTAGTGTAAACATTCAATAATCATGTTACAATACAGTCCAGAATTCCTGGACTCAGACAATCCTGCATCACCCTCCTGAATAGGTGGGAAGACGGGCCTGTGCCACTCCAGAAATGCTATCTACTGAAACAAATTCTTCAAATGATGTAGGCATCAATTTCATGTTTCTCACATACATGATTATATCCCTGTTGTGTGTGTAGCAAACAGAGGATTAAGGTCAAAAATACTCCTTAAAAGTTAAGGTTTGGGCTGGATAAAAGCTCAGTAGTAAAGTGTTTGCTTAGCATAAATGGCACCCTGATTTCAGTCTGCAGCACTACCTACCCCAGCCCTACCACACACATATGCATAAAAATATTTACTTGTTGCCCTTTATAACTTGAGTTCAAAATCCCCCAACATCAAGAAAGAAAAGAAATTCCCAGGGTGGTATTTTTATGTTTTAAATTTATATACATATGATATGTGTATATATACTTTCTATCTTAACATGTGTATGTTAAATGATCATATGTAATATTGCCAGTACCAACATATCATGCACCTCTGACATCAAAGCACTTTGCATTGAAACAAACTAGGGCAAAATGAATCTGTTCATTCATTCATTCACTTGCTCATTCATTCATTTATTTATCCATCCATATAAACTATCAATACTCTCACTGTAATTAATCTACACTTTAGATCTTGGGGTGAAGGTACATGTATGTGAGGTATGTGCATGTTCATGTGAGTATGCAAGCATGCTTAACAGGTGCTGGTGCATGTGTGTGCACTTGCGCATTGAGGCTAGAAGTCAATGCCAGGTGTCTTCATTGGTTGTTCTTACCTTAACTCTTTTTGAGAGAAGGACTCTCACTAAACCTGGGGCTCCTTGACTTAGCTAACCTCACTAGCTAAAGCTCCAGGGATCTGCTTGTCTCCTCTCCTACAGCATGGGCTGTGGGGCAGGCACTTAACCTCCTCAACAATCTTTCCGTATTTCTGTGCACCCCATCAACTCTTTTACCCCTGAACCCGCCTCCTTTACCTACTTAACAGCAGAGTAAACTTTAGCTGTAAAACTCAAGCTTTTCATAAAAAGTCTGTCTTTCCTTCACTTGTACTCACAACACAGAAAAAAAAAATGCACTGAGTTTGGGTGCAAAACTTTGTAGAATGACTCACTAAATAAAAGCAAACCCCTAAGGGATCTATGTACTGGAGCCTTGATCCATTCTTTACATGTACAAAAAAAGCACAGCTAACCTCAGGGTAAGTGGACATTGCACAGTGAAACAGGGCAGCATGCCATGATCTCAAGATTCTTGATGAGGCTGGCTGATGAACAGCCTATTTTGCTTCCAATTCATTTACTTTTGAGCTTTTGATCTTAATTCTTCAATATTTAATTAAGATATGGTCTCTACATGGTATTGTATAGGATTCTAAAAAATTAGTCTCCTCAATTTATTATTTAGCAGATAATATGTTAAGATTATATACTGAGCTTAAAGAAAGACCAGTGACTTTTTATAGAAACAATATATATTTAGTTTGACGCTTTTATACTGTGCTCATGTAAAATTGATCCAGACCAGAATGAGACTGCATGGGCAGCCATAGCCCTTTGAGCAATGCAGAGATCACCATGACCTTCACTGCAAGGTTTAGTGGATCATAATTCTATCATTTTTATCACTATTAGAATCTTGCAGAGGCATTAACTTTTAGTGTCACCATATGTCTCTATGGCATCTGTATTTTGAAATATCCAAGGTAGATCTTAAAATATAGTCACCACAGACTATGAGAAAGTACACATGAAAATAACAAGGCAGTTTACTGTTCAGAGATTTCCAAGCATTAGGAACATGGCCAGATTACAAGACATGCATTGCATAATTGAGTTATCAAATGCTATTTATTTATCCCCACTGAGGGCCAGAGAAGACACAGCCAACAAACTATCATGGAGGAGATGAAGAGAGAAGAAGTAGCTCTGAAGAGGACAGGTCAGGCATCCCAGGCAAGGAGCTTCCAACTGGTTAAAAATCTTGAATTAAGAATTTCCTATGCACTCAGTGGAGCTGATGCCCACAGTATTAACAATTGTTTCTATTTCTGACTTACCACAAAACTTAGTTTCCATTTCAAGGAATATAGAACAGAAACACACAAGTTCTATTTTTGGAAAAAATATTACAGAATTATGGGATAGTCTAACAAAATATACTGAAAGGCCCTTAATTCCTAATGGCTTTTACAGTTATGTTTACATGATATCTGCTTATATTTTAAGGGACAGACAGTTGTTCCTGCTCAGATCACAGAGATGGTGGGGCAGTCATCAAATATTTCATTCTACTGCCCAGCTGGGCTTCAAGCATCTTAGTGGAAAAGCAAAGTATTCAGTATTCTGTCAGGGGAAAACAAAGAAGTAAGTGCTGTGGAAGACAGCTTAGGCCTTTCTGAGATTTACACATTAGGCACAGCTGGGAGCCCCACATCTACAGGACCCCTTAGGATTCAGGGGCAGCAGGATACCCTGTCCAATTATCGTCCCCTGCAGGACTCTGTCTTAATTTCGGATCACTGTAATCCTTCCCTGGTTGAGCAACAAGAGACAGGGAAAGAGAGAAAGCAATGGGCATTGTGAGTGGCCAGATACTCATTTGCAACTTTTGTTAGAGATTTTTACACCAATATATCAGCATAAAACATCACCACAACCATAAAAATGGTATTCTCCAAAGACTCTCAAATCATTATTCCCAAGACTTGCAATTATCATGGGAGATTAAGAGAAATTTTATGAATTATAAACATAAAAAGAAAATTTTTAAGAGAATTTCAAAGGACAGTTAATTAGGGCACTTCACAAGAAAGCTGCTGAGTTAATAATGAGTTATCAAACTAAATATTGGATGTTTTTAGAGAAAATGTTTGTAATTTTAGAAAAATCCTTACCTCCCTTATAGAATTAAAACAACAACAACAACAAAAAAAAGGCTTACTTGCCAGAATTGTGTTGGGAACACTATCAATCCTAAAGCTGACTCAGAATGCCTCTCCCCACCCTAATAGAACAGAGACTGAACAGCCCATTCCTAAAAGAATGACAGCCCTCTGGCTCCCAGGCACACAGTATTCAGCACCATCCACTATAAAATGGGCTAGATAGTCTGGCAGTAAGAAATGAGAAAGACTCAGAGCTTTAGGAAATACCTGAATCCATATCTGAACCAACATTACTTGTATTATACTCTAAAACAAAGTTAGGTAGCCCCTATGCCCTTAGTAAAATCCAGCTTTTCTGGGCTAGTGTAGCAAGAATAGTGGGGCCACCTCTATGTAAATGTGTGTGTGTGTGGGGGGGTGCAGCTGCAAAAGAATCTCCTACAGGAGGACCTAATTGAGCACTGCCTGAGAGACCAAGGATTGTCGGCACAGAGAATGCCAACCAATCAGGAACTGCTTTTTAGAAGAGCTGCTTTCTGGGGACCAATGAGGTGCAGGTGGAGGGTATTGAAGGAGCTTGCTGCAGGGTTCAGATGAGCTTGCTGCTATGTTTCTCACCTGCTCCTGGAGTCCGTGTCATTCTGTGCCCACCACCTCACCTCTAACTCCTAAGGGCAGGTAGGGTCAGGTGGCAAGTAGTCCAGGGCATAGGCAGCAGGATAGGGATGCACAAACTTTTAAAAGAGCCAGCAGCCTGTTGCCTCAGCTTTACTGGCAAAATAATCTCTGGGGCCACTTCTAAACATTGCTACTATAATTTTGAGCCATCAAATGGAATACATTAAATAGATGAACATGACTCTGTTCTGATGAAATTGAATTGACCAGTTAGTATGAAGATGTGGTCAGCAGACACATGCCTACCCTTCCATCTAGGTTTTGATGGTCTGTTTCCTGATGCTCTTGCTTCCTCGACTCAGACTTACACATGGAACTTAGAAATTGAATTCACTCAAATATATAACTTCAATGCCAAGGACAAATGTGGCTGTCTCTGAAGGTGGGTCAGTGTCTTAGTTAGGGTTCCCATTGCTGTGAAGAGACACAATGACCAAGGAAACTCTTAGAAAGGAAAACATTGGAGCTAGCTTACAGGTTCACAGGTCCAGTCCATGATCATCAAGGTTAGAGCATGGGAGCCTCCAGGCAGGCATGGTGCTGGATGCTGAGAATTCTACATCTTCATAGAGAGGAAGCCAGGAGCAGACTGACTCCTACATGGCTAGGAGATGGCTCTCAAAGCCCTTTCCCACAATGACATACTTCTTCCAACAAGGCCACAGCACCTAATAGTGCCACTCTCTCAAACTACCACAGTCAGTATTAAATATTTCACAAACATCCTTCTTATTTCTGAAAATGTCATAGGTATAGTGCAGCTGGTAGCTTCCCAATATCAAAAAAAAAAAAGGATGATCACTGAGAAAGATCCAGGTACTCATCTGCCTAGAGCAATGCACAACATTCTCAGTGGTTGTCTTCCTTATTTGAAGAAACAGGTGTCAAGCAGAACATGTGTTTTTTGTGACTATACACGGAGGGGAGGGCAAAGACCCGTCTGCCCCTTATGAAGGGAGTCGAAGGTGCTTTGCCTGCCTAAGGTCATAGATTGTAACATTCATTTATCTTGAGGTGAATAATGTCTTTCTAGCCATGCCTTCAGATTAGGGATCAGTTCCAGTAGCACTGTGATTGCAGACATTGGAATTCCTCCAATCTATAATACAGAATGAAGCCGATCCTCCTAGTGGTCAAAATAACTTTTGATACAACTTTTTACCATTTTCTATCTGAAATACATTATATTTATGTAAAATTTCCACCATGAACACCAAGCTACATAGCACTTTCTAGAGAAATTGGCTATAAATGCCAATTTATATCAGTTTATATTTGAGAATAAATGTGTTGATACTTCAGGTCAGTGACATGCCTCAGTGAGTAAAAGTCCTTGCTGCTATGTCTTACAAGGTGAGGTACATCCCTGTGAAACACACAGTGGAGAGAGAGAACCAGTCCAGGTTGTCCTCTGACTTCCACAAACCAGTCACAGAACAGATTTATCTATCTGAACACATAGTCAGACATACACACACACAAACACGCGCACACAAATTAAAAAATGCAATAAAGTAAAAACTGTTTTTACATAAATATATACTTAAAATTACATGATAAAATATGTAAACTGTGCACATAAGCTTTTAATTCAGGGATATCAGCAAAATATATAAAAATAAGACAAATAACTAGAGAATATGTTGACAACCCAAGATATTTGCCTCTGCAATGTACTATATCAAATTATTCGAAGTAATTTAGCTATAGGGCTCTCTCTAGTAGGACCAATCTACTAATATTTAATATATTTAGTGATTTGAAACAAACTCTTCCATTGTTTGGGTATACATAGAATGTGGAGAACAAATTTTTAAGTATTAGCAAAATGATAAGAGCAGTGAACTTGGGCAAAGAAATTGCACAGGAATTTTTTATTGTAAGTCTCGTTAATAAATGCTAACATCTATTAGGCTCTAATCATGGGTGGGGCACTGTGTGTACACTGTGTGCACTTCATTTCACCTACTTCTCTTCTTAGTTTCTTAAGCAGATAATACACTTGTGTTATAGCTTCGGTGGCTTGTTTGGGTCACAGGAATAGTTAAATGTCAAGATTCACACGCAGACAATTAGGCTGCAGAGGCCCAGCTGGGAAGCAGCAGCATCTTCCATCCTCAATGCAAGATGGACAGGTGGGAGGCTGGCCAATGCCCTAAGAGGGTGACCACAACCCACAGCACATTCAAACAGATGTTCTGTCAGCAAAGAATACTAAAATTAGGAATCAATATCCTATGGAGAAGCAGGAGAAAGAAGGAGTTTAAACTGCGGCTGAGATACAGTAGGGACACAGGGAAAGATAACTGGGAGCAGAGAGTAACTAGGGACTACAAACGAGAGAGATCTTTAAAGAGAAAAGCCTGAAGCTGTTGAATCAGGAAGCAGCAAACATCTTTAGAGGAGCTGACTGTGAGTAGAAGTACAAAGGCATAAAAAGTCAAAATTGGGGGATTGTTTTTGTTCCGTGAGGCGTGTTTTCCTCTATTAAGGACACGTTATAGAAATATGACTTGTAAAAACAGTGACGTTCAGAGATTACAACACATATTTGGTTCCTACATAGCTGGCTTGAAAAGAAAGGTTAATAGAAGTGACTCATCCCACAAGGGACCCCTAGTTGTTAAGACAAAGACAATTGCCATTGCCTGTGCAAAACTTATTTCACAATTAAGCAAAAAGTGTTCACATGGAGGAGAATATGGAGTTCATAATAGGAACTTCTTGAAAACATAAGAGATGAACTAAGCAAAAATCAGAACGGAACAATACAATGAATAGAAATGTGTGACCGCGGGAGTGGAAAGACTGGAACCGAAGGGGACAGGGACACCGGAGTAAGCTTCCTTCTGTTTGCGCTTGCCTTTCTGACTTCCTTGTATTGCTAGGAACTGGACCCAGGTTCTTGCATGTGCTGTGTCCCTGGCTTTAAGCTTTATGTTCTGTACAGGAAAGTGTTATGGTGGCTAACTGTGATAAGTTCAATACACGTGACATCAAGCTTAAGGCAACATCTAAGCACACACATGTGCACATATCCACATACAGAAAGAGATTGTATACTTGCTTTAAAAGAGCAAGACCCAGTTAAATGATGCTTATAACTAAATAGAAACAGAAAAAGTTTAAAAAATGAATGTTAAAAAAAAATCAACAATCACATCTAGTACATCTCATTTAGAACAAATGATAATAAGTAATAAAGGAAAAGAGTTGACATGATATTTTTATGCTGATCTCACTAATTTTTATTTTTGTTAAGACTATAACAGGCTAACCTTTAATTTACCTAATAAACAAAAAAGTTATGTTTTAGCTAAATGAAAGCCATAACATGAGGAAAGCAGATGTTAGAAAAAATAACCAATAAAGAAGGTTAGTTCATAATAACAAAGTAGGCAATTACAAAATGAGATAAATAATGGAGATTCAACATATATGGAATAAAATCTTAGATTTTCAAAGAGAAACGGACAGTCCCACAATTATACTGAGATTCAAACACAGTTTAAAAACAGAATAAGTACATAGAAAATCACTAAAGGTATGAGCATGAACAAAACCCAACTGACATTCAAAGAGCAACTTGTCATATGGAAGCATAGTGTGTCCTGTCTTTCAATTAATTTATTTTTACTTTTGAGATTTTTATACATGAGTATTATATTTTTATTTTAATTTACTCTTATGCATATGAGAACCTTATCTGCCTGTATATACATCGCATGGATTTTTTATGCCCAAAGAGGCCAGAGAAAGAGTTGGACCTGTGGGAACTGTGGTTACAGATGGTTGTGAGTCCCCACGTGGGTGCTAGGCACTGAATCTAGTTCCTCGACAAGAGCAGGAAACATTCGTAACCACTGAGTCTTTCTCTGCAGGCCAAGTTCACATGGAAAAGTTACCAAAATCATTCTACGCTATAAAGCACTTTTCAATGATTCTAAAAAATAGAAATCATAAAAATTATGTTTTACAGACATGATCAAGTTATCAGAATCCAAGTAACAAAAAGATCTGAGAAATATCTCAATAGTAGGGATTAAATAATATACGTTCAAGCAGACTGTTGGGTCAGGGAAGACATTTTAAACAACTTTTTAGGAGTAATCAAACAGCAAACAAAAAGTATAGACTTTTCTAAAGAATGAAATTGACAGGTGCTTGTAAGAACAAACAGAAAAGTTCAACTCAATTATTTTAGAAAAACGAAGACCAAATTAGATGCTAAATTAGAAGAGGAGAAGAAACACCCCATGTCAGGATGGGAATTAATATAGTAAACAGAAATAAAGAATGAAATTAATAGCTGGTCCTTTGAGAAGACTAATCAAATTAATAAACCATCAAGCCAGACTGATTCCAAAAAGAAGAGGATACAAATTAGTCATCCTGTGGGTCGTCAAAGGATTTATTCCAATGCCCTCTATGGACAAGCCCCAGAGTTTTCTAGTCTTTCTTAGGTTGACACTGTACGTGGATGTATTTTGTATATAACCACTGCATACTTTAACTCATTTCTATATTATTTATAATGTTGAATATAATCTCAATACTGTGTAAATAATTGTTACATTGTGTTGTTCCATGGATAACAAGAAAAGTGTCTGACTAAAATTCTGAAAGTGCACCACAGAGTTGCAAGGCAAACAGTGACCACTTGGGGGGGGGGGGTGGCTGGAGCGGACTGTAAAAGAGGAGGGCCCAGCACAATGGGCCACATATCTCTTCATTCACACCCATTCAGTATAGCACTTGCAGGTGGCAAACTTGATAGCTCTTTTTAGAAATTTCTGGAACTTTTGGGCATTTTTGTTTCCTCTAAGAACTCAAGGCTGATTAAATTTGTATATACCCAACCCCTAGATATGGTGGGCCAAATATATCAATACCAAAAAAACAATAACCCCTACAGATCTGACAGATATTAAAAGACCTGACAATACTGTAAATTAAATGTATCCCTTAAAGTTTGACACTTTAGATAAAAGGACCAATAACTTCAAATAACTTTAAAGAAACAAGAAATTCTTTAAAACGTGTCTAGAATATGAGAGGGGGGAGGGGAGGGGAGGGGAGACTGATAATGAAAACCCCTTCCTATTATGTCTTCTTCATATGCATTACATACCAATGAGTTTTAAAGGTTGCTTCTGTGAGTATAGGTGGGAAAGTGTTTAGTAGAGCTCAGACAATTTATCATTGATTGGTCACACCACTAAAGCACTGAAGAAAGTGATAGCGCTTCTCTCAGTAACCAGAGGGAAGGGCTGAACATCCTTTTATGCTTTTAGGTGTTGATTGGCCCAGTCTAGTGCAGGTAAGAACACATGGAACAAGTCCATGAGTCTATCCATCACGAAATGCCTAAAAGACACAAATTCCCAGCAGTCCTCCTCAATCTCAGGTTCTTAAAGTATTTCAAACTGTTCCATAATGTTCCCTGATCTTTGGTGTGTGTGTTTGTGTGTGAGAGAGAGATATAGATGTTATATTAGGGGATGTGCTCTCCAAAGTCACTGATTATTTACATTTTGATCTTTTGACTATTTATGAGTCTCTGTTTAACTGTTATCTATTGCAAAGAGAAGCTTCTATTATTAAGTCTGAAGGCTTCACTAATCTATGAGTATAATGATAAGTATTTAGAAGGTAGGTTGATATTATGTCCATTTAGAAAAATAACAGTTAATGTGTTCCTGGCCAATTTACAGTCATGCATTTTCTCATATATAGCAGGCCTTATAATCAATGAGAAATTGGTTGGTTATCCCTACAACACTCATACCATGATTGCACTAATGTGTCTTTCTAGCCAAGCTTCTTGTTATCATAGCTGGCAAGGCTCTTGGCTAAATAAGACTACTGATGACTTTTCTCTCTCACCAACTGCATTACATCTTCCAGAACATTATAATCTAACCAACATGGAAGACACTTCTGGGTCAGTACATGACTCATCTAAAACAGTTGTTTTCAACCATCCTAAAGCTGTAGTCCTTTAATACAATTCCTAATGTTGTGATGACCCACAATCATAAAATTATCTTTATTGCTACTTCAGAACTGTAACGTTGCTATTGTTATGAATCATAATTGAAATATCTGTGTATTCTGGTGGTCTTAGGTAGCCTCTGCGAAAGGTTCTTCAATCCCCAATGGGGTCTTGTCCCACAGAATGAGAACTACTGGGCTAAAAGGTCTTAACACAAAATCTTGGTAGGCAGAAAAGAGCAACAGCAAAAAGCCTCTAGTATATCAGAGGTCCATGAGACCCACCTGAGCAATAATCAACTTGATGGAAGTATCCTGCCTGTGACACTGGGAGTTTTGTTTAACAACTTACAGCATATGGGAGGAACATTATCCCATTCAAATTCTTCAATAATTTTAATAAGGTTATAAAGTAACAGGCTTCACTTGGCCATCTACACAATCCTTTGTGTTATTTATCATTTCTTTGACCTTTCTCTTTTTTCCACTCCTTTCTCCTTCTCAAGGAAAATGACCTCTTTAGTCAATTTCTAATTAGTTTTTATCTATTCTGAAATTTTAGAAAGTTGCAAAATTTTATTTTGGTGAGACAAATTCTCATGTTTGCCTCTTCTTTGCAAGTCTATTCATGTCTTCTTCCCATGGAAACCTGATGCACTTCAGCTACACAAAAATTTCCCTTCTGGGTGAGCAGTCTTGTGGCACCAAGATTGCTGTAAGCTCACACTCAGTCAACTTGACTTTTCAACATACAAGCTGTCAAGTCAGGGCAGTGTGGTGATTAATTTTCGTCAACTGGCACATTTGGCCAGGTTGCCAAGCGTTTGTTCTGAGGGCCTTGTTAAAGTTCCTGTCTGTTGGTTAGTGACACTTGTTTTATATCCCCCAATGATTTGTTGAAGGAAACATTAATCTCCACTACTTCATGCTTGGCCATTTTTTAAAGAATATGAGTTATAATTATAAAAATAAACTACTTTTAAGAAATCTGTGCTTTTACAAAAATTTCTGAAACTAAGAAATTAAACATGGTAATGAGTATTTCCATCCTAAGAGACTATAAAATAATTCCAAAGTGCTATTGGTATTAATTCTCTCTATCATTTATACTTTTGGACTTGCTTTTGGATTCACTGGCTCTTTTGGAACATTTACCATCATGGCAAAATTTCAACACTGAGGCTGAATTTACCTAAGGGTTGTTACCATTCAAATCGTGTGAATATTTTGGATTGCAAATTAAAAGAATTCAATAGCACTTGGTTCAAAATAGAGGTGTGACTAAAAATAATGACACCATTTTCTTTCTGACTACACCTGGCTATTTGAGTAACAGATAAAATGTTCTTTTCCAGCAGCTGGTAGTAACTGAGCTGTGAACTCGTCCCCAGGTTAACTGAGCCCAACGGTCACCACTGTTGCACAGGAAGGGCCAGTAGAACACAGGAAAGGGGTTAGTTCTGGGTTGGAGTAAATAATCATACTAATGCTAAGAGTCATCATTTATGGAAAGTGAGTAATAGAGCCATCCATGAAAAATGTGCTGTGAGAATTCAATCAGGAAGAAATAAAGTTTTAAAGGTAAATTCTTTGTGTATATGCAGTAGTAGAGATTAAACCTGGTGCCATGAGCATGCTGAACAAAAACTCTACCCCTGAGCTATATACCTGGCCTCCTTTCCACCTTTGGAGTCAGAGTCCTGCTAAGTGTACTACTCTGCCCTTAAACTCCCTCAATAGCCTCAGCAGTCTGTGGATTTGGAGTTTTCCTGACTTAGTCTTATGCTAACAGAGATTAGAGTCCCTACTGTGAGACCCAACTATCTTCTCACATTCTGAAGTGCATAGGGATTCCCTAGGATTACATTAAGGTAATTAGGCCTGAGTTTGGCCTGCTATAATGGATGTATAACAAGCTCATAGAAGATGCTGCTGCTGGACCACATGTTGAACAACAAGGTTTCAGCCTGGCCTGCAATGGGTAACTTAGGGGTATACCCTATGCTGTTTCCTTAGGTTCTTTACTTTATGCCTCTGTCTTTGTAGGTTTAGAGCTTGGGTTTTGGCCAACAACTACAACTACTTGTGCTCTTGTATCACAGATGATTGGGGTAATACACAAGAGTAATAGCTCACTGTGTTTATAGACTTAATACTTTTACCAAGCAATAAGAAAGAGCATCCTCGTTCTATTGTCTGAACTCTTAGTCCAGGAAAGGGTTAATGAGGAGTCCACATTTATGAATTAGGCTAGTTAGGAAAGTAGAAATCAATCTCATGTGGGAAAAGGCAGATATCTCTTGTTCTGTTCTCGTGGGAGTGAGCAAAGCAAACATTAAAGGACTGAATCCTGGCAAAGCCGGTTTTTTGTGCCAATGAAGTGGTTGCACAGGAATGTAAAGACACCGACAACATTTTTTTTTGGTCTGGGAAATTTATTTTGAGGACAGCAGCAATGAGACTATATTGCTGCCATTTCGAGTCAATAATGATATTCAGCGGTTGTCTTTGTCATCCTTTCACTCAGCCTTGCTGCAAGCCATTAATCACTTCAAACACAATAAAGAGATATAGCCAATCTATGTATACTGAAATAAAACTAAATCTCACTCAGCCCTCAATAATATTCTCTTTGAGGTGACATGATGCTTTCTGGCTAACAAGCACAGTATACACATAATAATCACTTTGTTTCTTTGTATAGGAACAGATAGTGTCAGGTCCTGTTGCCAAACAGCTACTCAAAAAACAATTGGAAGATGTATTCCCAACGGTGATGCAGTGAGTTCCTGTGTGCCGGCTCTTAGCCATCCTTGACAGGGGACTTCATCATAATTCACGAAGCTTCAAAAACACTCTGTCATCTCTAAGAATCTTAGTGGTATCTTTCTCATCATGTTATTTCAAATCAATCACTACATGTCTTAGAAACAGCTCCTTTACAAAGCTTTGAAGTAGGTTTGATCCTGTCACAGTATTGCTACTGTGATGTTGAGTGATATGGCAGAGCTTCCTTGTTAAACACCTTAAGTGGCTTTCAGATAATCCAGGCTAGAACACAGAGGATGAAAGGCAGCAGATAGACACACAAGCTGTACAGTACAATGCCTTTATACTTGGTTTGCTTGGATAATAGAGGCAACATGAACAGTTCTCATCAAATCTAATCCAGGGTCTGCAGTTGTCCCTGTTGATTGGATGCTCCTCGCTCCTCTATTTCACCTCATCAACTATAGAACCTTTACACGTTTTTGTTTTAAAGTCTTTCTGTTTAAAACATAGTCTAGAGTTAAAGGTTGTTTTCACTGATTATTTTGATGAAGCAAGAAATGGACAATGATATTACTGGCATCTGTCCATGAAAAGTAACTCTCAGCAATGGTATTCTTCCAGTCACTACAGAAATTGGAGAGTCATGTAGCAGCAGCCTAGAAAACAGGTAGGTTGTATTTATTTGGTACAGAACTTACACAGTGAGGGTAAAATGATGACCTTAGGAATTGAGGAATCCTGATGTACTCTAACTCAAGACAACGCTACAGTTCAGTGAAATTCACTGATATTGTACTTTCAAGGTCAACTATATTGAATATGAAAGTCTTATTGTAGAATAACTTTGAATCATGTGCAAGCTTTCTGGTAACCATTGCTTGCCCTAAGATATGAAAGAAGACGAAAACACAACAAAGAACTCCGCACCTACAAGAAGAAAAGAAAGGCGTATGCTGAGGCTGAAGCAGACGTGAATCACTACAGAATAAGAAACCTATCTGAACAAAGACTGCCTGAAACATCAGAACCATATGTGGTTTGCAGGTCGTTTATGGATAAACTCTTTATATAAAAATTTAGAGACACTTTGATTTCATATCAACCACAATTCTTAACTCGAACGCAGAGCTATTGTTATGAAATCTCCCTATTTGCTGGGTATGGTGGAGTCTTTAGCCACAACATGTGGAAATCAGAAGACAGCAAATCTTTGAGTATGAAGTCTGCCTAGGCTACAAAGCAAGGTCAAGGCCAACCAGACCTACATGGTAAAACTGTCCCCCTAAAAAATCTTCCTATTTCAACAAAAAAGTTCACTGTTTTATGCATTAGTCATTCTTCCAAGAAATGGTAAAACTCTGACCCCTCAATAGTACAGGAAACAGGCGAAGAGAGAAACAGATTCCAATTTGCTTTCAAGATCCAGAGCATTTAAAATTCCCTTACATACTTCCAGTCCCAACAATGTCTTCACTTAGGTCTGTGGCAACAAAGTAATAGCAGACACTTTGTTTTCATGGGCTAAACAGTGAACAGCGAGTCATCACCTAGAAACCAGTCTTTTCAAGAATGCTTTGTCTGTCTCCTCAGAACCCTTGTTCCATTGTCGTAGACTTTCAGAACTTTGAGATTCAAAGTTTCTTTCCTTTCTCTTAGTACTCCCTATATGTAACATGACTAATACATAGTTATAAAATGAATAAAAGTAGGTAATGATCAATATTATTCTTGACAGTGACTCCTTAAAATATGAAAGTATTTAGCTAGAAAGACAATAGGATTTTAGCACTAGGAGCCAAGGCTAGAACTGGTTAATCAGAAAGTTTAATTCTCCAAAATTCTTCAAATCTCTAGTATTAGGGTTAATGGTAGGGATTTAGCATGTCAGAATAGAGGTAAAGAACATAGATTCTTATGCCAGGGGCCTGGGAAGAAAACTTGGCTTTTGTTTATAGGTGGATGGCATTGGAAAAATTTACACTTCATGTACTTTTTATAATGTTTGCAATTTCCCTTCCTCACAATGTTTTGACTATTAAACTGGATGATGCTCACAAATTGCCTAAAATAATATCTGGAACAAAGTAAACATTGTATAAATGTTGTTAATTAGATAAATAATACCAGCACCTCACAATCTGAAGGTTGACTAAACCTGATCCCACAAGCTGTACTTCCTATTATCAGAGAGATGGTAGTGATGATGCATCTTGGGGGGAGAGTCATGAGATAAGTTTTTAAACTAAGGCTTTGAGAGGTTTTATAAGTACACACTCTTATTTAAAGGTACCTTCACCTAGGTATGTGCAATCGATTTCATTGGAAATGTCCTTTTCCCCTGACCTCACAGGCACGGTTCTAGCTGACAAGTTCAAGGCATGCCTACAGTACACTTGTTGCTTCTCTGTCCATAATTAATTATAAATTTACACATATAGCTCAAGTCACATCTTGATGAAAGTGCTGATTTAGCTCAATAAATTTTGTCTTTAGCTTCTACTTAGTGCTTAGAATCTTGTCATAACTTTGCCACCCAAGGTTCTATCTACATGTCAAACATGGTAGTTTAAATATGATGCTAAAGGTATATTAGACATCAAAGGGAAGATTTATGTTTGAAAGTGGATTAAGAACTCCAATGAGATACATACAGAGAACTATTTTCATGGAGAAAGACCAAAACATGTCATATTACTATCCTCTGTATGAAGGAGAACCCCATCATCAAAGTCCTGAAGGAGCCCCTATCAAGATAAAGACTACAGGTACAACTGGTGACTTCCAGTATGATTTACCTCTTGATGGAGGGAACTCCTGCCAAAGAGAAATGCCAGAATCCCTTACTTCCCAAATCTTAATCAGTGCCCCAGTTTGACTAAACAAACAAATAAGCAAACAAAAAACCGAGGTAACACAGTTTTGAAGATAATTCTTGACTCCAAAGTAGCTAAGAAACATACCTTACACTGCGAAGGACAGGCTCAACCAAAAGGTAGGGAGTCATAATCCTGCCCCTATTCCCACATACACACTCCGATATAGATGGGAGCCTAAGCTACAATAGGCAAAAGGAGATAGCAGTTGAAAGAGGAAACAGTGTACGGAAATTGCTATAGCATTCCAGAGAAAATAAAGCCTGGGCCTCCATATATGCTCCATATAGAGCAGGAGGTATCACCAAAGGTCAAATAGAACTGTTCCTTCCTCAGTAATTAAAAAACAAAAGCTTTTATACTTGCAACATTGGTGATTAGTCATGATGTTCTGCTTTCTTTGCTGAAATAATAATCTTATACAAGAAGACTTAAAATTTTTGGTACATTCCTTATGGATGGCTTTGTACGTAGACAAACTTGACAACATAGATCATTTTGTTGCAGCTTTTGAACCTGCAATATATTTTATTTCTTTTCTTGAATTAGTAACAGCTATCTTAAATGGAAAGGGGATATGAAGTGGGGAATTAAGGGTTCTTTGGAGAGCCCAGTTGTGTTGGATGGTGTTTTGCTAGGGCAAACACGTGAAGGAGTGTTTTCCTGAAGTGGATATCGGTGAAGACTAAGGCAGACTTGTGAATGAACTTCTAGCTGAAGCAGACAGAGGAGAGATAACGTTCTCTTAAAGCAAGCACATGAAAGGGCATGTGATGAAAGATTGATGCTGTGCTAACGATATACATGTATTGGTTGGCCTTACATTGTGTTGTTGGCCTGCATTTGTTGGGACTCCATAGAGAGAAATGCACCAAAAACCTTCTGGTGATGTGCTGCTGTTTCTTGCCACTTCCACAGATTCCAGCTGATTGGTAGAGTGATGTCAACTAAGACAGAAGCATATGCTAAGGCAAGGAACAAGCTGAGGCAAGACCCATTGAGGACACGTGATGTTTGGAGGCTATAAATGGGACTTGACAAACAGTGACATGATGGGGACTGAACTTGGCTTTCTTATGGAGTTAACCTTGCAATACTTATTGTTCTCCTGTCTTCTTTGAGAAAGGCACAAGTTTTCCTGGTGTCCCTCTGAGTCCTTCCTTCTGACTCGTACAGAGGCTGGGACCTGGTAGTGCTAGGTAGTGCCATCACTGCTGGTAGATGTTTGCTATCCTAACTCTACTGAACTGGACCGATGTTGTATCCACGAAGTGTTTGCAAGTGGATCGAGCTGCTGCTGCTAACCTGTGATCTGAACGGCTGATTTCCAGACAACACGGATGGGAGTTGCTCCAAAGAACCCTTATAAACAGGTCCACTTCCCCCATATCCTTTCTTTTCCACTACCTCTGGTGGATGGTGTGCTAAAAGGGAGGTTAAAACCTTTAAGGGCCATCATTAAAAATAAGATTTGAAAAAAATTAACATTTTACCTGGGCTAAAAATTCTAGGCATGTGTTCAAAAAATAGTAAGAATTATGATTCGGTTATTATTCTGAGCTTAGTAGGAGGAACATTTTAGTGGTTTCTTTGTCATTTTTACTAATTAATTTTCATTTTACCACTAAATATAATGTTACTTGAATATTTCATACCTGTATTTTAATCAAACTGACAGAGTTTTCCTTCATTTTTTATTAACCTCGGGGTTTTTACTCACCAGTTAATGAGTGTTGACCACTGTCAAATATTTCTGCTGCACCAATTCATTTTATTTTATAATCAAAAATGAAATAAAAGAAAAAATGTTCAATGAAGACAAGTTAGAGATTTACATCTAACGTCTGAAACCACAAGAGTTATAGAAAACACAAGGAAATGTTCCATTGGTTTTGGTAATGAGTTTGTGAGCAGCATATCAAATAAAAAAAAAGTAAAGATAATCATGTTGAACTACATCATACATTTCTGTACAACAGCAACAGCAACAGCAAACTCAAATAAAAGAGAAACCCGAGCAATGGAAGACAATATTTGCAAGTGGTATTTCTTATACAGAGTTAATATTAAGAACACATAAGGAATGTGAAATTCATACAGCTCCAGTGTCAAGTACACAGAAGGGGGCGGGTAGGAAGAAGAAGAGGAAGAGGAAGAGGAACAACCACAAACCCCAAAGATTTGATAAACATTATTTGAAAAATATAAACAGTTGACCAATAAACACAGAAAAAATATTTAGAGTCACTTCTCATCAGGAAAGTACAAATCAAAATGAACCATGAGCTTGTGCATGATGACAGTTTCTGAAAAAGGTCAAAGATATTGTCAAGGATGTGAAGGTAAAGAACACTTAGAAATGGCTGAGGTGATTATAAGCTGATTTATGTTATGGAAAAAAGTTATGAATATTACTAAAAAATGAAGTACCATATGGTCAATCAATCCTTCTTCTGGAAATGTTCTCAAAAAGAATCAATTCAGTATCTCAAAGATATACACCAATGTGTCCATTCTTAGATAATTCACAGCTACCAAACTGAAAGAACCTAAGTATCATTCAAAATATATATATATATATAAAATATATTATATATATTATAATATATTATATATTACATATAATATAATATCATATTATATTATAATATTAATATTAATATATATTAATTAATATAATATTAATATAATATAATATATTAATTATATATTTATATTTATTTATATATTTATATTTATATATAATATTATATATTAAATTATTTATATTTAATATTTTAATATTAAATATAAATATATTTATAATTATTATATGATTATTAATTATATTTTTAATTAATATAATTTATATATTAATTAATATATAATATTAATATATTAATATGTAATATATATTACACATATATTATATATATTATATATTATATATGTTATATATAATATGTATTATGATATATATATATTATATATTTATATATATATAAAATAAACAAGGGACATATATGCTTCACCCTTGTAAAGAAGAGGTTGGCTCACTTTGGGGCAGCACATAGACTAAAAGACGGGGAGATCTTGACCTGACAACATGCATGGACTTGGAAAACAATTATGTTAAGTGCAATAAAGAGGACACAGAATATCACTTACATATAGAATTTTAAAATGTCCAACACATAAACGCAGCGAGTAGAACAGAGGTTATAGGAGAGGGCAATCAGAGAAATCTCAGCATGTTGTACAAAAATAAAAACATTACAACTATGCAGGATAAAAAAGCCCAGAGAAAAAGTGGGGAAGAGCCTTGAATACATGGGCACAGGGCAAAATTTCCTGAATAGAACACCAATAGCTTATGCTCTAAGATCAAGAAACGGCAAATTGGACCTCATAAAATTACAAAGTTTCTGTAAGGCAAAGGACACTGTTAATAGGACAGAATGGCAACCAACAGATTGAAAAAGATCTTTACCAATCCTACGTCCAATAGAGGGCTAATATCCAATATTACAAAGAACTCAAGAAGTTAGACTCCAGAGATCCAAATAACCCTATCAAAAAACGGAGAACAGCTCTAAACAGAGAATTTTCAACTGAGGGAACTCTTAGGGTTGAGAAGCACCTAAAGAAATGCTCAACATCCTTGGTCATCATGGAAATGCAAATCAAAACATCCCTGAGATTCCACCTCACGCCAGTCAGAATAGCTAAGATCAAAAACTCAGGTGACAGCAGATGTTGGCAAGGATGTGGAGAAAGAGGAACACTTCTCCATTGCTGGAGGGACTGCAATCTAGAATAATCCCTCTGGAAATCAGTCTGGTGATTCTTTAGAAAACTAAACATAGAACTACCTGAGGACCCAACCATACCACTCCTGGGCATATACCCAGAAGATAGCCCAACATATAACAAGGACACATGCTCCACTATGTTCATAGCAGCCTTATTTATAATAGCCAGAAGCTAGAAAGAACCCAGATGTCCTTCAACAGAGGGGGATTCCGGAGTGGAAACCAGGAAAGGGGATAACATTTGAAATGTAAATACATAAAATATCCAATAAAAAATTCCAGAGAGCTACAGCATCATGACTCTGTATTATTGTAATTATGGAGATCTGCTAACAATGTAGATAGTCTCTCAAAAGAAAAAGAGATAGTTATGGGAGGTAGCTCTGTTAATTTAAGTATTAATCATTTTACTATGTGAAGTTATACATAAGTTAATGATGAAGATACGTTCTGAGAACCATGTTGTTAAGCAATTTTGTTAATGTGTGAACATCACAGAGTACACTTATTCAAATTTAGGAGACTGCACTATGAGGCAATATGGGAATATCATCATATATGTAGTCAGTCATTGACTAAAACATTGCAATTTGGCCATGGCTTTAAGTCTATAGACACTTAATAAGGGTTTACTTTATACTCTATGTAAAGAATACACATATTTTAAATATATATAATAAGTTGCCACATTTTAATTATATACAATTTTGTCAAGAATCTTTCAATAAGCCAGGGAAAATATTTAAGTTGCTGTTCTGCAAAAGACACTAAAGAAAATGAAAATAAAAGCCAGTCAAGAGATACATCTTTTTAAAAACACACACACATATATACATATCTACATATATCTATATATATCCATATATATGTTTCAAAAAGTATAGTGTGTGTGTGTGTGTGTGTGTGTGTGTGTGTGTGTGTGTTAAAAGCAGAGGATGGGAGAAGTGCCATGTCCTGGACATGACTTGGCTGTTGCACAGCTGCTGCATAAAATCAAGCTAGGTAAAAATTCCAGTTTGGATAGAAGATGGTCTTTTGAATCCCTACCCTTAACTGAGAATCAATGGCAGTTGAAGGTTGTCAGGGGGAAGAAGAATTACTTTCCTTTAGGAGGGTAGCCACTGTTAGGTTGTCCATGCCCTAGAAGATGGCCGCATTATTCATGCACATATAAGTACCACTAAAAGCATTCTGAGAGTTAAATAAATAAAAGCTGTAGTCTGAATAAAAATGGCTCAGAGGCTCATAAATTTGTACAGTTGGTCCCAAGTTGGTGAAACTCTTTGGGAAAGATTAGGAGGTGTAGTCTTGCTGGAGGAGATGTGTGACTGAGGGCTGGCTTTGAGGTTTAAAAAGCCCAGGCAATTCCAGGTTAGTCCTGTCTCTGCTGTTTGCTTCTGGATCAAGATGTAGGCTCTCAGCTACTGCCCCAGTGCTATCACTGACTACCTGCTGCCATGCTCCCAGCCATGATGGTCATGAACTCACCCTCTGAAACTGCAAGCCCCAATAGAAATAGAAAAGTAACTAAGACTATCAATCAATCAATCAATCAATAATTTGAAAAAGATAAATAAAATCATTTCAGATCAAATGACTCTAGATGTATTTACAGATTTGGAAGCTTAGAATATTTTAAGGAAAAATACTTAAGTCTTTCAAATTTCAACTTCATTATCTGTAAAATGAAAGCAAATCAATTGTCTGCTTTAGTACAATACCATATAACTTATTTAAGAACTATAAAATATGAATCGTATATTAAACTTTATCTAACAACTATATTGAATTACATAAATGTCTAGTAAGTTTTTATATTTAGCCCGAGGAACAAAATGAAGCCATACATTGTGAAACTGACTTTTTTTTTTGTAGCCATTATTAAACCTTGTTATGTATTAAACACAAAAAGAATTCTTTAAAGTCAAGAACAAAATAAACAGCCCAAATAAAAACTGGGCCAAGGACTTAAACAGATCCATTACTAACGAAGACATGTAGCAGGTGGCAGAAAAACATACAAATAGATGTCAGCAAGGACTACAAGTTAAAAGAACAAGGTACCAGCACACATTCCCAAGTGGCTTCCTTATTGATAAGATCAACATTTAGTAAGGTCGTGGAGCAGCTGCACTGCTCATTCACTGCAGGTTGGTATGCAAAACCCTATGACCACTTTGAAAGTTTTGGCAAATTCTTTTAAAGCCAAAGCATACTGAACTGTATCTTGATCACATCTCCTGACATATACCCAAAGGAGATGAAAACTTATGCTCATACAATTTGCATATGTATATTTATAATAGCTTTGTTGACAATTGAGAAAACTCAGAAAAAACAAAAAACCAATCACTCCTATAGGTGAATGGAAAAATATATACAGCCATGTTGGAATATTAGTCAGCAACCGAGCAATGAAAACTTATGTAGGGAAGCTTCTGTATGTATTAGTAAGTGGTTGATGTATACAAGGGTAAGGCTGTATGATATATGACTTTAGTCATATGATGTTTTAGAAAGGCCAAAACTAGAGATGTTTTACTGGCCATTGGAGTCTTCACAGTGGTGGGGGAGAATTGAAGGCTGGAAGCGGAGAACTAAAAATGATTTCCAGGGCAGAGGAGCTAGTTCCTAAGAAAGCATAATGAAGTTGTACACATGTTTGAACTGGTGGGATGCATATCAAGAATGAATGCCAATGTAAGCTATAAGTCCTAAATGAAAGTACAAGCCAGGCAGTGGTGGTACATGCCTTTAATCCCAGCACTGGGGAGGCAGAGGCAGGCGGATTTCTGAGTTTGAGGCCAACCTGGTCTACAGAGTGAGTTCCAGGACAGCCAGGGCTACACAGAAAAACCCTGTCTCGAAAAAACAAAACAAAACAAAACAAAACAAAAAACAAACAAAAAAGACTTAAATGCTAAATGAAAGTACAAACAGAGGTCACTCTCTAACTGATAAATTAATAGTGTATGGGAAAAGCATAGCCAGATCTCCCAACCTTTTTTCCCCACCTTGCTGTGAGCCTAGATTTCTCTAAAAATAAGTTCTAACAAAGAGAACAATATCAATTGAGCAATGCTCATTCTATTTTCAAGAAGAGGTTTGAAACCTGTGTGAGTTTTTTTTTAAATAATCTTGATATAATTAATCAGAAAAGTGTCTTGGCTCATAGAGACATCTCCCAGGTACTTTGGAACCAGGATTTCAAGTGTATGATTAGGGAAGCAGGGGCAGATCCACAGATGTGTGTCCATTTGACTATGACACACAAACACAAATAAGAGGAAGAAAAAGGGTTTAACAAATCTTGCTCTAGAAATTAGACCTTGATAAGACAAGGAAATGCAAACTACATTTCACATACTTTACCAACATTAAGACTTGAGTGGAGAGTGTCTTGGGGAAAACAAAAGAAACTCTTTGTGACCACGAGCTCTGCAATGAGTTCTTGGACCAAATAGCACATGGCTAATGGGTAGAAGGCAAGTGAGCATCCAGACTTACAGAAGTGGAACCACAAAGCGAATGGTGGAAGAATAATATTCGCAAATCATACACATGACAGGAAACTAATGTCTAAAATTGGAAAGAGCTTAAAATTCAACTATTTTTAAATGATTTAATGATTAGAAGGGGCAAATATCAGAGAAAAATATTTTATTATAAAAGATATTCAGATCTCAAATAAGAAAATAGAATCATGTTCAATATCCCTAGCTTTCACAGAAGTACAAATTAACACTGCAATGATAGACCTTTATACAACCATTAAGAAGCAAAATTATAAAAATCAAAGGAAGAAGCTGGACCCCTCATACACCAGTGGTGAGATAGATAATAGTTTGGTCACTATTTGCACACATGTGTATGTTTGTGTGTATTTATCACACAACCAACCAAACCAAAGTCCTAGTATAGATCCCAGAGAAATGTCAAGTTATGCTCCAATGAAGTCTTTATATGACTATAGCAAGCAGTTTTATCGTGGGCCCAACCGAGAGATAACATGCATGCCTATTCTTTAACAGGGAATGATTAAACAAACTACTGTATGTATTTATCATGAAATGCAAACTGGGAACGAAAACCATCATGCTATTAGTCAGGGAATAGCTAAATGAATTACTGTGTGGTTAAGCTAAATGAAAAAGTCCAGTCCCCAAAGACTGCATATTGCATGTTTCCATCTGTATGAATTCCTCACAATGACACAGCTGTGAACATGCTCATGGCTTGCGTGTTGCCAGGGGCCAAGCAGGGGATGTGGGTGAAAGGGAAATTCAGTGGCGGTCAAAGGACAGCATGGGGATTGTTGTGATCAAAGTAAGGACTGTGTATAAGCCTCGCAGATAGCAGTAACTTTGTGAAGAACTGCATGAGGATAGAGAGAATCTCTGACTTCTTCACAACTGAATTTGAATCTACTATTCCTCAAATAAAATGTTTAATTTAAAAGTTAACTAAATGGCTATACATATTAAACAACCACCCCGTTTTTTCTACTCACTCAATTATACCTCTTCAATATGCTAATGTTAATGTATTAAAACAACATTACTTTTATAAAATAGGCATTCGCCCTGAATTCATTTAAACTCATAATCTCATAAAAATACTAAGCTGATTTGAATAAGTTTTTAAAATGAAAAAGGCAATATCAGGGGAAATGGGCCTTTAAAATTAAATATTAAAGGAACACTCTCAGAATACTGTTTCACAAAAGGGAAAGCATGGGAAACAGCAAAAAGAAAAGCGAACGTATTTCAGCTTGTGGAGAGATACTGTGCACAGAGCACAATGCTAGCGATGTTTCCTAACTCTACTTGAGTACAGTGAATGGGTGAGCTCCATTTGTGGATGTGGGATGGACTCAGACATCAGCCTGTAAAAACCAAAAAAAAAAAAAAAAAAAAAAAAGACACGCCCAAACATTAACCACATTTGATACAATAGCGTCATTTCCATTTCTCACCAAAACACGATAGTAAGAGTTCATAGAGAAATATATTTTTATATTTCTGTTTTCTAAAGCTGTCCTCACAACTCAGTGAGGCTGAAAATGCTCTCAAAGGGACCAATATGGTGCCAAACTAGACAGACTGCTGACCTCTTATACTTTGGTTTCTCTTTTCCTTTGGCATGAGTAACATGACCAGGTCTTCTGTGTCATTCACCTCAGTTGTTCATCATAAAAGCAATGGTAATAATGACTTGTGATTCGGATCCATACGATCTGTATATACTTGACTGTTGTATGTGTAAACAAAGGTTTTTATAATTTCTAGCAGAATGGAAAAAGACACAGGTAAGTACTGGGATTTATACTCAAGACTTACTTAAGCCATGGTTTTGATGTGTTTTCTTGCTCTTCCTATTTTTATTAATTTCCTATTTTAATACTTTTGTCACTTACGGAGACTCATGTTTGCTTAATTGATTAATCGGTTTGAGATAGGGTCTTGCCAGTCACCCAGGCTGACCTTGAACTCACAATCCTTCCACCTTAGCCTTTTGAGTACTTGAAATATAGCCATGTATCACTATGCCCTCTTTATGGAGATACTGATAAACCATATTGGTGACTTCTAGGCATTTTCCAAGTCTCACAGTTGTGACTGCTGGTTAGATAGCTTGGGACAAATGTCTATGATGCTCACAAAACTTAGTAGGTCTCTAAGCAGCCCTTGCCACCGGAGCCTTTTAGTTTCATAATTCTTCTGTTTTTACTGATGACATCACTTTCTTCTGCTCTGGATATAAAGCAGGAGTATGAAGCATTACTCATTCGCAGATCAGTCCTTGTCAAATCGTCCATGACTTTGGTTCTTCCTAACCCACTTAATCTTTAGGAGGCAACCTCTCAGCTGACCATGGTGCTACTTAGGTGGACTACAGGCTTCTAGAGATTTCCAAATTACAACCTATTCTACCACTGTCACATTAATATTCCCTAACTGCACCTTTCTGCTTCAGGTACCTCCACCTGTTGCTTCTGTTGTCAGTGTTTTCTGCCAACTCACAACGTGCTAGATCCAACAAGTCAAAGGAGGATTCAAAGTGACTTAAAAGTACTTTGTAAAAGCTGTCATAGAGGTATATGCTTTTGATTTCAGCATTTAGGAAGCAGAAGGTAAGTCATCGCATGTTTGAGGCCAGCCTGGTCTACACAACAAGTTTTAGGGCAGCAAATGTAAAGAATAAGATGCTGCATCACAAAAGACAAAAATAACAACAACAACCCTCAAACAACGCAAACAAACAAACAAACAAAAACAAGACCAGAAAAACTAGAATAAAACCTAACCCAAGTACATTTACATGCAATAATGTCACTGGACAATAACTAGGTTTTTGAATAACTAGGTCTGAGAATAACTAGATTTTTAGTGTAAAGAACATAGCAGTTGTTGAAAGAAAGGAAATAGGAAAGCAGTATTCGGGAAATCTATATGACTAAGCAAATTACAAATGTCACCACAAAACTTCAAGACAAGAGTATCACCAACAGGTCTGAAGATTATTGATCTGTTTACTAATTTATTTATAAGTAGCGACTTGATGAGGAAGGCCTGAGACTTTATGCATTTAACAATGAAAAGTAGAGAAAGCGCCCTTCCAGATTTTGTTCATTTCAGGCACAGATGTGTCATTTTTCTGAATGTTATTTACAGAGGGTATTGACATAAGGTGACAGAATGAGGTGCTGGCAATGTTTCCTCATCTGTAATAGGGATCCCATATAGCTGTCTAGTTTTACAAAAGAGAAAAACAACTAACTAGTTTCTTCTATTCCAAAGAACCTTGTGTTTTTGCTTCTACATTGATTCTCTTTGTAACTCGTGAATAACCACCAGTTGAAATTTAGCTAATCAAATAAGATTCATATACTGAACATTATCAGGACTATTAAATGGTTCTTTCAAAAGAAACCAATATGATTTCTCATTTATAGCACAGGAAAATCATTTTTCATCACTTCTAAACAACTGCATTTTATCTTGCAACAAGATATATGTTGTCATATTTCAAACACATCAGATGCACTGTACTTATGTCCATGAAGCTCACAGTAACTGTACGAATGTTACATAAAAGTATACACTAGTGATGACACATGGTGACACTTATAGAGTGGCATCTTGTAATGCTTCAAGTAAGTTAATTTGTATATGCTACATATTATGAGTCTAAATAGCAATAACTAACCACTAAGGTTATAGCAACCATATATAGTAAAAACAGGATTAGAGAATCTCAATTCGGGTCTAGAAATTTAGTAATAAACAACACTAGAAATTTAAATGAAGGACAATAAAAAGAAATTAGAAACATGTAAGCATGCAAGCATTGAGTCCTCTTTTCCATTCTCCTCTGTGGTTGCTGTCATTTGGTTACCAGGCTTATCCCTAATTTAAAATAAAGCCAAGGTTTTGCTTGCATCAACTCTTTCTAGCTTTATATACTGTCAGAGTCTTTTGCCAAATCATTGAAACTATGGTTTTAAGACAAATTGTAGGTGGCTGTAAAGTATTTTATGGTATAAAATGATGCTTACTTTATTGTTTCATTATTACATACATAACTTGTAATGAATTTTGGCTATCATCCTGGTTGTCAGGGTTAACCGACTCAATGGAGAAGAAAGAGTTAACACTACTATCAACGTAGAGTTAGTGACTTCAATAAGGAAACAGGCTAACTGTATAAAGCAGTATTACAAAGAGTCATATAAATGTGAGTGAGCAATACACTTGACTTAAATCTTCCTAGATGTCACGGCTAATTTCCCTTTTAATGGTTATTACACTATTCTCCAGGTTCCTTTCAAAATGACTTCAAAAATTTATCACGGCACAGCTGTCCACAGGGCACAGGGTAAGACGCATCTCAGCATCACTCTGACACCTTCACGGGTCCGATGCAGCAATAATCTCTGGGTCTGCGTAAGGTGAGTCATACACCTTGGCGTAATCTTTCATAGTTTCTTCAGTTTGAAACAAGTGAGTATAAATACAAAATACCCAAGAAAGTTGCTAGGATTGGCTATGTAATTTAGATGGCCAATGTTTTTGTCTACCAGTCTATTACTACAGACCAAAAATCCTATGTATTACCGAGAAGTGAGTGTAGCTCCTCATATGTACATACACGATAGTACACACTTCTGTATACGCCAAACAGACATTCTTTTTTTGTCTTTTCTAACAGTTATCAAGAACATTTGTTCTTACTTATGAAACATTGTTTTTTAGATTGTTTCTTCTCCTGGAATATATGCTTATGTAATATAGAAGAGACTATGAAAAATATATTGATATATAAACACATTTATGTATACACATTATAGAATTGAGATTTTCATCAACTGCTTTGTACGTTTTTATGTTTAGGAAAAGAACTTTTTTTTTCTTTCATAAAAGCATTAGTGTAGTACTGGTATCAAATGAACAAATCATTTATTAACAATAATATTCTAAATTTTGTTTTCACATGTTATTCTCAAATATATAATTACAGTGATATTTCATATGCTATATGATTTTATATTTTTAACAAAGAACACAGAGGGGGCATTTATAGGCTGTTTGTACAGACAACTTATGACTTCATTAAATATGCATCCTTTTAAAAACAATTTAAGTGAAACAACCATATATTTATAGCTTTGCTACAGTTCTTCTAAGAATTGAAAGTAGGGTGTAACTTCTGCAGTACATACCAGTGCAAACAGCTGCACTTCATACAGACACATACTATATCCTCTTCATGCTAATATGGAAACAGATAAAGATGGCTTGTTGGTTTTTACTTGTTGGTTTTACTAGTTTCTTGAGTATGTGTTATTTTATACTCATTTGTAACTGGCATAATGGTCACAGCTAATTCCAAGAAGAACAATTTTAGACTGCGGTATTCCTCTATGTTTAAGTAACTCCTTAGAAGCGACATGGGTAGTAGGCCTGTCGGTGTTTTTACTCATTGTGCTGTGGTGTACGGACTGCTTAAAACACAAGCCTTCACTTCTAATTATTACTGTTAGTACTTTGGAGACAATATACATTTTATAATAATAAAACCCTGATAAATATTGCTGTTTTAATTCTAACCTCCAATTATTATCAATAAATGACTAATAAGGGCAATAGCAATAAAATAGCAACAGGTACAACAAGTTAATCTAGGATTAAAACTAAAGGCTTTTTAATCTAAACTAATACTCATGATTTCAAATATATTAAACTTTCAAAGTAGAAAAATATCAAAGGGAAAATGGTCTCAAAGATTCATTCTTACCACTTTAATTCTATTCATATAACATGTTATTTAAAAGTGCTAAAAATGCCAGGCAGTGGTGGTGCACGCCTGTAATCCCAGCACTGGGGAGGCAAAGGCAGGCGGATTTCTGAGTTCGAGGCCAGTCTGGTCTACAGAATGAGTTCCAGGACAGCCAGAGCTACACAGAGAAACCCTGTCTCGGAAACCCAAAACAACAACAACAACAAAACAAATAAAAGTGCTGAAACATTATATGAATTCACTTGAGGCATAAAATTTCATCAATAACATGATTTTGGTTTCTACATATTACTAATATATCTTATTTTACTTAACTCCTTGTCTTTTGTATATTTACAATGATTTAATTTTTTCACTCATAAATAGTATTGCAATGATTATTGGACATGCCTCTGTCCCGTAATTCTGATTATTTTATTAAACCTATAAAGTTAAAGTTAATGGTTAAGCTTTTAAGGCTCTCTATAAATAGTATCATGTTTCTTTTCTAAAAAGGTTCACAAAAATGCTTGAATGAAAATTCATTTTTAAAAATATGCTATAAAAGCCTTATTGGAAATGTGTCACAAATACTTATGCAGCATTAATATATGTGTTTGGGCTTGTTCCATTGTAATAATGTTATGGAGAATGCTCTGAAATGAGAAATATGTCATACAGAGCAGAGGTGGACAGAGGATGGAGAATCCATCGCAACTGTGGTGAGTGAGATATGGCATGCTTTGCCTAGATGTCCTTGAGGTATGCAGCACCATCACAATCAGATTGGAGGGGCACAGGCATGACACAAATTCAGGTCTATCTGGTGCTTTGTAACATTTTTGAGCAAATGGCTTACAAGCTCTTATATGCAGAACATAACAACTCTTTTTTTCTGTTTATTTATTCATGTTACATACCTATGGAAGCCCCCCTTCTCCTCCCAGTCCCACAGCCCCTCTTTACATCCTTCCTCCCTTTCCTCTGAGAAGAGGGAGCTGTCCCTTAGTTCCAACCTACCCTACAGGACTGGACACATCCTCTCCCACTGAGGCCAGACAAGGCATCCTGGTTGGCAGAAAAGGATCTATAGCCAGGCAACAGCTCCTGCTCCAGTTGTTGGGGTACCACATGAAGAACAACCTACATATCTGCTACATATATACATGAGGGGTGAAGGGGTGAGGTCCAGCCCAAATGCTCTTTTGGTTCAATCTCTGGGAGCCTCCTGGAGTCCAGGATAATGACTCTGTGTTGGTCTTTCTGTGGAGTTACTATTCCCCCAATTCTTCCACAAGACTCCCTGAGCTCTGTCTAATGTTTGGCTGTGAGTTTCTGCATCTGTTTCGGTTAGCTGCTGGGTGAAGCCTCTCAGAGGACAGTTATGCTAGGCTCCTGTTTGCAAGCATAACAGAGTATCATTAACAATGTCAAGAATTGGTTCTTGCCCATGGGATAGGTCTCAATTTGGACAGTTATCATTCGGTCATTCCCTCAGTCTCTGCTCCATCTTTGTCCCTGCATTTCTTGTAGTCAAAACAAATTTTGGGCCGAAGGTTTTGTGGGTGTGTTGGTGTCTTTATCCCTCTACTGGGAGTCCTGATCCACCATACTATAAGGACACCTGTTCCACTATGTTCATAGCAGTTTTATCATAATAGCCAGAAACTGGAAACCACCTAGATGCCAACTGAATGAATAGATAAAGACAGTGTGGTTCATTTATACAGTGGAATACTACTCAACTATTAAAACAAGGACATCATGAAATTTGCAGTCAAATCTATGGAACTAGAAAATAGCATCCCTAGTGAGGTAACATAGACCCTAAAGGATACATGCCTGGTAAATACTCACTTATAGGTGGATATTAGCCATAAACTACAGGATACTCATGCTACAACCACAGACCCAAAGAAGCTAAACTATGAGAGGGCTCAAAGGAGGATGCTGGAATCTCACTCTGAAGGGGAAATAAAATGGTCATAGGAGGTGCTGGAGCATGGGAACTGGGTGGGAGAGGGGATGGAGAAAAGATTGGCAGATCAATTGTTGGGAGAGCTGGGGAAGAGAGTTCCAAGAGAGTGAAAGGAAATAGGCAGCTGGTGAGGGTGGAGTAGGAGGACATCTCTAGGACTGGTCAGAGACCTGAGATGGGGGAGGCTCCAGAGAGTCTATGAGGGTGACCTAGCAGTGGTGGATATGAAGACTGAAGTGGTTACCTCCATAGCAACTCTTAAAACTAGAAAGGAAATTACCTCACGAATTTGAATCTCAGGCAATTCTATTAACAAATTAATAGAATGTAGGGGGTGGGAAGAGAACATATAGCTGAAGAAATTAACATGAAAATAAATGATGATAATCATAACTTCTTAACTAATTCTATATAGTCATTCATCCATTATGTTAAAAGTCACTGATAAACTACTACAGGTGAAGTATTTCTCTAAATACTGAGAAATTGGTAATGAATCATGGTGCTTAAGGCTTAGAATTTATTTATTTATTTATTTGCAATTTTCCAGGTGGTTGTAAGTATAAGATTAATGATGAGCCAGTAGCATAGGGTAAACATGGATATGGATACTCATTTCTGCTGCAGGTTAGAGAATACGTTTATGCTCAGTTTCAAGATGAAAACTGAAGGCTCACCGCTAGGCCAAAATAAATGGAACAACAAATGTACTGAGTGAGCAATGTCTACTGTCCATCATAATGTAGACATAATGAGTTTTATCTGTTTAGAAACTCATACCTTCAAAATGTGCTCTGGGTGAGGGAGCTGGAGGAATTTTAAACTAATGAGCCTGCTGGGGCCCTGGGAAAATGGATGTCAGCCAGAGTTTAGCAATCCAGAAATAAGATTACTTTTTAATTTAATAAGAAATTTTTTAATGAGGCACAATAGTTAAATTAGATCTGACCTGTATAATGTACTTTTTGTTCGGTTACAAATGTGCTTCAGTTAATTGTATAGTTACTTTTATTGTTGTTCCCAATTACTTCCCTACTCATCTCTGATATTTTCATTTGAGATCTTTCAAAATGGTCCTTTAAGAATTATACAAAATAAGTCTCAGACGGATGCATCCAACTAAGAATCCAGTCACTGTTTTGAAATACACTCAGTGCGCTTTGATAATCTAGGGAACATTGTCAGGAGCCGTCCGTTGACATCTATGTAGTTCAGCTGAATGACAACTTACAAAGAGCTTCCAATGTGGGGGTACCTTAGGCTTTTATGAATATTAACTTTCTTCTGCATTGTTTGCTGAGGATAAAAGGTGGGGCTACCTCTACTTCTCAATGGAACGCACACTTTCAGAGGTAAGGAATCCGTCTAGTCATTGAGAAGTGAGTACTGTTAGTCTCTGTGGTGCAATTTCTGTAACACCCAATGCTTTAACACCTATAGATTGTCATTTCCCCTCCAGAAGTAAAGATGAACCTAGGCCTTTGTCCAAGTAGGCAAGTACTCTACAATAGAGCTCTATCTTTGGATCACGCTCCTTGTATATGAGTTATCGCACAGATAGCCATGCCAGCAAGTAAATCTCTTCAAGAAAACAGAGAGCCTATCTTACGTGACATTTAACAGGAAGAGCTGTGTCTTTAACATAAGTTTGAAAAGAAAACAAATGGTGCTTTTTGTACAATCTAACCTTTCCATAACACACTTAAAAGAAAAACTTCATCATATGTCTACTTAGAACAACAGGCTCCAAATATATACTAACCAATCTCAATATCAAAGAATGGATGAAGCCAAAGATGATGCAAAAACGCTTCCCCAAACAACAACATCATCAACAACAACATCCTCTCTAGCACTCTCTAATAAAGTTTTAACTCGACCAACTAATTCAAATTTTATGTACAGAACAGCACACAGGGAGAAGTGGCAGATCACTCTAGAGTTACCAAATCTAACTGCTAATAATTTTAAATATGTTTTTGAAATATCTAATTGCACCCTCATGTATCTGATTGATTTTTGTTGTAGTGCTTTCCAAATTTGCTTTCTGCCTCCTGAAAATTGCTCAGCACTTTTGTGTCTAAGCTTTGCTTTCCCCACAATGTTGTACATTATGTCTCTTTCCTTTGGAAATAGCCAATAACTTGGCTTCCTCCAACCCCTCTCTATGGAGACGCTGTATGCCTTAGAGCAATAGAAAAAAATCTTTAAATATAGACTGTGAAAAATAACTACAATAAACTCTTAATTTTCTGTGGTGGGGAAAGTAGAGATAGCGTCCAACTCAAGTCCACAGTCATGCCCCAAATTTCATTTCAGAAAGCAATTTCAACTTCTCATTTAAACAAGCCTGTTATTTGCAGCAAAATTGTCTGATGTGAGCGTTGCTTCTTATTTCCAGTCAGCCAGAGGGTAAAGCTAGGAACACACAAACTAGAAGTGCCCTCAAACTCAATTAATTCTCAAGGAAATGAAAATGAACTGTTATCATTTGACATTGTGGAAAAAGAATTCTACAGGATGTGTAAACACAGCTAAAAGCAGGGGATTTTTACTGTCTTCAGATACTCAATGACCACTTTAAAGTCGTTATATGGGAAGAGTCAGATTTCCTTTATCTAGTCTGTGATTATTTAAAGCCAGAATAATAAACTATAGTTAGATATATCTCTGGGAACGACATAAAGGAAGCTATAAGGCTTGCTTTCTATTTTTCTGTGATCATATTAACTGAGGGGTGCTACATTAAAGATGACCCAAAGATGGCCTCTCTACCTTAGCATTTCTAATTGTTTTTAAGTAGAAAGCTACTGAAGAATCAAGTTTGAGGTGGTAATACCCAAATACAAGTATGAATATGTAAATGTAAAAATACCCATTATTCCTTCAGCCCTTTGCAGATTTGAAAGACCAATAAAGGGCACAAGAAGACAGGGTGGTCTTTCTGCTGATAGCCAGTCATTCAAGAAACATTCTCCAAAGAAGTCATTTTCAACTATCCAAATAAACGTGTAGAGATAGATGTGAGGAAATGTCTTGGATAAAACTGAGATCCTCTGTGTGTTTCTTGGTTTACACTGGCCAGAAGCATTAACTTTACCTGGTTTGTAAAATAAGTTTGTAAAATTAGCACAATCTTTGCTCCCCCCACCCTCCCAGACTGCTGACATAAAACCTCCAGGTTAAGTACTGATATCCTAGTTTGGTAGTCGAGAAGAGGGTTAACGTCTCACTCTGTAGCCAAACCTGGTATATATCTATCCTAACTATGTAGCTGAAGCTGGCCTTACATTCTTGGTACTCCAGCTTCCCAAGTTCTGGAAATACATCTGTGCACCTCTCTCCTTGCTAAAACTAAATATTTCAACAGTCTTTTAGGTGATTTCTATACATACCAAAGTTTGTGGACTCCTCCATTGCAAGAGATGACCCTTCATTTTTGTCTTAAGTTCTAAGACACTCTGGAAGATTACAGGGATTTGCAGCAAACTTTTCTCAATGAAGTTTTTGTATAGTATCAATTGAAACCTTGAGATACGGGCTCAGATTTTGAATTACTAGTAGACTGTTAAGCATGGCCATCAATACTCATGCTCAAGATGTCTTTCTAACTGTTTGGGTGTGCTTGTGGTGCTGAGAATTGAACTGATGGCCTTGTATGAGCTGAGTATGGTCTCTATTCCTGACCTACATTCATAGACCTTTTTGAACATTAGATAGTCACTCACTCTGCTATTCTATTATCTGATCACTATCAATGACATGGAATGCAAACCTTACAAATGTACTTTCTTTATTCTCTTGTAAGCATTACAGTTTAGGATCAACTCATTCTCAATGATGATATTTTAAAGACTTGCAGTGCTTAGTTATATATAATTATAATAACTATATATATTATTATTTAAAATCATTAACCAATAATATGTATTTTATATTTATTATGAATAAAATAATATTTTATATTATATAATTACAATATACAAGTAAAATTGTATTACCATCATTTATATCTTTAAATATGCATAAAATAATTATAAATATGCTCACATGTTTATGTAGCCTAAGAAGTCCTGGGGTCTGTTATAAGCTGGCTGAAAACCGAAGAGAGCTGCTAAGTACTTCCAGTCCAAGATGAAAGCCTGAGAACCAAATGATCACATGGTAGAAGTCTCAGTTTGAAGGAAAGAAGGTAACTAACAATCCAAGAAGAGCCAATGTTTTAGCTTGAGAAGCCAGATAAATAAACCAAATAAACCAACCAACCAACCAAACATCGGCAACAACAACAACAACAACAAAATTACGCCTCAGCTTGAAGTAATCAGCAGAAACTCCTTCTTACAAACAGCATTGTTTTATCAACATCACCAGTTGATTTAGTAAGGCCCATCCACACTAGGGAGGACAATGAATTTTATTCAGTCTACAAATTCAAATACTAACCTCATTCAAAAATATTCCTTGATCACTAATCTTGGTTGCCTGCTTGATTACATCTATGATTAATTAAAGCCCCAAAATGGAGGGCAAACCTGGCAGGGATTCTTGCTTAATTTGAAGTAGGAAGGTCCCTTATAAACTAGATTGTTTGAGGCAGGAAGACACACCTTTAATCCAGATCTTCTGGGGTGTGAAAACATACCTCTAATCTGGGCCACACCTTCTGCCGGAGCCTATATAAGAAAAGGAAGAAGGAAGCTTTTGATTTTTACCTATTTCTTAACAAATACATTCCTTCACCAGCACTGATGCCTTCTTCAGGATTCCAGAGTCTACTGAAGACCAGCTGGGACACCCTGCCTCATGGACTGAGATCAGATTCTTGGACTTTCTGGTCACAGACGGCCATTGTTGGGTTATCTGGTCAGAGGCCTGTATGTTATACTAACAAGTCCCCTTTCTCTCTATATAGGAGAGTCATTCTATAAATCCTGTCACTCCAGAGAACCCTGACTAACCTGACAGACTCCACCAGAGTCTCAACACCTTGTAGTACAGTCAGCACAAAAGGAACTTGTGCATTTGGGTTTGAATTTACTGCTCTTTTTATTTTCTATAAAAGTTGAATAAAAATACTACTTCTAAAATGCTCCCTATTTTGCTTTTTAGTCAAGATAGGTTTAATAATGCTCATAAATTAAACATAAACACAGTGCATGGGAGATATTAAGGAATGTTCTGTGGGCTTAAGTAAAAACAGTCAGTGATGAACATGGAATTCTGTGGCTGGTGGTTAGACAGTGTTTTTGTGCTCTTTAGTGAATCTTTTATATATCAATGAAACATTTCAGGTGGAAAATAATGAGAAGAGTGGCTTTTTGCATAGTACTAATTCTACAGGAAATAAATTGAAAAAATCCATTCAAATCACAAGCATTTTTATTGTAAATTGTAGTGCAGTGGAGTTAATTAATTATTTTGGCCTCAGTAGACTGAACTGAAATCAGGAGAACAAGATTTTTCCAAGTAAAGGAAATTCATATTATCAGCTGTAAGAGTCAATGTTTATGCATGTCTACTGTGTATGGTAGTGTTGACTATATAGAAAGCCCTGAATATTTCCAAATGAATATTTCTGAAACTTAATATTATAATCAGGCAATTAAAAAGAAAGAAGATCATCAATTTCATGAATTTAAAGATTATATTGGATAAGCTGTATAGTATCTCACCTTCTAAAATTTGACTACATTATAATTTTTAAATTAATGTTTATAAAAAATTTGTTTTATTCTTACAGTTTATGAATCTCGAACTATAAACTTATATTTTCAATGATTAATTAGCCAATAAATTGATTTAGCATGGAAACAGAAACTGCAAATTGACCCAAATCAGAAAAGAGACCACACAGAAATACTCAAGGGAACACATTTGACAAAGGACATATTGGAGGCTGGATAGATGACCCAACATTTATGAACACTGAAGGCAAGTTTAGATCTCAACACACACGTCAAGCAGTTGACATCAGCCTGCTACTCCAGCTCCAGGGGATTAGGCTCTTTAGGCCTCCAAGGGCATCTAGATTCATGTACAAATAATCATATATATATACATATATATATATATATATATATATATATATACAATTTTAAAATACAAATAAGTCCTAAAAATGTCATATTGTATACATTGAAATACCACATCATAAATAAAAATATATATAAAACTATTATACATTAGACAAGTAGAGAAAATTTAAAATGTAACTGATATTTCCTGGATACTTTATAATATAATAATTACATATGTAAGATATAGAAGCACATGGCCAATTAGAATATATATATATATATAAATGATTTGATAAGTTCCTAAAACTTGAATAGCTTGAATAGCTCCTAAGAATATAAAGTAAGCACTCAAAATTTAAACAGTATACTAAAAGCTAACATAATATGTCTTTTCTTCAATCTAATAGAATGAGCATTTCTCCTATTTCTTGAGTTATTCTGTTTTCATAACTGTTTGAGAATGAGTCAAAGATCGCCAAACTCTATTTACAAATTTGCTTCAATTTTTTTTCAAAAATACAACATACACTGTGAGAAAAGTTTCCATAAGTTTAAATGGGTGCCTATAAGAATGGATGAGCCAGGGTTACGTCACTCAGTGCTAGAGGGTTGCCAGGAAGGACCAAGCATGCCCTTTATGTTTGTCACCCTTCTCTTAAATTGTTTTTAAACAAACTGATTACACTGTGAGACCATGAAAATTCAGTGATCTTTTCATGCTTGGATAAAAATCAGAACTGGTGAGTTTTCCTGGAGACATGTGATTTAATGCAATGAAGCAAGCAAGAGGACTGAAAACGGAGACTGAGAGATAGTAGGTGCAAGTTCATGAGGGGTGACAGAAGGAAGGAGGAAGACAGGAAGTCAGAGGGAGGTAAGGAAAGCGACTGGCTTAGATTATATCTGACAAATGTATCATCTAACCCAGAAACAAAGCTTATAAGCATGACAGAGACTCCACAGCCAGGTTCAGTCTTGGTTTTCCTTGTCTAGATGCCTGCACACAGAATTTGAACCTTCGTGAAAACTCCATGGTGCTTCCCTACTTTTAATAAATGTGAGGTCCCCTCATAGATTATAAAGATATACATTGGAAAAGCCACAGCTCAGGACCTCATAGATTAATAACCATATTTTAACAACAATCATCAGCCTCATTCTTCAAATGGAATGAAAGTTTATTAAGAGGTACAAAGCGTGCTTATAGTCTACCAAATGGATTCTCTCTAAGTGATGAGCAATAGTATACAAAAGCCGGTGTACGTCTCTCTTCAAAACAACAACACAGAAATAAAAAGAAAACTATCTCACATACAACTTTTGTTCCTTTTGAACCAAGAATAGGGTACTCTTCCATATAAGAACATAACACAATACCAATTACAAGTTATTAGCATAGCATTTTCACCATCTTTAAGTTACCAGTGACCTGCTAACTATTGGCAAGGGCAATGTCAATGTCACTATCATCAGCACTGCATATTTTCTAACAAGAAGTACACACAATACAAATAAAGGAATAAGAAAAATAAAAAGAAATATTCTTGCAGAATCCCATTATAAAGAATGAAGCAATTCTTCCTCCAAATGACTCTACAGTCCCAAAAGATGTAAAAACATTATAGGAACACATTCAAACAGACATAAAGCTAAATGAACTCACAATAAGCTGTTTCGGCAAAGGCAAATGGGGTAAGAGTTAGGTAAGGAAAGGAAGCAAAATAATCCTGAAGACGAGAACCATGAGGTTCTCCTTCCACTTTGCTGATGATTCAGGCCATTGAAGAAACCACATCCTGCTTCTGAGGGCTTGTGACTCTACTCATCCTAGGGGCTAACCATCTTATTGGACAAGACAGCTCTCAAAATTAATTCTAAGACTATCTTTTTTATAGGAGTGTATATCTGTGTGAAGAGTGTCTCCCAGTACTAAGGAACTAGCTGTTGAAGGGAACACTGTGGAGTTGTATCAGCCTGCTTCGATGTCACAATTGAGGTGTGTACCACTTAGACTTTGGTATGTTTGAAAAGCCTGTGTTCTAGCTTTTGCTGAGGAGGGATATCACGTTATAGATGCGATGTCATACCCAGTACCTATTGAGAAGGTGGCTCTGTGGTGAATGTATAGATCATGCTAAAGCTGGTACTAATAAATACATGAATATCACACAAAAGTTACTCTCAAGGTATCTAAGTTTTATATCACTTGTCTTCAGACAACAGAAATTATAAAAATTACTATGATGATGATGATGATTTGCTAGCTGCTTTTATACCAAATACATTGAGACATTACTTAACAAACATATATACAGTTTGATTCAAAATGATCCATGCTGTATTCAAGGTGTGGGACACAAAGAAATGGGAGATGTTTAATCGGATACAATTTTTTCACATTTCAAATCAATAAAGCTGTTTACTTAAATTTTCTCAATTTTTTCCTTCCAGGTTCCATTATTCTTCATTTTCCCCTTTTATTTAAAACTTCAAAGATTTAAATCTCCATGGGCTCCTCAGAATTCTGTCTTCAAAATAGCTTCATAAATCTTACCGAATCTGGGATTATAATGTTAGAATTATGTGGTAAACATTATTTATCAGCCATATGAATGTGCCTTCCCTAAGATCATTATACAATAAATATATACTTCTATAGCAATTATTTATACATAATATCTGTATGTGTGGGCAGGTATCATTCTCTATTTTACAGAAATACAATAACTTATATTTATAAATAAACTTAAAATAGCATACATTAAACATTTTAATATTTTCTGAGTTTTCAATTAATGACCTAATGAAAGCATAATTAATTAGTAAGATATTTAACAAAGGTAAGTGGGTAGTTAAGTTGACTTTGATACTTTCTTTTATTAACACATTTGGCATTATCAATCATTTACTAGGCCTAAAGCACTGCATAGAAGACTTTGTGTTTGGGGTTAATGCTTACAACAACTCACAGAATTGTTTTCCATAGAATTAATGGTGTAATGGAGAGATTTCTATCAGAAAAAAATTGACACATTGACTTACAACATTTCTACTTATTTGAAGGAGAAAGATGACATCTAGGAAGGACTAAAGGATGCTCAGTGCAATGCAGCCTGATCACTGCACAGTTGGATGAAGAAAATGGGAGTGTTGAAGTTCATTGTGTGAAAAATTATTTATTCTCCAAATCCAATGTGTTTTTTGTGGACCCTCTGTGGTTTTTAACATCACCTTTTACAATTGTCTGCTATTTAGTACTTCTTGCCATCCCTTCTATTTCCCAGAATATTAGTATCCTCAATGTTTTCTAGTGAGGTCTCTCCTTTTATTGAGTACACATTGTCCAATATCCAATAATTTCCAATTATTCCAAGAAATTTTACTTTTGTATAATTCACTGGTAGAAGGAGGATGTAGAATGACAAGCTTGGCCTAGAATAGACTTAGTTTATTTCTATTGTCATAGACTGATTAACAAAGCTTTTCCTTTCATGTTAATTAGATAATCAATTAAATGCCCTTCACTTTATGTAACATCTATTTGTATGTGTCACCTATATAGCCATGGAAATTATAAATGCTGAGGAATGAAGTATGAATATCATGAATGGGTTAATGGCTATTTGTGTTCATTCACAAATTTTAGTTATATAACATAATATAACCTATATCCTTCACAACAATGAGAGCATGATTCCAGTAATTGCAGCATTTACATAGATTCACTAATAGATTGTCAACCATTTTTCCAAAGTGATTTTAGGAATATATGAAATGGCTAGGACATTTGAGTTAACTCTTGTTATATTTTTGTGATTGATTGTTTTGAAATAAACAGAATATCATAGGAAATCAAAAGAGAGTAACTTTAATTGATTTTCTGAAATGATTCCTCTTCTCTCCAAAAGAAATATTCAAACTGAGCAATTTCTCTTATATAATGATATAATAAATTTTAATGGTACGTTTAATGGTAAGGTACTTGACATTGCACTTTATTTTCTCTCTTTCTCTCTCTCTCTCTCTCTCTCTCTCTCTCTCTCTCTCTCTCTTTTGCTGGTAAACATAGGCATCTTTAGCCTACTCAGTAATTCTACAGATTTGTGTCAACAATGTCTTTACCCATGAAATTATGCTTTTCAAGTTTAAGTCCACACATTACCAGCACTGTCCATCCTGATTTTGGACCCTTGTCTTCTTTTCTCTTTCTCCTCCACCAGGAAGAGTCAATATCTACTTTCACCTTCTCTTTTCCTTTTACATATTGACACCATGGCATCTCTACATGGTACTACAGTTGCAGACACACCTAGTTGCCCCATGAGACAAATCCTCTAAGACTGAGAAGCCCTATTCTTATCTTCGGAATTCTCAGCATCTTGTAAATAAGTCTTACTGCTTTCATTAGCTATGTTTTAGGTAAACGAACCCGTAATTCAGATGTTAAAAGGTTATAAAAAGTTTTAATAATGTTTTGTACATAAAAGAAGTTCAGATTTTAAATGAGTAAGACTCTAAACTAACAGTGATAGAAAACACCAAGTACAGAATCCGGACTAAACAGAGATCCTTTCAACATGAAGTGCTCCTAATCACAAAGTCATTCAGAGTAAGCGGAAGACAGTGATGTCCAAAGAGAAAGAGCTGCTCTTCAGTTTATGCTTCTAAAATCCAGACACAAGCATGGGCAGCACTTTGAAGCTATGTAATGGGATCATTAAAATCAAGGAAGCAATACCATTGTCAGGAAACTAGCATCTCAGAATAAAGACTTCACTATAAGAAACTATCAGGAAAGAATTTTCTGTGTCCAGGCTAATGTGGGTCAGTTCTCTGTGCATGTTGCTGACCCCAGAAGCAACCACTTGAGCAAATAACTCATCAGAGCTAGCACAGCCAGGTTAGAGAAACAACCATTGAGAAAAATCAGCAAACTGGCAATTCCACATTAAGGAAATAAATCATAAGCAAAAGGTGAGAATGAGATTTTAGTCTATCTTCAAATTTTACCCAAGTAGATGTAAAATAGGGATGACAGGAAGAACGTGATTGCTGTTTCTACTCAGAAGCCATCACAGGCCAGTCTCCTTTTAATGGCTGTGTCAGACAACCTGAACGTAATGAAGTGGTTACCACTCCCCAGAGCCTTTCAACTGAGAGCAATAGGCCAGGAGCCATTAATGTGGATAAACGCTTATGTATGTAATCTTCTGTGATATTAATTGAGTGTACATAGCATTACTGAAATGAGGTACAGCAAGTTACCATTATATTCTTTCCCATTAATTAAATGCTAGGGCTCCTCGGGGAAGTGTACAAGAAGTGTGGCCACTCTCAAGAGCAAAATAGGCTTTCTGGAATTGAGGCCTGTAAGAGTGGGAGAGAAGAACAGAAGCAAAGCAGTAAGGGGCTGAGGGATTGGGGGAGGGTCATGCTAGTTGGTCCTTCAAAGTTTGTAGAGCAGAGTGGAAAAGACCATTTGACACTACTGTCTTATCCACTTTCTGCTCCTAGACAGGATTTTATTTACAATGTTTTCAATAGGAAGGGTAATCCTGTTCTTAATACCCTCTGAGGAATATTTAAGTGTTCTCATTTGTAACCTATGTGTGGGTTTTGAAAACATTCATAATCAAGGTATTCTTCACAGAGCTGACCTAAATCCCTCTTAACCCAGTAGGGATTCCTTTCCTCTGTGCTCTACAGAGGAACAAGCCTTCCACCTCCCTGAATGAGTGTCTCAGACACTTGCTTAACAAGTCTCAAGTCTGAGGAAGGCTTATGAGGACTAAAATGAGCCCCAAGCTCAATGGACCTTCCTTCAGGTCAATGTTTGAAGTGTGTTCCTAAATGTGGCTCACAAGTCTCTAGAACCTCACACTGACAAGCTATGATAGAGGGTGTGGAGAGGGTGTGGATCCTCTCATTGGAAGTTCGATTAGCATTGGGACATAAACTTCTTTGTAGGACAAATAGAATTCCTGCTTTTCTCCCAAACTGCCTACATTAATGTTACTATCATTCATTATCCAGATCCCATGTGCAGTAACCAGAAAAGTGCTCTCCATTTGCACATTTCCAAGTACCCCACAGAGAGGTGAAACTGCCTTTGTCTGACACCAAAATCCCCAAGAATTATACTGTCAAGGCTGAAACCAAAGACTTCATAGATGCCTAGAGGTGGTGGTAAAGAGTCAGTACTGTTACCTTTCCAGGAGGTTTGTGCTTTTCCTTTATTAGTGGAGGTCTGAGAGTGTTGTAAAGAAGAAGCTTTAGTAATATCACTGCTGCTTGCTCATTATTTCCCAAAAGCTTTTCTGTTTGTTGTTTTCCAGGTCAGGTCTTATGTTACATAGCTGTATTTAGTTCAGACTCAGTAAACTCATTTTACATACAAAGAAAACAAGGATCAGAGAGATCAGAGAAGATCGTCAACATCACCCAGATGAGAGCTGGTAGGGATAAATCAACAATTCTTCCAAAATTGGAGAACGAATTGCTCCCCCAAAGCAACTGCTGTTTTAGATTTATCCATCTGTAATTTATGTTTTCATCTAATTATATTTGAGTCTTGTGGTTTGCTTTTTGTAGTCTTACGAATAAGAAGGTGGGCTGCTTAAACACAAACACCAAATATGACATGTTAGAAACATGAAGAAAACCACCCAGAGATTTAACAGAGGGAGAAGGGAAGATAGCCATCGAGATAGCCATAAGATCAGGTGAGATTTAGCTAAGTGTGACAGGACATGCCTGTAATCCCACTACTTAAGAGGCAAAAAGATTGTGATCATGAAGCCAGATTGACCTGCATAATAATACTTTGTCAAGAAGAAGAGGAAGGAAAAGAAGGAAGAGGAGGAGGAGGAGAAAGAAAGAGGAAGAGGAGGAGAAAGAAAGAGGAAGAGGAGGAGAAAGAAGAGGAGAAGGAGGAGCTGGTGGAGGAGGTAAAGGAGGGGTACAGAAAGTTAACAAAAGCAGAGCATGTTTTTTAAATGCATTCCATGAGAAAACTTGAGGCAATGAGAAATATCAACATCTTTGAAAAGGTAAAAATGTTTAAAGCCACAGACAGTAAGACAATACTGGGAATATGACCATAGGATTTCCCCTGCTAGGTAGTTGTAAAGTGTAATACGACAAAGCCAGCGATTTTAAAAACCCTGTAACCATCATCATTTGTTTGACTTTGACTTAAGAGATGACATCAGGTTCATAATGCGAAATTAATGTTAATTCTAATATGTAGGTATGATAAACACTGGTTTTACATTTTATTTTGCTATATCTGAGAAAGTAAAATTCTGGAGCCACTCTATGGAAAACAAACAAACAACAACTGTCCATGTTTTAGGCTTATTAACATAAAATGATTGAATTCTCTCTCAGGAAAGACTTGGGTTCTAACATTTCTTTATGGATGAACTATTACGAACGGATTTCGTTCTTTTAGATGTATTAAAACCAAAGGAAGAAGAAAGTCAGTGTAGGTTTTCTTCTCTTAGATTTAGTTTGATTACATGGCTAATTCTCAACTATTTCTAACCTTATGATGCTGCTTATGGTAAGGAAAACAGTACACATATTACTGGCAGAACTGGAGAAAATATAGTTTGGAAAAACCGAGAAATGGACATATAGAAGAAAAATATGGAAAGTCAGTATTAAGCAAGTTGACTAGACCAGCACCCACAAGAAAAGCAAAAGCACTGGGTCTGATACTCTGACACTCCTATAGGAACAGCTCCATGGAATCTCTGTGACAAAGCAGTTACTGATGGAGAAATAGTCTGTGATAAACACAGTGCCAATGAAGAACATCCCGCTAGGAAGCTATTGCAATGGTGCTCAAGTAGGACGTCAGAACAGAAAGCTGACCGAAACAGGAATGAGCAGAGCGTTCCATAAGAACCAGGACACCCAATATCTTGAAGAGCAAACGAAAAGAACTTTAGGGAAAAGAAGTCTGTGAAGTCATAAGGGAAAAGCAAATGAAACTGTGAAGGGGTCACTAAGAAATCTCTAAAAGGCTTCTGGGAGTGGAGTTAGCAAAGAAATACAACTTTAGATCACTACCCTGTCCACTTGTGCTTCCTGAAACTGTTGTTATGAACTTTCTGAAATCTACAAGCACGAAGCATTCTACAAATAAAGAGCTTTCCTTACCAGAAGTGTGCGCCTTGGTGATTCCCAGCTCTTTGATAATAAGGAACAGATTATCTTATCTCGAATCATGAAATCATTCATCCTATTTGTTCGTGTCTATTATTTTAAAAACTATATCCTGTCTCAGTTGTTCCTGAATATGAACATTTTATTCCCCTTGACAGAAAATATTATACTGTGATTTTAAAACTCATACAGCAGGTCATAAAACACCAGCTACTGCTTAGCTCTTGTCCTAGAGAAAAACATAAAAACTTTTATGACCTTTAAGAGCTAAGCTTGCAGACAATTTTAAATGTTTAATAACGAGTCTTTCCTAATGCTTCAATAGAAAGGAAAGAATTCATAGCTCAGGGTCCTTTTATCATAGAAAATTTAGCTTTTAATATCCTTTTTACCAGAGGCTCTTCCTGGGTTAAGTCCAGTACAGGTATATGTCATAGGAATCTATGATGTCATGCTTGACATACTAAGTATTGGCTGAAGACTAAATATATAATGTGAAATATATAATGTGAACATGTACTTCTTTAGCAACATATCATATCATTCTATGAATGGACCTTGGGGTTGGAGAGATGGGTCTGTGGTGTACAATACTTGTTACTCTGCAGAGGACGTGGCTTTGATTCCTAGCATCCACATGTTAGTTTACAGCCATCTTTTACTCCAGATCTAAGGGAACTGAAGCTCTCTTTTGCTTCCATGGTAGGTATCAGAAAAACATATGGTATATGTACCTATATGTAGGCAAAGCAATCCTACATATGAAATAGCACGCATGTACCATTCTTACTGCCTCTCGGAAAGTATTAAAGTAGAGAAACATCAGTGACTTTTAAACAGCCATCACAGCTATGATGCCTCACCTGACACTCATTTAGAATGGGTAAACCTCAAATATAAACCAGCAATTTATTTGGGTCCAGGCCATTTTCTTGTAGCATCAGGTGAAAAGCAAAACTCCAGGCTCAGACACAGAGCTCTTTAAGACTCACTGGATTTTAAGTGTTTCATTTAAACAGCAAGGTCTACTCAAAGACCAGAATGAATACTTTGTTCTTGTTAAGGACAACATTCAAAACAGATTTGTTGGGTTTTTTTTTTTGTTTTTTTGGTTTTTTGGTTTTTTTGGTTTATGTTGACTTCTCTATTATGAGAAGTGGTGAATAGAAAGGGAGGTATGTGAGCAAAATTCAGCTTTTTAGAAAAAAATATTGCTAAAACTTTGAAAATTAGCTATGCTATTTCCTATACCATTAATATTTAACATCTATGTTTACACACACACAGTATGGAAGGTTTGTATTAAAAATTAATTAAACCCTGGAAAGCAGGTAGATAAACAAAAGTCACTGCTACAATCTTTTCCACACACAGGAGAGGCTATTGAGTTATATAGTCATAACTTGTCTTAACATGGCTGTTCACATGACCTTAGTAAGACTGTATATAGCAGGATCAGTTTTATAGCTAAAGCATTATATCTGTGTGTGGGAAGGTCCATGGGAGTCTTACATGCTACTGTAGAGGAATGTTTTTGCAATTGCTTCATGTGACATATATTTTTACCATGTCCTTCTGACTGGTTTTCTCGTCTAGCAGGTTTGAACTGAACAAAATTTTAAAGCCTTCTTTTAACTTCAAACCTCATATCATTTGTCCCTAGAAGAATTTAAGGCTGTCACCCTAAGGGCTGTCCATTTTGCTAATGAGAATGGGGTCCCAGTGTATTTGGGATCATTCTCAAATGTCCCTGAGGTGTCTTTCTTTCCTTCAGGCTGAACATGCTAGATTCCTCTTCTCTGACAGACATTGTTGGCTAACCCTTTTCTCACTTCCCTTCCTAGCAGTTCCTTCACTGTGTCATGATCCTGCTCTAAAGCAAAACCCCCTGGAGAGCATGTTAGCAGCAGCCTGAGACAAAGAACAGGTGCTTTTAAACTCTTCTAGTAGTTGTGTCAACCAAGATGACATACACATAGTTCTTTTTGAATGAAAAGCTGTAGTACACCTAGCTCAGCAACTAGTACACAATCAAGAAAAGGTTGGGGTTGATGGTGGTATGGCCGTAGAGGCAGAGTACCCCAAGAATGACCTGTATCTTCCAATCTTCCCTCCCCCTTCAGTGCTGGGATTCAGGTGTACACCACTACACTTCATACTTTTATACTATACTAACTGGTGGTTGAGAGGTAGCCAGGACCACCATTATTCATCTGATTCCTTAAAGTAAATTGAGTGCAAAAACAGCTCTACCACTCAGACACTAGTGCTCACATTCACAGTATTTGAAAAGTAAGAAGATAGTGAACATTTGCTCTGTCTCTGTCTGTCTGTCTCTGTCTCTGTCTCTCTCTCTTAATAAAATCATTTACTTAATGTTATTATTTGGCTATTTCTCCTACTCAATAAACATGTGTTTTTATTATCTTCTTTAGAATTCATTCCAAGAACATCATGACATAGTGGAAAGAAAATATCTCATCTATGTATTTGTAAACATTTCTCTTACTATCTCTTACCATGACTGTCTTCCAATCTGCCCTTCACCTGTAAGATTAGCAAAGGGCCCACCAGTGCAATGTATCTGCTTGTACCAGATTGGCAGTGCTAAGACATCTATTTCATGTTGTCATCAAAGGCTACTCCCCATCTGAAGTTATAACTCTCAGTTTTACAGAGAAAAAAAGAGTAAGGAAGGTAGATGAAAAATCATAAATCAAATCATATCTCATGGACGAATGGATCTATGTCTCTTTATCAATCATAAGATGATCTGATGTGAGAATTTGTCTTAGTTAGGGTTTTATGCTATAAAGAGACACCAAGACCAAGACAACTCTTATAAGGACAACAATTAAATGGGGCTGCCTTACAGGTTCAGAGGTTCAGCCCATTATCATCAAGGCAGGAGCATGGCAGCATCCAGGCAGGCATGGTACAGGAGGAGCTGAGAGTTCTACATCTTCATCTGAAGGCCGCTAGCAGAAGACTGGCTTCCAGGCAGCTAGGATGAGGGTCTTAAAACACATACCCACAGTGGCACACCTACTCCAACAAGGCCATACCTACTCCAATAGGGCCACACCTTCTAATAGTGCCATTCCCTGGGCCAAGCATATACAAACCATCACAGAATTCAATGTTCAAAATGCTCTTAAACTGGGGCATAATAATGTATGCATCCCATTTAGCATATTAAAAACATGCAGTTTTTGAAAATCTCTCATTTACTCAAAGTTTTGGATGATTTAGAACTGGAGTCATTTTATGAAAGCTTTGAAGGAGCTATAAATATCATCTAAGGTGTAAGGAGACATCATTTATTTTTAACCTTCAGCCAGAAGGTCAAGGTGTCATTTAAAAAAGATATTACCAATCTCAGCCAAAGGCTGAGTTTGTCTGGCTGGGTTCATGATAAAACAGGAAAGGACCAATAAATTATTTTCTTCCTACCAAAACTAGATTCAAACTCTTAAATAATTTATTTCAACATGTTTAAATCTGAAGGTTTAACAACTGTCTTCCATTTTTACAAAGAAATAAAAAAAGAAGTCCAACATAAAATGTCTAAAACATTATAAGGCCTTTGAAAGAAAAAAAGAAATGCACATTAGAAGAAGGCCCTATAAATTCCTGACCTTTTATCTCAAGTGAAAGGATCATTTCAATTCATTTAATCCTTGTGGTTCACAGAAGTGTAAGAATGTGCAATGAAAAACATGAATACTTCTATCAGCGAGTAGCAGAAAGGAAGATGAGGAATGGGCCTGGGTTTCTTTGAAGCGAGAGGAAGGCCATGTTTCATGTCTTCGATATGTCTAATTCTTTTTTAAAAAAGGTCCGTGGAAGACAATGCACATAAAAGATGTACAAGATCTGCTTACAAACTTCAGAACTCAAGAATATAGCTGGCAGACATGTCTCAACAGCAGATGAAATACAGAAAAAATAATGATGTCAGTGTACTGAGATAGCTTCCTGTTCTGACACTGTTTAGAGTCTGCCAAGAGAAATTTATAAAGACAGTCTAAGAATTTTTCATCAATCTCTTTAAATATAAAGAAAGATATCAAAATTCCTTTCCACTATCGGTCAAAGTTTTCTGCCCAGCAACATCTTAGAGAGTAAACTGGTGGGTTTCGGCTTTGGGCTTTTACAGTGAGAAGCTGTCTTCACAGACTTAAGAGTTTGACCCTAAATTAAACTGTGTGAAAGTTTAAATCAATGTACTTTATGTACTTTACTTACATTTAACTGTAGGAAACTTTATCCAGTATACTTTAGTATATAATTTTTTCCTGCTTCTACTTTTCATGTGTATAAAATATATGAACACATGCATATTTTTGCATGTATATACATGCATACAATGTATGTAGAGGTTGAAGTTAGTGTCTAGGCTCATTCTCGTTCATTCTTCCACCTACTACATTGAAGCAGGGCCTCTCAGTCAATCCCAGACCTCACTGCTTGGCTAGTCTAATAAGCCAGCTTGTTGTGAGGATTCTCCTGTCTCCATCTTCTCAGGACTGAACTACAGGCAGATGCACACACCCACCTCACATTCACCCAGGTTTCTGAGAATATGAGTTTCCATTTCTCATGTTTCCAGAGAAGTGTTTAACTGCTGGACTCTCTCTCCAGCCTCCCCAATATGTCTTTTGATTTCCCTGACCTATTATAGCATTTTATCACTCTAATAGATCATAGTTATATATGATCTAGTAGCTTCAATACCTAAATTGGATCTCTTTTGCCAAATTTAAACATGTTCACATTAGACAAAAAGGTTTACCCGAGAAGTCAAATATTGTAAGCTGTCATGACCAGAAATACACTAAAATCACTCATTTTTAGAATGTAAGATCAAGGTGAAATTGAAATACAATATGTTCTAAATTTAATGCCTGTTTTCAAATAGATACAAATGCATCTCTCTGGCTCTTACCAACTACTCATTTACTTTCTGTCAATATATATTAGAACTGGCTGCTTTCAGACCAGATACAAATCAAACTGTAAATGTGGGGCCGGGATGAAACTGTAATGGCAGGCTCCTATCACACATGCGTCTAAATTGAGAATGGACATCACAGAGTGGGCTGTAACATGACTAAAGGCTTGGGTCTACAATGATGTGTCACTGAGACTCAGCAGTGGTAATAAGTGGACTGTTTTGAAAGTGGGTGGTGGTCTATTTCCATACCATCTTGAATATATTGATCGTACCTGGAAGAAGATGTAAATAATGCAGTAGTTCTATACCTATGACACAGAGGGTTTATAGCATGCCTTGACAATCTTCTCAGTTTTGCTATGTAGCTACCTATACCTGCCCTCAAAATAGTTTCAAATAAAAAAAGTGATGGTTGATAAATTACTTTGACAACTATAAGCTAAAGAGTCATAGTTTTACAAAACAACAAGCAGGATCTTAAAGGAATGGGTTATTAAGCTCAAATGATCTTTGAGGAAGAAATTTTCTACGTTCTCATTTGTTTCTGATATTACGATTAAATTCCCTGACAAAAGGAACTCAAGGAACAAAGCGTTTTGTTTGGCCTACAGCATTAGAGGAGAAACAGTACATCATGGTGGAGGAGCACAGAGGTAGGAGCATAAAGCCAGACACTCATTAGCAGTATGGAAACAGAAAGTGGGTTCCAAGCTGTAAAACCTCAAAGCCCACTCCAATGGCATACCCCAATGATGGACTTCCTGCAGCAAGGCTCTATGTCCTGTAAACCTCCCAAACAGTACCACCTGGGAAACAAGTGTTTGGACACATTTGACATCCAAACCACTATAATTTTTATCTTATAATATTAGTAAATAAATGTGTCATGACAGTCATATAGATTTATGCACTTATAAACTTCAAGTTTCAAAGAAGAGGTAATGCATCGTATTGGAATTGCTTAAAGCTAGAAGTTTTTCAGAGTTCTTGTCCATAATTAGCTCCAGTTGTAGGCATGTGAAGCACTGGAGGGGTGGAGGTAGGGAGATTTGTTTTTGAGGGGCTGCTAAGTTAATTTGCAAGAATATAGTGTCAACTAAAATGGTTGCTAGTAAAGCATGGGCTACTGGTCTGGAAAGAAACGTTCTGCTCATTCAATAAACCTCGTCTCATCTCATTTTCTTCAGACTTTAGGGTTCGATTACATGTTAAAGCTGAAAAGGTAGAAGCCATGGCTATAATTAGACAATAACCAGATCATTATTTTTTTCCTATCTCTATATAAGGCTTATTAGAGTAATAAGCTAGTTTCTAAAGGGTCTTAAAATGTAGTATATTCAAATATTACATTGTAGATCCAATATTCCTGTTTTTGATGAAGTAAGTCTGTAACAGCAATAACAACAACAACAATATGATGTTCAGTCACGTTTGATTGATGAGTGTGTGGCTGCATTTTCTAAATAATTAACCACTTCTCAATGGCAATGCTAACGAGTTGTGAGCTGGACTGGGTAAGATCACTGAAGCTTCTGCCAAGCATTTTAAAGCTTCTCATCAATAGTTGCTCTCATTGAATTAAAGAGAATGAACTTTATATTGTTTGAATTAATTATCTTAAATTGGGAATTAATCTCCTGCTGATGCTCTCATTTGACCTCAGCAGAGACCACTATCTCATGAATATGATGTGCAGTGAATGATCTTAAAGAAAGTCAACAGGAGATCATAGTAAGGGGTAGGGGTGCAGTTACGGAGCCCTGGAGGGTCGGGACTTCATTCCACCTTAGTCACTTGCTGGGTGTGACAGCTGCCCAACATGTTGAAGCCCTACTATATAAAAATTCTTCACCTGAAAAGGGTGAAGCATGATACCAGCCCTAACATGCTTTCTGCAAAAGCATAATAACGTTCTAAAGAAAGAGTAGGTGTTTAATTAACATTTACTGTTTGTCCTCATGGCAGGTGCTACGTCACTAGGTAATTTTTCAGTGTCCCTGAACAGAATTCTACGTTGAAAACTATACTACGCTTACATAAAGAAGCCTCTTACATATCCTGTAATCTGTTAACATGTTATTAGGGGACAGTGAACAGAGTTTCCAAGGCATGAAACCAAAACCAAAACCCCCAAACAACTTAGATCTCCAGATATCTGCCATAACACACACATGGAGGTAGGCCCAGCACTTTCCCCCAGTCCCATGATCCCAGAAATAAGGCTCAGACTTAACACATATTTACAACCTTGGCCATAGAGCCAGGCTCTACTCTGACTAGAACATAAGTAAATATAAACCATTTATTTTAACCTACATTCTGCCATGTGGCTGTTTACCTGTGCTCAGCTACCACACATCTGTCTCCTCACATCTTCCTGGGAAATCTCCTGCCTGCCTTTATCCCAGAATTCTTTCTCTCCCAGATGCCCCACCTCTATTTCCTGCCTAAGCAATAGACCACAGGCCTTTTTGATTGTCAGGTGATGCATTCATACAATACACAAATGGTCTCTGTATACACACATGTCCCTTCCTCCCTAAATAAAGATAAATAAATGTAGTCTTGGCATGATAATGGATGCCTTTAACTCCAGCATGCAGAAGGCAGAGCAGGCAGCTTCTTTCAGCTTGGTCTTCACAAGAAATTCTAGGAAAGTCAGGGATACAAAGTGAGATCCTGTTTTTTGTTTGTTGGTTTTAACTTTAAATAAGAACAAATATGTACACTGTGGCAGAGATAGACCCACAGGTAAGAGTGGCTCATCTAAGAGTGGCCACATGAGCAGAATCTCCTACCTCTCTCAAAGTAGAAGCAACATAATCCACTGTTGAACCAGCCACACTGATTTTAAACCTCAGTCTGAGGGCAGTGGTGGCGCACAACTTTAATCCCAGCACTCGGGAGGCAGAGGCAGGCGGATTTCTGAGTTCGAGGTCTACAGAGGTCTACAGAGTGAGTTCCAGGACAGCCAGGGCTATACAGGGAAACCCTGGCTCAAAAAACAAAACAAACAAACAAACAAAAATTCAGTCTGTTATTTACTTACTATACAACTTGGAGACAGACATAACTATAAGTGTCCAAACTATTTTTCCATATATAAAAAACATAGTACTTGTGTATTATCAAGAGTCAATCAGATATTTATTCAGCAGGATTTTGGTAATTATTACCAAGAAATCTGATCTTTGTAAGTAGTCTCTAAAACTATTCATACATGCATCCAGAGAACACATGTAAGTGACCCTAGCCTGCCCTTTCTGTGCACTTTGTATTGATATGGATGCCTGATTGACACATGAGATGGTACATAAGCTGCCAGGATGCACTTAACACAAAACTCATAAATTGTCCCCTCTGTCCCCTGCATCTGATGTCAGCTAGATCAGGTTTAACCCTCCTTCAAAAGAAACCATTAAAGCATCCAAACGACTACTTTGTGTGTTCCTTTAGCCTTTTCTCTAGAGTCAGTATTCTCTGGTCTCTGCATCGTTTTCTCATTTTAAGGTTTCAAGATATTTCAGCATGATCATCCCTGTATGACAGAGGAAACAGGTCCAGGTCGAATTTAGTTTCTAACTAGTTGATGATATACACTCTTGAGACAGAAAGAAGAGATACAATGCATATGATGAATAGACTTTTATTTTAAGGTCTTATTGGTTTACATTTAGTATGTGCTTGCAGTGATATCCCCAAAGTAAGATTTCTAGCATCCTCCAGAACTCTCTTTTAAATATTGTCCACTCTCCCTGGTGTATCCTCCAGATCTCTCTGTCTCTGTCTCTCTGTCTCTCTGTCTCTCTCTCCCCCCCCACCCCCACCCAGGGACCACATAATCATATAATTTTTCACATTAATTCTGCAAGCAAGGTGACTGCTTAAAAGCAAATTTAAGCTCTACTGAATTAATGTTCTTCATTTTACCTACTCTGGAAATGATTAAATGGAGCTTAACCTTCCTACCATGGTGAAATTTAATATCTTTAGCCATACTATAAATAAGGAGTACATTAATCCAAAGTTGTCATTGCTGTATATACATAGCGATGCACTTGAATTAATCAGCCAGTATGTTTGACGACTGTTCTTTTCCTTCATCCACAGCAGAAGACAAGCGTGTGAAGTTTACAGTCTAGATCATGAGGATCTCGCCTCACTTTTTCCAGGACCATCTCATTGTCACACATTTGAGCCACAGTTAAAGGCTTCCTCTTTTCCAAGCACTTTCAATCACCAGGCATATCGTGTATGTGTGGGTGTGTCTTTGTGTGCGTGCGTGTGCGCATGCATGCATATGTGGGGGGGGGGGAATCTACCAGTGTTCCAATAAAAAGTGCCACACAGGATTTATTTTGATTAGTTCTATTTTCATGTTCCCACGCCTCTATTTCCATTTTAAATTTGTTTTCATCTTGACAAGGTAATAACTGAACCACACAGATAAACTTTTAAAGAAGATCCATCAAAAACTGTTAATCTTTGGAGGGACCAGGCCAGACCTAATCTACCGTGGAGCTCTGTACTCAGAGCTGCACTGTCTTTGTTTTCATAACTGAAGACTTTCAAACAATTCGAACAAAGGCGGTCTACATCCTGTGGATGGTAAGTTTTTGTTTGTTGGTTTACATTTGATTTGGTTTTTTTAATTTAATTTAATTTTGTTTTATTTATTTATTTATTTATTTTTGGCTTTTCGAGACAGGGTTTCTCTGTGTAGCTCTGGCTGTCCTGGAACTCACTCTGTAGACCAGGCTGGCCTCGAACTCAGAAATATGCCTGCCTCTGCCTCCCGAGTGCTGGGATTAAATTTTTAACCTCAGCTCAGTAATCTCTCACTCACCTTATTCTATTGAGGCGGGGTCTTTCACTGAACCTAGAACTTGGCTGGCAACCAGTTAGCTTTGGCAATTTTACTGTCGCTCCGCCTCAGGATTTGAGTTACACATGCATGTACCTGTGTGCCACTTTTTGAGTGGGTACTAGAGACTACATTCAGGGCCTTATGCTTTGGGCAGCAAGTGTTCGAAACCACTGAGCCACCTACCCAGTCCACCTTGGGGTTTAATGCACATTTGGTTATATGATGTTTAAATCAGGTTAAACATGACTTTCCTTTTGGAACTTTCTTTTTAGAAATTTTTTGTTACTTTTATTTATTCATTCATTCATTTACTTACTTATTTGCATATTTTTGTGGAGAGGAGCACATGCCATGGCACAGAAGTGAAGGTCAGAAAGCAATTCATAGGCAATCAGTTCTCTTCTCTCATCATTAGGTCCCCAGGATTGAACACAAGGATGTTAGGCAAGTGCCATTACTTGCTGAGCCATCTTGCTTGCCATTCACATAATTTTAAATGTCATATCCAAAAGCTAATGCTGTGTTTACCAACTGGACTTCTGCTTCCTTTCATTTCTATTTAATCTCTTTACCATTTTTTTTTTGATGCTTAATATCCATTCTCTTTTAACATTTTTATTGATGGAGAAATTTGGAAGGACATTTGCCCTTTCCTCCCCAGACTTGATTTTCTGAGCATTTTCTGTCCCTAATTACATCCACAGAAATTCTAGCCCATCTTGTATTTACATGGCAGTCAACGCCTTGAGAGGTCCTAGTCCATTTGTACATCAGCCAGACCCTAGGTTGGCTCCCTCACTTGGATGAGAATCAGTATAAAATATATCATAACCTATAAGACCTTTAGACTGAGGGTTTGGATTCCAGTGAGGCTTTTTAATAAATTTTCAGAATCTTTGCTTTTCTCATCTTCATGAGGGAGAAGCTACTAATATTCATTCAAAGGTTGTTTCAAACATTAAATCAGTTCATGTATCTATTACAGTAAGCCCAGTGTCTAGCATGTCATAAAAAATACAAAAACAGGTTGCCAGGAATACAAATAAACCTCCAGCCTCATTCAAAAGTCAATGTCCTTTTTAACCTCGCAGTAAAGGTAAAATGGATAGTTTCTAAAATGTTCTGCCATTTTCTATAATGAATAATCGTGTAAGCTGCTTTGTAGATTTTTCCCCCTTAGGACTTAAAGTAATATTTCTCACATCTTAGCTGTCTATATGGCCCTTCTCCTGCCTCATCATCCTTTAATGATGCACAAACTTTTGGAGACCGTGAGATATGCTGTAATTATTTTTACCCAGCTACAGAAGAAGAATCTATACCGCTTCCCGACTGTCATCTTGTTCACATGCACAGGTCCATTTCTTCTGGAAGGTGGGAGGGGCTGATTTCCATGAAAACACTCCTGCTGCTTCTATCAGTTTAAACTATAAATGTTTCCATGGTTTCATTGTGAGTTTAAGTTTGCATTCAGAGGACTTCAGCATTTCTTTGAAAATAAATAGAAATCCGTTTTGCTATAGTGAACTATTAGAGGATTATTTTGGTTCTAAAACTCTATACTAGTGAAAGCAAGCAAGTGCGAAAACTTTTCCGACAAAGTGAAATCTTTTGCTGATACTGTATTATGCTCTTTCTTTCCTTTGAAGTAAGAACTTGTATTTTTTCTACTGAATTCAGCCATTGGGTATAAAGGCTCTTCGTGTAACATGAAGTTGGTCTCGTGGGGCTTATTTCTATGAAGCCATGTAGCACTGGCCATCTATTTAATGAAGGTCTCTCTTGTTTCAATGTCAGAATGTCCTTGAGCAGTCTCTAGTGAGCACACATACCACGTCTTGGTATAGTTACAAAACTCATCAAGCTTACCAAAATACCTACATAACTGTTTTCCTAGAATGAAGAAAATGAGGCAAGGTGGAAACAAGATAATGTAGCCCTGTTATAGAAGAATAACTAGGAAATACAAATGATGAGCATACAGTTACCTTGGTCTTCACAGTAATTATGAAGCAGTTCACTCGAACCTCAGATGAGTTCAGTATGTGTTTTGCTGCTGTTTGCCTCTTCTTAGTTAGAAAGGCTAAGTGAAAAAATATGTAAGCAGGGCTTAATTGTGCTGTTGCTTCATTTGTCAGTCGGGTTAAAGAAATAAAGAGTCTCTTCATTAAAAAATAAAATCTTAGTTTGTAATCTGTATTGATCCAACTGAATTGTTATAAACCATGGCTTATATGTTACAGAAAGTCACAAGGCATGGTCAGTGATGGAGACAGTTCACAATAATCCTTATTAAGATTAGTGAACAGAAATGAACGAAAGCCCTGCTTTTTTGCCTCTCCTTTCAATTTAGAACTATGTTCTTTGTTATTCGTGTCCTTGGAGACCTTAGACAAAGTCTTACTATTTGAGAAAAAGGACCAACCTGATACATTTACATCCTTTAAGATTTTAATAAAAATCCATCTGACTTGCATTAAAATCTGCTACACTACTCAAAATGCTTGTTCCAGTCTATCCTATCACTGTGGGTAAACCTGTAGTCCTAGTAACATGTACTGACAAGCTTCAGCTTGATCAAATGACTAAAGATTCCTACTTAGAGTGAAATTCCAAATAATGGAATAAGCACATGTTGCATAATAACCATAATGTGAGTTGTATTCACCTAAAATCACAGCACTAATTTTGGTATTATTCCTTATATGATTTTTCTGTATATTCTTATACTGTAAAAGATTATGTATAAAGAAAAATGAATCATTTAATATATTAAATTTATATGCAAACTAAATATACATGTAAGGCTTAAGCTACTCATAAACTATGAAATACACTTTATTTCTATGACAATTGATAAAATCTGAATGTTTCATTTCTTCAGGTTTTCAGGTATATCTTTCTATGTTAAGAGAGAGTCTCCATTCTACATTAGGGTCTAATTAAAGGCTGTTATTCTGTTCAAAGCTGCCTATTTCTGAGGATATTTGCATGGTCATTACACATGTCATTTCTTGGTCAGAACTCTACTATTTTTACTGAGAAGATTTAAGGAAGTAATTATACTGGTTCCAAACTGCTATAAAATTGTGTTTGTGATAAAATTATAGGGATTTTGTTAATATTTTGTTTTGCTTAAGATATAGAAAGGAGAAATAATTCCTATTGGCTATTAATTGGCTATTAATTATTTGGCTATTAGCCAAATAATTATTGGCTAATAATTCCTATTGGCTATTCCAACTGGCTTAATAGCCAGTTGGAAAGCATACAAAACTATGGGTTCACTCTTTGGAAGGCAAAGGATATTCCACTTGTGTGTAGTCTTAAATGGGTTCAGGATAGAAGAATTGTATTTGTGTCAAAAATTTCTTTAATGATTACAGTCATTTAGCAGAGATCAGATCAGTTTCCTCTTCCTCCTCCCCCTCCCTACTTTAAGTCAATTTTTATGAATTAAAATAGGCTTTGTATACTTCAGTAGAATGCCAATTTAAAGTAGTTCTACTAAACTTCATTTTCAATTGAAATTCTTCTCATAATCTTATATTAGTGGTTCCTTAAATTATCCTAAATTTAAAATTTATAATCAATGTAAGGTCATTGTTCTTTGGAGTGCCTAGAGTTTCCACAAACACAAACATCTTCAGGAAAGTACTCTAGGTCATATTTTTTTAGAGCTCCCAGAATCTTCCTCTGGCAAGTGAGAGGAAGACGGGGATTTCCCCTAAGAGGGTGAGTGTAGGTGACAGAGAATGTAGAGGGGTGTTCCCCACAGTGATTGGGCTAGGTTCTTTGCATTTGGTATTGTAGAAACATTTGGGATATCTATAACCTTTTAAAAGAGGAAACATATTATTCACTGGCTGGTGTTTGATCGCTACTTGGAATGATAACTTAAAAATCACAAGTGTGTACCAAAGAAAAGAATTAGCAAGAAAACAAGGTTTAAAAAAAAATAGCAATATTGACTTTCCTTCAAAACTGCTCATTTTTTCTTTTGTGATTAAAATATCTTCAAAGAACAGTAATATATTAACATACCAGTAAAAATTTACAGCAAGAGTTAGGAAGGGTTCCTACTATCCCCCTACTTACCAAGTTAAAACTTTTTTCTCTTGTTTATGAGTACAGGGTTGTTGTAGACTAGGCTTAGTGTTTTTACATTTTCTACTGCTTTGTTGTGAAGGTTAAATGATTTACTACATTTAACACAACTGGAAAAATTACAGATACTACCTAACTATATGTGTATGAATATGGGTATATGTGTATATATGTATTGTTATGAAGAAACTTAATATTCTAGTTCTCTTTTCTTTATAGATAAAGGCAGGACTCACCATCTCCACCACTTGATGCTCGTTGAATGGACCCAAAGATTTGAGAAAATTTCTTGCATGGTAGAGTGTATTGTAAAACTGCTGGACAAAGAACTTGAAACATGGTTTGTTTTGTACTGAGTGTAGACACTAGGCACAAGGCAAGGGGACAAGCAAGGCTGGTGGAAATCGTGTGTGTGTGTGTATGTGTGTGTGTATGTGTGTGTGTGTGTGTGTGTGAGAGAGAGAGAGAGAGAGAGAGAGAGACAGAGAGAGAGACAGAGAGAGAGAGAGAGGAAGAAGAGGAGGAGGAGGAGGAGGAAGAAAGAAGAGAGGAGGAGAAGAGAGAAGGAGAAGAGAGGAGAGGAGAGGAAAGGAGAGGAGATCATCTGAATGTGTTATTGGGAAATTTTGAAAAGTCATGTGTGAGGATGAAATCTGAGGAACTTCAGAACTTGGGTAAAGGGGAGTGAGAAAGGTGATGGACAAGGCTTAGCTTAGGCAGGAGGAAAACTGGAAGGAACTGATCATGAAGTTGGGACAAAGTGCAAAGTTTACAAAATCCTATAGTGATAGAGGGTAGACATTGTCCAGGAAAACAGTACAATTCAATTACAAGTCATTGGTGGGAAAGGTTAGGTTTCCTTCCCCCTCACTTCCTTCTTTTGTTTGTAATGTTGTCTTGGGACAGACTCAACTGGCCTCACCTCTAATTCAGATCCTCCTGCTTCCTTATCACTGAGATGATAGACATGTGCTACCATGTCCAGCTAAAAGGTATGCATTTTAAATTTATCTGTAAAAAGTCACGGTTGATCACAAACATACTGCTGTTCAAAGTACATAACCCCCTGGCTCAATTACAATTTGAGTCCTTTCTATTTGTAGCAGCAGATACAAGCAAGAGCATTAAAGATTACTATTTAAAGGAGAGGTTTTATAACAAACATTTCAAGATAAAACATGTGCAGCTCCCACATTCCTCATCTGCTACCTAGAGAGCCTAAATCATTTTGTGTGAATGAGCACAAAGTCATTTTCATCCCCATAACTCTGACTGTGTGGATGATAGGACTGTCCAGGGTGAAACAGTGGGCTGCCTGTGACACAAAGCCCCAGAAGGCAATTCTCTGCAGACATTAATCATCAGTCAGGCACATCAAATGTGAAGAATATGATAAAGCAAATGTATCAACTCTATGTTTATGATGCCATCATTTTTGGTTATTCATCACTCGTGTTTTATTAGCTAAAATCTGTTTTGATTTGCCAGGCCACTGCTTTCTCTGGTTGTTTTCTCAAATAAAACTGAATTAAGACACCGGTTTTCATACAGCCAACACACAGTTTGAAAATACAGAAGCAAAATTAGCTCATTATTGAATTATGTCCTGTTTATAACTCTATCAAATTGTTTGCCTCAGTATCTAGCATGCAACTATGTTTCTAAAATGCTGGCATTAATTAATAAATGAAGCTGAGTTATGTGTGACTACACACACACACAGAAATAGGAATGCGTTTGTTCTGTTGCGAAATACTATATTTGGGGTTGTACAGACCTTGTTGTGCAGACTGACACTGGAAACAAGATTTAAGTGACTTCCATGCTTATGAATAAAAAAAGGTTTCAAAACCTCATCCAAGTCCTCCCAATAAAACACAGGAAGATTCAACAATGGTCAGCTTCAGAATGCACGAAAATAGCAGTGTTTGAGATGTTGTGTTTTATACGCATCCAACACACTCACACAAATAAAGTAAAAGTAATAAATTTAAAAAATTCCATGTCCACATTTTCACCAATTATTTCATAGAACTGCTGCAGGTTTTCAACAAACTGTCATGCAAGGGGCAGAGGCCACAAAATCACTGACTCGTTGATTAAAAATGTTTTTGAGAGCATATTGTATGTCCCAGATAATTGACTATAAGATCTTAGTCTTTAGGAGACCAGAGACAGCTAGGATAATAATTCATTCTAGCAATCGTGTTGAGATGTATCTGACTATGAAACTGGTCTTTCTATGTGCTCAAAGTTCTTTTCCTTCCTTAGTAAAAGCTGTTTCACATGACCTCAGAGAATAAGGAACTCTGGGAAGAACAAAATGTGAACTCCTGTTTTCTACTAAAGCTCCCAATGAATTACTTAATATTATAGGAGTGGTCTTGGTAACTTAAAATAGTAGGTGTATTTACACCATGGAAACTGGCAGACATTGCAAATTTCAGCCTTCTTTCCTTCCGGATAAATAAGGATTACCAGTACTCATATGGCTAGATCAAAAGTGAAACACTGACAGATAAGTTATGCAGAGAAAATCTTCAATGCTTGCTGGTATGGTAGCTTGCTTCCTTCCAGGGGATGATGAAGAACCTCTCTCTCTCTCTCTCTCTCTCTCTCTCTCTCTCTCTCTCTGTGTGTGTGTGTGTGTGTGTCCTTTTTGAAACATGGTGTTTAGATGAGTGTGTACTTTTGGCCACAGAAGACGGAATTTTTCTGGGCAAATAAAGAATGAACTAAGACCAGCTTTCCTCAGTGAAAATGCAGATGAAGGCACACATGCCTTTGAATGATCCCTTGAAAACCAACTTGCAGAAGCAAACGTTTATGACCATAAATGGCCTACTTCTAGTTTTAACAAGTGACGTGTTATGACCTCTGACCTCAATGACAGACACTAAGGACCCTATCAAAACAGGCTTCAGTTTTCTCAAAAGGGCAATAAGAATCAGAAACTGGTCCCTAGTCAGAAATTCTCACTGAGAAACAGCCATGATGAGAAAATGAAGTCCCTACTGATACTGATACTGTTCAGCATCAGTGATTCACAATGGCATCACAAAAAAAAACAAAAAAATTTGCAAAAATGTGATGATTTTGATCAGAAGTCACTTACTGAGCTCTGTGATATACTTGTGACTTACAAATTCTTTTAAGCAATTAAAACTTTAAAAGTATAAAATTATATACACACATAGATGCAAAATAAAATATGTCTATTGAATTAATTCTGTTTTGAAATAATTGATATTAACTTGGGGAGGCAAGATTAATGAACACACTATAATCAGGCAACAAAGTGTATCAACCATATTTAAATTAGAAATTGTATTAAAAATCAGGTGTCAATGAAAAAGCAATGGGAGATAGGAGACAGCCAGAAGTGGTAAAGGAATTGGAGCATGGTCTGAAACTTCAGAGATTGAATTGTCTTTGTTTCCATTTATTTGTTTTTCTTTTCTCAGAGGTTTAAGAAAGGATGTCACAAACAGAAAAAGATCTAGCAATTAAGCATAGAGGTCCCAGCCCTGAGGTCTGCAAAACCATGAGGCAAACTGGACCAGGTCCTGGAGAGCAGGCATACCCATGAGCAAGTGAAATAACTCTCTCAGGAGTACCATTCATTTCCAGTGTATGAACACTAACATGTTGGTCTGCAGTGTACCAAGTTCCAGAGATTATCCAGGGAACTAGCAGTTATTAGAATTCCTACCTCTATCTGGATGTAGCTGCCCTACAAAGTGTGAGTTACTGTCCAGGCAAGTTAGAGAAAAGTCATATATATTTGCTAGACTACAGTGAATGAATGATCAAAATTAAAAAACAAAAATGTTGCCAAGAAAACAGGTCACATTAGACTACAGAAAGGACCACTCCCTGAAGAATAATAAAAGAGAGAGAGAATTTCAAATGCCAAATCAGAGATTTTCTAGATTTTGCTTTGTGAGTAATGTGTTATTAATAGAACCATTTCTCAAAATAAGCTAAGAGGGGAATTTGAAACTATACTTACTGTATCTGCCTAAATATAATTTTTAGTGTAATTTTAACCTCTGACTCTCACATTTGCTTAGTTATACCTCACATTTCTTGAATGTTTATGCTTTATACTATGTCTAAAAACAGCAATTCTACCTGTAGACTTTAATTCTCAAACACTGTTCTCTACTTAGAAACTCTTCTGCTCCAAACGCAAATAGTGTAACAGATTGTATTTTATGTGTATATCTTTTTATGACATAAGCAACTACATTTAAATGTGCAAAAACTTTACTCTGGGTAATTTGCATTCTCATATCCTATTATAGAGTCTCCCATTTGAATTTCCATCTGGTCTCTAATATCTTTTGTGTTTATTATTGCTTTAATGAGATAATCTTGCTTTTACATACCTAGATTTCATTACAATTTGGAAAGAGCAATCTCTACCCTGATTTTACTCTCATAAATACTTTAAAGTTAACCTTAGAGCTCAACGTAATCTAGTAAGAGATAATTACAAAATAGTAAGATAACAAGAAATACTGAGGTAAAAATACTGGACTTTATTTCTCAAAATCAAAAGAGATAAACAATTCCTCTTTATAAGATAAATATTTGGCTATCTGTTACTAAAGATTTACCCAGATACAGTAAATATATTGATATCTCTTGGACTGAAACAGAACTTAAAAGAGTTAAATTATTATTGCTGACTTCATCCTTGGGGACTGGCAAGGCTTAGGTTGATAATTCAGTCCTTAGTTAACAGTTGTAAATGCTATCTTCAGTCTGTGCTGTCAACCAAAAGTTTGGCTTTCTTTGCAATGACTGGAAATCACTCCTATAACTCAGACAGAAAATGCTCATTGTAAAGAAATTATGGTCCATATCCACCTGAAGACTTACTCGCTGATAAAGAAGCTCTCCCATAAGCCTGGGCTGCTGATCAAATTCTCACTACTTTTGAAGCCTTATATTTTTCAAGTAGAAGAGTCAATCCTTTCTGACTTCTCAACATGACACAGTCAGATGACAACTAAATAAGGAGACATTCCTAGACTTGCTCATCCTCATGAGCACACGCTGCTTTGTGGTGCACCTGACATTCTCTTAAGTGGCTTACATACATTAGCTCTTTTCATCCTAGATGTCATAGTACCCATTGGGACTTAATGAGAAAATTCATTTGGGAAAGGAAGGTTAATGAAGTGTCTCTAAATGCAAGTTTGCTATATTTTGTTAGGTGGGTCTTTAATAATACCAACAATAACTTCTGTGCCAGAGCCTCCTGGGGTGGTAAAGCATCTCTCTACAATGATTACCCATTCACTTCATGAGTGACTAAACCTTAAGCCATAAACAGCAATTAGCAGAGCCCTTAACCAATGACTCCAAATTTACTCTGTGATGTTCTCTCAAAGTACTTTACCATGCATGCATTTTGCCTTTTCTGTTTCCCTGATATTCTTCTTGTTGTGAGAACCCTGGGTCAAACTCATTGATACTGAGACAATTTCCTGCCATTCTTCATCTCTGAGATTACAACACTTACATCCTCCTCCAGTCCACAATCTCCATTTCCAAAAATTTTTGCCTGAAGGGGTATGAAACTGTTTGTATCATTACTTACTTTAAAATGCCTAAGCAGTCCTTCAGTGATTTCAGAATCGTCCCTCCCATCCTAACAATAATACACAAAGTCTCTAGAGAGATGGACCTCATAACACTCCAGACTTTTCCTTCGTGAAACACACACACACACACACACACACACACACACACACACACACCCCTTACCATTTTAAATGTATACCTGGCATTTAATTGCCTTTTGTCTCTGCAAGTTCTATATCTGGTGGAATTCTCTTTATCATTTAAACAAGGAAACCTACAAAATCTAGTAATGACTGAGATATCACTCCTCTGCCCTGAGATGGCTCTCAGACATCTCTAATATTGGTTAGCTTACTGGCCTTTGTTTTAAACTTAAGCCTTTACATTTCAGTCTCTGTGGTTATCACCTCCAGTCACACTTTCCAGGTATGTTCCTCAAAGCAAGCTTGAGCCCATACAGCAAACTCTATTTGCCATCTTAGTCTCCATGGGTGTGTCTGGTGCTAAGAACAGGTCTGAAAAAGCTGGCTTGTCACCGAGGCTTGTCATCTAGGAGAATTACACATCTGTACCTCAGCTGATTCCCCTGATCCCTCATCTTCAGATGCTGCTCTCAGTTTTCCATTATCATCTGTGCTTGGCTCCACCTGGCATTTGCACATAAACCTGGTGTATTGATTTTTTGCCTCAGTCCTAATGTCCCAGACCACAGATTAAACACTCGCCACCTCCCATTATTGAGCGTGCACCACAGGTTTTCTTGATGTCAGTCCTACATCCAGCTTCAATATTTTCATGGTTATATTTTTAGTTCCCAAGACTAGATGTCATTAAGCCTTCAAACTTAACATATCTGGCAGGTGAATCTAGCCTTCAACATAGAAGGATTTCTGTGAGTGGCTTCATGCTAAACATTCATTGCAAACAGAATGGCTATTTCTGTTAATGAGCATAGATTACTACATACGAAATACATAGTACATTATTTAAGCCATGTAGGTGGTAAGATCACATACATTTTACACAGGAAGAAATAGAGAAAGGAAGGAAAAAGTGATAAACTCAGGGAGAGTAGTAAAAGAAGAAAGAAAGAAAGAAAGAAAGAAAGAAAGAAAGAGAGAGAGAAGGAAGGGAAGGGAAAGGGAAACGGAAAGGGAAGAGAAAACCCAGGGAGTAATAAATTGCCCGTCTTTTATCTGTTCCTACAAACTCCAATATGCAAATACATTAGAGGTTTCCACATTGTGGCACAGAAATGCACAATATCAAATCTAGCTCTAATACACCATTCTTAGTGAAATGAATTTGAAAAGGTAGGAAGCAAGTTTCTCCTCGGTGAATCACATGTTTTCTCTGCCCATTGTTAGGACAATACCGCAAAACTTCACACCTCAAGGTGGGCATCACAAAAGGATTTACATTTTATTGATTAGCTATAGTATTCCAGGGGAGATGAAACCCTAAGAACTTGGTCAATAGATGAAATGCTTATGAATTATACAATATGAGATTGATGCAACAATTAAATTCCAGTTGACCCAATGAAATATGACTCTTGAAAGTTAAAAGGACAACAGTTAGATTTCACTGATCATGTAATTTGTGGGTCTACAGATGCTCCTACTGCATGTATGATTTATGACTTGTCCATGCACAAATTTATATCATTACAGAAGAAATCTGAGTCAAAAATATATAACTAACATTTATATTATCTAAAAAGGACCTATCGAGAAGAAAGCAATCGTTGGGGGCAGAGGGAAGGCAGGACTTGTGTGGGAGAGGGGAGTGGGAGGGGAAAAGAAGAACATGGTCAGGTATTGTGGTTCAGAAATAGAAGTAAAGCCCTGAGGGCCAGCAGAATGCATGAAAATACGCAATCTCAGGAGATGGGAGGTGGGGGACCCTCTAGAATGTACCAGAGACCTGGGAGGTGAGAGACTCTCAGGACTCAAAGGGAACGACCTTAGATGAAATGTCCAACAGTGGAGAGATGGAACTCAGAGCAGAGACGAAACTTGTCCAGAAAGACAAGTGGAGGGATGGGGTTGCCATCCCAGAGCCAAAAACACTGACCCAGAATTGTTGCTATCTAAAAGAACTGCAGGGACAAAACGGACAAAAGCCTGAGGGAAAGGAGGCCCAGTGACATGCCCTAATTGGGATCTAGCTCAAGGGGAGGCCCCAAGGCCTGACACTATTACTGATGCTATGGTGTGCCTACAGAGAGAAGCCTAGATGGCTGTCCTCCTAGAGGCCCAATAAGATGTAGATACTTACACCCAAGTAGTGAACTGAAATCAGGGACCCCTGTGGTTGAATTAGGGAAAGGCTGGAAGTTGAGGAGGAGGGTGACCCCATAGGAAGGCTAGCAGTCTCAATTAACCTGGACTCTGAGATCTCTCAGACACTGAGCCACCAACCAGGCAGCACACACTTGTTGGTACGAGGTCCTCGACACATGTACAGCAGAGGACTGCCTGGTCTGGCCTCAGTGAGAGAAGATGCACTTAACCCTGGAGAGACCTGAATGGAGAGGCCTGGCAGAGTAGAGAGGTGGGGACATCCTCTTGGAGACAAGGGGGGAGGGGGAATAGAATGAGGAACAGTCAGAGAGTGGACTGGAGGGGGAAAATGACTGGACTGTAAATATAAAGATTAAAGATAAATATTTAAAAAACAATCAAAAACCAACATATCTCACAATTTAAACATGGCAAAAGCAAGTTTGATAGGTAAGGATTAAGGCTCTAACTAATTTAACAACAGAAAGCCTGGATATAAATTCTCTGTGTGATCACCATACAAAGACAACAATACGCAATACATGTTGGATGTAAAGGATGATTGGTGACACTGATGTTCACAGCAAATCTGTATGCTGAAATTTCATGTCTTCGAAAGGCATTTATACAGTTCCATGGCACTCAGCTTTGTAAACCATCATGGAGTGTACGGGGCAGTGTACCACTGAAGGAGGTATTCAGAGGGAATCCCCTACTGGAGCCCAGAGTTGAAGAGGTATGAGTAATAGTTTCAGAAGAGTGTTTATAGCTGTAATGATGCAACATTAGAAATATGAGCAAGGAGACAGTCTGCAGGAAGGATGAGGATGTGGTACCTGCAGAGGGTAATTTTTATGATGTTTAGCTCTTGCATCTGTAAGCTAGAAGTTAGACTGGACTGGTTAGGACAGACCATCTCTACTATTCTGCCTTATAATTCCGTTTTGTCTATATAATTTCTAGATCCTTTTCCTTTTTCATCTTTTTTCTTCCTCTAAAGTCATATTTTCTGATCGGCCCTTTGGCGATGTGGTAAGGAGAGGTTTCCATTCTCAAGAACTGACTATGCCGGCTTCACCTCTTGGCGTCCAGCATCTCCTTTGTTCTCTTTCCCCAGTGCCTTGCAGGACACTGGATTTTGAATGTCTCTTTCAGTGGCTGAGCAGAGAAAGGAAGTGGAATTAGACTCAGCCAGCTGCAGGGATCTTGTGAAAGTTAGATTAGAAGAGAGGCTGTGATTTCAGGGAATAGTTTTCCGTATCAAAAAAGCCATCCTTAATTACCTGAAGTCACAGAGAGCAGTAGCATGTGAATTGCACAGATCTCTGTGCGGAGTGCTTTATATGTAACTTTGGAATGTACTTTTGGCATGCCTTTGAATAGAAATATAAGAACCAACACTGGAAGAGTCCTAAACTTTCCATCTTCTGACAATAAATTTTAGGGTGAATAGGTCATTGCCAAGTTTGAGTTTTAAAATCTTCTCCCACGCACCAGACATTAATTCAGAAGAAACAAACAAACACAAAATTGTTGATGCCAACTAAAGCAGCTAAGTAGGGTCCTGGCCTGGAGGAGCTAAAACATCATGAGTTGTAGATGGTATAAAGTATTACTAAATGCTACATTAGCACATGTAGTTAACTGTAAGCCATGTTCCCAGTGGCAGTGAATGATCTGAGATGTAGGAGATGTCCACAGCCTGGGGTTGTTGGATAGACATCTGCGTAAAGTTTCTTTAGAGCCTGCCTTCCCCCATTGAATGTCAGGCTGACACATGCTAAGGGAACCACAGCAGGGCGCCTTCAGAAACTATCTCCAAACAAATTTAGACTTGTCTTATACATGACGGGAGCTATTTATAAAAATCATACAACAAGTAGCTTAGAATAGACATCTCCATCAATTGCATTTATAATGAAAGGGTCTAACACAAGAAGGTGTTGATTTCCAGTGAAAGCTGAGCCTGTAATTGTTTCCTTTTCACTACTGAGCTCACAGGAAAGGGGGTACCTCCCAAATCAATTGTCCTTAAGGCCCAATGGCCTTAAATACATAAGATTTGAATTGAGACCTTAGCAAGACTTAGCTAAGGACAGTAAATATGTTTCTGATGGTAATGCTCAGATCTTGAAGTTATAATAGTGACAGGTTCAGCCATGATGGGCTACCATAGAGATCTTAACAGCTTCAACTGTGGTATGTTTGATTGCTAGATAGACCACAAGAAAAGCAGGAAACCGTAAGTCACATAAACCATATCTTTTATCCCAGTCAGGATAAACAGAGAGAAAACAACTGACCAAAAAAAAAACAGAAAGAAAGAAAAGAAAAGAAAAGAAAGAAAAGAAAGAAAAGAAAAGAAAAGAAAAGAAAAGAAAAACCCAACCAAAAAACTAAGTCCAAATAAATTTTCGGTATGTTAAAAATCTGTCACTTTTCAACCTGCATTGGCATAAAGAAGATGCATCATTAAAAAGGAATGTAAATTAGGCCATACCCCAGGGCAGGTGAAATTAGCAGGTAGTAATTGTGGTGGTAGAAGGGGAGTTTAGCATTGCAACAATCCAAAGAGAGCAGAAACAGGCTGCAATAAAAGGGAGCCCAAAAGAAATCTAAAGTCAATTCCGCAATAGCGCTTTTGCTAAAGATTTCTTGTGCGTTTTGAAATATGAGACTGTTTGAAAACTTGTGATCTTGTTTTCTAAATGTGAAGCATACCCAGTGATTACTGAAACTGACAGGCAATTTGGAACCTTGAATCTTGTTTTCTCCTTCACTTCCGATTTACAATGTTGCCTTGGGCAGAATATTTCTTCCTCTGGGCCTGCATGCTGCTTCGTTCATTAACTGTGAGAGGCACAACACATGTAGTTGTTGTATACACTGGTGCAAGACTTGTGCAAAAAGACAGGAGTAGCTTACAGGTTTGTGATCTTGGCTGGGATCAATGGTCTGGAGACAAGTGAGACACAATGGCCCGTGCACCTTGGTTCAAGCCATGTGCAACTGGAAACACAGAGAGTGTGACAGAGAGTGATGTGTTTTCGGGGATGAAATGCACTAGGAGATGCATTAATAGACACTCGGGCTAGGAGAAGCTCTGTGGAGCTCTAAGGAAGTTGTCATTCTCTTTCAAAAGCACAAGCAATTAAAACTCCTTTGAATGTAGGTAAAATTTTTTGGAATAGAAATCCTCAAAAATACTTCATTGCCTGGAAGCTGTCAAGCCCATACATATAGACATATTTACTGATTGCTGACACTGCCTGCTCTCTAGCATAACTTTGGGATTAAAAACGTATTCAGTAAGTACATAGGCAACGCTGTTGATTGAAGATGTGCAGAGGGGTACAGTTGGCATTAGTTGTTCATCTGGAACGCATTTGCTGAGCCAACCCACCCTAACTGCCTTTCTAATTCTCATACTGAGAAACCATCTTTCATCGAGAAAGAACAAGCTCCAAATAAATAACTCTGGAGTTCACAGTTTGCTCTCTCGTTGTGCTTTCTCATCTGCTATCATTTCTTCGAGATATGGTAAAGAAATCCTCTGATTGTCACACTTCCCCTTCACTGTTTGCTCCTTAGAAATGTTTCCAGGGTATGAAATAGACTGGGAGTTGGGTGATGTATGTTGGGGCAGAGAGAAGAAAAGAAGGAAAAGATTTTTGTATAAATAAGCAATATACACATACATAGACAGACAGACAGACAGACACACACACACGAGAAGACATGGTCTTCTCAAAGTAGGAGGAAAGGACAAATAAAAATGATCATGAAGTGTCGCCTAGTCAGATAATACATAGGCAATCTTAGAGGACAAGACATTCCAAAGCCCAGTTTACACAACCACCCTAATTAAAAGAACATTTTAATAGTCCAATCTTCTTTTCTTTGTAAGTATTTTTCTCCCTTCTGTTTGTTTTCTTTACCAAAGTCACAGCAAGGGCTACGCTGAGTCTCCAGCTGATCTGAGCTGCTCAGTGCATGCCCAGACAGCAAGAAAATGGTTTCTCTGGCAACAGGAATTATGTGAAATCTCTATGTGTCTTCCCCCACCTTCCATCTGATTTCTATTCACTTAAGCTGTTCACATATAGGCAACAATAAGGCGCTGGGACTCTAATGAGCAATTCAAATTTATTGAGATAACTCAAGGAGGTAGGCACTTATGAGCATCCTCATTTCCTGTGGGGGGGATGCACTGTGTATTATCTGTATTTTTAGAGCCATGCCCTGTCAGCACATAGCTTGATAGATGAAATCAGATGAATATCTAAACTATGAGGCATATATGAAATTTATTTCCATCACATTAGCAAAGAATACAAAGGTTTTTTAGATACTAAACATGGCTTTGAATTTTCCAAAAGACGCTAAAGCATGGTAATTTAAAACATCCTCATTTTATGTCTTGAAACCCAAGGGAGACTAGGAACAGCTTTGATTAAATTGCTTTGAATGTCAGCAGTTTTATGTCTAGGGGAGCATCTTATCCATCTATGGCCAAGGCTCTAAGTTTTGAATTTAGGCTTTGCTGTCATCTCTTGGTAACAGGTCTTCAGAGCCCTCCTATGCAGCATGACTTTTTCTCTGTGCCTTTTGTTTAGGAGGGAGTCCTGCTGCAGCTTTGGTGCTAGGGCTGATATTCACTCAGACATTTTAATCGGATAGGGATTGATTTGCTTTAAGAAATAAAGGCTGAGAAGCAAATTAGCCTTGGTCATTAGGCACTGGGGGAGTGGAGAAGGAGTGGATCCATATTTCTTCAGCTCCAATAGGGATGAAATGACAGAAAGAAATATACTCAGTTTGCTAAGCAGAAACAGAGGAAATATAGAAAGGACATCTGGACAAATCTCAGGGTTGTTTTCTAGAAGGAAGTCAGGAAAGCATGAAAATTTCTTTCTGACCTGTCTATAAAACCCTCATTATAGCTTACCTGAAAGGTCAGTCTGCAAGACTGCCTGGGTTTTATGAAGATATATGCCACCTGCTCAAAAAACCAAACCTTTGTAACCCTATAAACAATATGAAATTCCTCCTTGCAAAAATCCTTAACCTCCAGCTCCACTACACTGTATTTGAGAAACAACTCATTGAATGCCTGCTTTAAATCCATAAAAACAACCCCGATGCTTGAACTGTCCGCTGATTTTAATAGTCTTACGGACATCTATACCTTATTTTATTGTTTACTTTTTAAGAAAAGAGTTATAGTTTCTTAAAAATATGACTTTGCATCTTGACTTTTCTACTTGCTAGCATAACTATTTCCCATGAGCTATTTTTTAAGTTCTAAATAAAAAGTAAACAAATAAATAAAAACTACCTTCTAGTTAAAGTTCAGGAAACAGAAGGAACATGATTTAGTTAATAATACACACAAGGGTAGAATTAATCAAAGGAAGCTACAAAGGTCAAAGGTAAAATAGGACAATAGCTCTGTAGTGATGATTTCATTTTTATAATAAATCCTATTATAATAATACATTGCCTAAATAATGAGATAATGTTTTAAAGTCTGAACTGGCATTAAAATAGTAAGCAAAAAAGTCAAGATTTGGAGAATAAACCAATAAATAAGACCCAACACAGAAGAATTTCTACTAGAACTGCAACCATTTTAATTTTTTTTTTTCAATCTAATCAGTAACTTTCAGAGACAGAATATCTTTGGACTATAAGTTTATTCCTGTAGGAATAGGAAGACTCAGTCCTCTTTCTGAAAGCACAATGTCCCTTGCCCAAGTAACTCCATATTTGAGTTGTTTCTGCTTCTTGCTGTCATTTGCTTCTGAGAAGAAAATCTTCCTGTACTTGCAAATGCAGTCAGTGCCACATATAAGTAGAGTTCAGTGTAATACTTAACATACTCACTCACGGCAGTTCTGAGTTTGAACTGCTCTTCCCACAGAAACCCATTTGACTATGTTTGCTTAGTTTTATTTTCTGATGCCACTTACCTCGTTCCACTTTTCCTTGTTACAAAAAGTTGGAATAGCTTACAATTAGATATATAGTTGCTTTCTTTTCCTTTTTTCAAAGAAACTCATCTAGGGTTAGGGAATTTTCTTGATAAAGCATCTCTGGTAGAATATAAGTCTTAGAACATATCAGGACAAAGAGCAAGGGACTACACAATTCACCTAAAGTGGAAATTAGAGTGAATTTAGTAGGTGGTAAAAAATACAGAAGAAAAAAGAAAAGTTCTTTATAACTACATATGTATACTTATGCACAGATCATGTGGGCTGATAGTGTTCCCTCCAAGAGCCAAAGGCCACCTAACAAAAATTTCAACAACAGGCATGATAAGCTGTCTTTTCAATTGTTGGCCAGAAACATCCAAGCGTCTAAAAAGAAAACACACACGCACATGCACACACACAGCCTATAACTGTTGCCTTTGGTTACTCCACAGAAGTGGAATGTAAGTCCCTATCACTGAAGACACCATGCACTTCAGAAACAGACCTCAGAAACCACTGAGCTGGAACTGACCGGAAAGCCCTCTCCCTGAGGACTAGATTTGTGGGATCAGAAAGCAACAGGCAAGCTTTCAAAAAAAAAAAAAAAAAGAGGGGGGAGACAAGTAACCCAGCTATGAAGCCAATGAATCACATCAAGGACCAGCATGGCACCATAACACTAAGGGTGCAGTAGTAGCACTATATTGGCAGTAACCAACATCATTTAGCTGGACTTAAGACCTAGTCAACAAGAGGAAAGCCATGATTGGTACTGGAAACTTATATAACTAATCACTGCTAGTGAAGTCATGGATATTGGAGGAGATACTACAACCACTACTTTACTTAACCAGCATAAGCACAACAATCTAAACCTTTACCTTTATACTCAAAGGTAAGAGTATTTTTCTTTTCCCCTATTATTTTAGCTATCTCTCCCCATATTCCTTCCCAGTATCCTCTCCTCTCTCCCTATCCCCACTTGATCCTAATTCTAGACCCTCCTTATCCATCCATAAATATTTATTTTATTTCCCTTTCAAATGAGACCTATCTGTTTTCTCTAGTACCTTACTCTCTCTAGCCCTACGCTCTATGGTTAGTTATTGTATGGATGACTAGTCTTTTGGGAAGGTTAGTGTATTCCCAACTAGCCATGTCTTGTCACCAAATGAAGGTTCCAGTGATGTATTTGGGTTATATCTAATTGAAATGTTAGCCAAACATTCAACCCTCAAACACCCCCTGCTGTTGCTAAGACTGTATGTTGCTCTCCACATAAAGACAGCAAGGCCCCATTGCTGAAGACACCACCTACCCAATTCAATAAACATGGAGAAATCGAGCTGGCACTTATATAGATCTTTCTCGTCTATTTTCCAGTGCCTCTGGTTACAGGAAGGTACTCGGCACACTACTGAAAGAAAATCATTAACACCAAGCCAGCCACAAACACCTTATCTACAATGGTGTCTTGCCTGCAAGATAGACTAGAGCAATGGTGACACATAGCTTGTAGGAGTGACCAACCAATAACTGATCTGACTGAAGGCTAAATTCACAAGCTAGAACCTATACCTCACAACACTTGGATAATGGAGAACTTGATTAGATAGTGTCTGGACCTAGGGTAAAACCAAATAATACTGGTCTAAAATAATAAAAAATTGTAGTGATAAAACAACTCCTAATGATATTGTGCTCTATTCAGAATCATTGCATTGTCCAACCATCATCAGAGAAGCTTCTTTCTGAAGCTGATGGGAACAAATATGGAGAACCACAGCAGACATTATGCAGAGAGTAAGAGACTTGGAACACCCTGCCCTGAGTAGGATGTCACTATCAAATACTCACCTTCAGAGCTCAGGGAGCCATATGGAAGAGGAGGCAGAAAGAATGTGAGAGACAAAGGGGATGGAAGACATCAACAAAAGAAGACCTTCTAAATCAATATGATCAATGCCAATATGAACTTACAGAGTCTCGGCAGCATGCACAGGGCCTTCATGGGTCTGCACCAGGTCCTCTGTGCATAGATTATGGTTTCCAGTTCAGTGTTTTTATGGAATTCCCGAGTGTGCTAACAAAAGGGTCTCTGACTCTTATGTCCTTTTTTTGGGTTCTTTTTCTTTTATTTGTCTGACTTGTCTAACTTTGATGTGATAATGTTTTATCTTATTATATATTCTTTTCTTACATTAAAAAAAACCTGAATGAATGAATGAATGTAAATGGGCTACTAGGGTAAAGGTTAAATGGAGCTGTCGTTTACAGCTACTAGGAGAGGAAAATAGAATGACATTGGGTTTATCAACCCCTCTAGAACAGACCTCATGTTTGGGAGAAGCTGACTAACAAATAATTGACTACACAGTTGTGTGTGTGTGTGTGTGTGTGTGTCCCATTTTATTTGGTTATAGTGTGGTGGGTTTATTTTGAGTGGGTGAAGCTGTATTTTGTTTTCTAGCTTTTGGGCATTTTATTGTTGTAGTGAAGCTTATGTTTGTTTTATGAGAAAAAACTTAAAGTTGGGTGGGTAGGGAGGAGGAGCAAATCTAGATGAACTGGAGCAGAAGAATATGATCAAACATTTAATTTAAAAAAATTTAAAAATAATATATACACATATATACATACATATATGTGTATACACATAAACACACACACACAAAAGTGTAGTAATAACCCCTCATCAAGAAAACTTTGCAACAGATAGAGACCATTACAGAAAATCACAGCCAATCAAAATTCAAAGTTATGAAGCCCAATCTCAATACATACATCTATAAAATAATCTCTCATCTAAGGCTCAGAGAATAATGCAGAAAAAGGTGTGGAAAGATTGTAAGAGCCAGAAGATCATGGCATTTGTTGTGAGATTGTGTCCCCTAGTAATGTCAGAAGCTTCACCCATGAAGTCTCACCTGCATGACTGCCTAAACATGAGCTGAACAAGGTAGACACTAGTAGACATACCAAAGTAGACAGGAGAAAGCACATGAGGCCTCAACCCTACACAAAGAACAGATGATTAAAGAATGCTGGGAGTGGGAGAATCTTTCCCCCCAATAAAAGGCACACCAATCGGTTATCCAGACCAAAGAATCAGCCCTGAAAACATACATACAAGTAACATACTGATTGAGCAGATTATTGTTGTGGATAGCCCTGGGACTGCTTGTATTTTGATGCTAATTCAGCTCGCCTGGGAGGGGCTGCAGACAAGGAGTGTTAGAAGGTACTCAGGTGACTTCTTGTGAACCAATCACCTAATGAATAAAGGAGCCAATCACTGGGCGAGTAGGTGGGACTTCTGGGTTGTACAGAGGAATAAAGGAAGCAGGAGGGAGTCATGTCCTTTTGGACAGGGAAAGTGTGAGGACAAGATGTAGCTACTCGTGTCTTTTGGCGGATCCGTAAGGATTTGCCTCAGGAGGATTTAGATTTAATTAGGCTTACAAGATTAGGATTTTAGTTGTTGTACTCAGAGATTGAGTTACCATTGTTTCTGAATTAAGTTTGTGTGGCGTTTTTCTTCTCTCAGCAGCTCAGCTTGTCCGGGTTCCAGAGAGAAAGGTACAGCGGCAAAGTCTGGATTTGCCTGATGTGCCCCACAAAGGCTCTGGGAGTCTTGAAACATGGGACTGGCGTGGTAGTGACCTGCCAGTGGGAACATACTGAACTGGGTGGAGAGATCATGGAGCTCTGAGTCAGAGTCTCCATGAGATAAAAGAGGTTGGCCCTTGCCTACCAGTGCATGGCTGGCCAAGCCACAAGGGCAGAGAGTTGATGGCACTAGCACAGGAATGTGCTAGTTCGTTTTTGAAATATTTCCCACAACAGGTTATATTTGGGAATGTATATGTATACCCATATATACATACAATAACAACTAATGAAAAAAAAAGGTATTGATTTGAGTAAGAACATAGAGGGAAATATGGAAGAGTTTGGAGGAAAGAAAGGAAAAAAATATATATTGTAATTATTATTATACTCTTAAAATACTTTAAATAAGATAAAGTTAATAAATAATTCGGGAGAAGCAAATGGCAGGGATGCCTTTAGAAATTAAAAGTGGAGACATATCAAGTATTAATTTTTAAAGTTAATTGTGTTTTTAATATTTCTTTTTCAACAATTAGGAATATGTGGTGTATTCACACTACTGAATACATAGAAGCCATGTGAGTGTATGAATAGGGCACCCATATGAAAGGTCAGTTTGCAGGCCCTCTATCTCACCTACACATCACAAGCACAGCAGAGCTGGGTGTAGTAGTGAAGGCACAGGTGCGCCATCCCCAAATGTCAGAGCATGAGAGAACTGGCCCTGCCATTTGCCTATCATGAGGTGGTGTGGGAATGGGGGTGATAGCTTCCACTTACTGCCCCTCAACATCTGTAGTAGTTGGGAAAGCTGGCCCAAGGCATGAGAGGAGGAGGGCTCGCCCTGCCACACTGGCTACAGCACTCGGGAGAGTGGGCTCTGCACCTTGCCTATGCCTTGAGTGAGCAGCACAGTGGAGCTGACGCTGGAGACGTAGATGAGTGAGCTGGTCCTGAGGGCATGAAAGCAGAACTGACCCTGCCTTTTGCTGATGGTGGCACTGGGTGGCCAAGCCAGAGCAGTGCTGGAGAGCTCACCCTGGTGGTGTAGAAGAGGGAGAGCTGGTGAGTGACATGCTCATCTATCACCTAGGCCTAGATCCAGGGCTTTGAGGCAAACTGTGCAAAAATCTACATCATCTGTGAACTGTTGAGGTATGTGAAAGGGCTGGTCCTGGTCATCCAAAACTCCAGGATCTCCATGACACAGAACAACAGCAGGATAACAGGGAGGAGTCTCAGAGAGGATCCAATAATTGATGGTGTCACGGAAGCCAGAGACCTCGAACCAGACCAACAACCGATTGCAGAGAATATTGATAAGTGAAGATGTGTGGACAGAGAGGTATACTATGGGACACACTACAGCTTCCACAACAAGGTATTTTTTATGCTTGTTTTGTTCGTTTGTTTGGAGGTTTTTTGGTCTGTTTGTCTGTTTTATTGGTTATTTTATTTATTTACATTTCAAATGTGCCTCCCTTCTTGGTCTCCCCTCCACAAATCTCCCCCACCCCATTCTCCCCTCCTGTTTGCTTCTAAGAGGGTACACTCCCACCACCCACTCCTGCCTCACCCCTCGAGCATTCCCCTTTGCTGGGGCAACAATTCTGAAAAAAACAAAGTTAATTTGTACATTAGGGTACTGCTAGAGCTGAGACCCAGATGAAGATAAAATAAAGTTTCTGGAAAAAGTTATCTGAGGACAGAGGCTACTGTGATGACTGTTTTACCCGTGAAAAACTGAACTTATGAGGGAGGACATGTGTTAGAAGTTTGAAATAAACCTTTATTACTAAGGTTGTAAAGTAAGAGAATTTCAAATAACAAAGTTATACCACAGTACATAAACACACAGGACTGGTAAAACATTGTAATTTTTAAAATTAGAAACCAAAAAACTATGCTGGTGCAAACCTTCATTTGGAAAAAAAAAAGAAAATGGCAGAGAGAGAAAGATATGTTCAAAGCCAGACTGGGCTACACTATGAGACCTTGTCCCTAGGGCTTGAGAAACAGGAAGTTACATATTTGAGTAGTAGATCAAGATCTTGGGGGGGAAAAATAGTGTATTATCAATGATCTTAGTGCATTTGATAATAAAAGATAAAAGGGCCAGCCTGAGGATCTGTCTATAGCAATTGTCAGTTACAAGATTCCACTATGTTTTTGAAATCATTTTAACATGAGTCATGAATTTACTGAAGTAGCATGTGACCTTGTGTTAGTAGGTTAGTAGGATAAATTTTCTGAGAGTTAACATTCTGCTTTTCTGTCAGTTAGAATGCTACTATATTCTCCAAACATTAATAAGGTTTAGTTTATGTTTAGTACAGACTATATGTTGTATGCAATTTCACACTGAGCATTCAGTTCAAGGCTTAGGATACTCCCCTGACATATATTCTCATTGTGAAATTCAAGAAACTAAGGAAGCAGATGTTAACTTTTCTGAGCATACATATTTAATAAATTGAGTCATAACTATTTCCCACTGGTACCAATAATCATAATATTAGCAAACAGAAGGAAACTCAAGTTTAACACAAAGACTAATACCATCAATTTATTCAAAATTAGTCAAGCTGCAGTAAACTCTATACCAGTAAGTTCCTTCCAAACTCCTTCCAGTCCAACTGCATATTTTCTCATGGTTTCTCATTTTACTTGACCAGACGAATGCTTCATTATCCCTCTGGGTTCAATTCTTTATTGTGTGTGCATATGTGTACATACATGCATGTACATGTGTGTGTGTATGTGTATTATGTGTATAATATATGTATGCGTGTGCATGTGTGCACACACGTGCACACGTGCATGTGCCTGTGGATATCAGAGGTCAATACAAGGCATTGTTATTCATGTTGTTTTTTGAGACTGGGTTTCTCACCATAACTGTATCTGGAGCTCACTCACTGGTTATACTGGTACTTCAGTGAGGCCCTGGTATTGCTCTGTTTCTGTCTTCTATTCCAGAATTACAGATGTGCAACATCATGACTAACTTTGGTTCTTTGGATCAAAGCTTGGGTTTCTCCAGTTTGTGGAGCAAATGCTTTACCCACTGAGCCATCTTCCTGCCCCCAGTTCAATTCCTAACTGAGAACAAGCTAATTCATGCTTGTTAACCAATAGAAGACCAGCTAGGCCTGATGCTTGGGAGAATTAAGCCTATTCTTAAATGACAAAGATGCTTCCCATTGTTTCTAATTCGCTGTGCATATGATTGGTGTGAACCACTAGGTTGCACATTTAATCATGCCGGGTCACTGTTCATACAGCACATCCCATTGCCCAGTGGGGATATAGAGCTACTGCCTGTGATGCTAGCAAAGAACATTTGGGTCCCAGGAGATCTAGAAAGTCCAGCCCTTGCTATACCACTGTCCCACTATCTGGGATTAGAATAGGAGTTCGAGGGCCCTGTCCATCTATTGGAGAACAAATTCAGCAATACAAAACATCATAACATCGTCTCTGGAGAAAGCAGATGACAGGTTACCTGAAAATAGAATCGCACCGCTTTCTAACACCTTGGAAAGTCGACTTCTTTGGATATTCTTTGTGAACCAATTAAGGGAATGTGAAAGCCAAAGGTAGGAATCTCGGTAATCTGACACATGCCATTTCAAAATATTTCAGGGAACTGCACATTCTAATACAAACACATAAAGCTCTGCAAAATAATACCCAATTGTTTATTCTAATACAAAAACCTTACGCCGCTTTTATTAAAACGAAGGCAAGAAGAACAATAACTGACCTTCAAATAGCGTCAGCAATGTATGGACAGGCTGTGTAAAAGTGTGTTCCCAAAGTTCATAAAAGCTAAATTGCTATTACTCTTGCATTATGGGAAATAAGGAGTGGCTGGAAATGTTTGTTTGTTTGTTTTTTAAAATTAGACAGAAATACTGCAGCATGCGTGGTTCACACAAGATCTTGACTGAAGAAAAATAGCTAAGATGCGACATTCACAATCTTCCTTGCCAAGACAAGGGTTGTACCAAGGGCTTGGAAGTCTCTTGCTGTGGCTAAGAATAGCTCACTCTATCCATTAAACTTGCCTCACCATCTCAGGTGTTTGACATATGAGGTGCCTGGCTGCAGGGCTATCAAGAGTTCCATTACCGGGCACTTACTCTCCCCAACTCTGACAGTGTGGACAGAATTTAATTTAGACTATCTCTTTGAGATGGTAGGTGGGTTTTTTTTGTGTGTGTGTGTTGCTCCAAATTCTAAAAAGCTTAAAGAGAAGTTATAAGCGGATACAATTGAATGTCTTTGTGACTTTTTTATTTTATACAGTTCATCAGGTACAGACTTAGTTGTATCAGTGTCTAAGGATAACCACCTTTCTGTAGTCTAACACCATGTACCAAAAGGCTTCCGTTCTATATTTAGATCATGATGCATCAGCACAGAACTTTGGTTAGAGGAGTCTCTGCAAAGTGAAGATAAATTCTTTCTTACGTAAATACATCAAAGTATATCTAATTAACTGTACATAAAATCATAAATAAATCATGCTTTGTAGAAGGATAATTTAGAAGCAACATTTGGAGGAATGCAGTGGCAATGACTCACAGATGACTTATTTTTCCTATGAAACTGTAAAAGGTGGCGATTCACACTGATTGAGCACATTCTAGGTCCCAGTCACATAGCCCCGTGCATGTGGCAACTCTACCGCATCCTATCAGCAGACCTATGGGACTAGAGCTGTTACTGGTCTCATTTGATACATAAAGACACTGAGAAGGTTCAGTTTACTTGGAGGATTGAAATCTGGGCAATCCAAATTTACAATTAGTCTTTTCCACGATTACTTCCCTAATTTATATATATGAAGAATTACAGTTTATGAAATTTATTCATGATACGTTAAGATAGTCTCTTGCATTTAAATAATCAAGACCGTGCAAAATGGTCCACTTTATTTTCTAAGCTGGCACCAAATATGAAGCAGCTAAATGATGTCATGGGAAAAGATGTTTTTGAGTTGCTAATACACTGGGGAACTCACGCCGTTTTAATTCAAAGCCCAGACAGAATAATTTCAAAAGGAAAGGTTGTTTCTTTCATCAGAAAACTTAATAATCTACTTTTATTTCTTAGAGGTAAGGTTACATTCACATCCCTAAATATGACTTGTGATTCCAGAAAGATAGAGCAGCATCATGTGAGATGGTTATATCATTAAATTGCTTCTTTGAGGAAAATTCTGTGATTTGATGCAAAGCAGTATGTGGGAAAAATCACTGTAGTAGGGGTGAGTATCTGAAATGGAGGCCTCGTGTCTAAATAACCATTGCTTAGAACTAAAATGTGGTAGGAGGGGAAAAAGGTCGGGTCTAGGATTGGAAAAGCTGCCTTTGACCTGAACTCTGGTAACCTTTTATATGATCACTATGTCCACATTTTGCCAGAAAAGACTCCCAAGTCCATGCATTCTGAGTGCATTCTTATTCCTGTCTGCACTATACAGAGCACCCTCTCTGCTGCTAGGTCCTCTTAGATGAAAGCTAGGTTTTAGATTATCTATGCAAGGTACACAAAATTGTATACCCAGAGAAATAATGAAGTCCATTAGTATCTAGTGAGCTGCCAGAGAATGATCAAGGCACTGTAAGAATTAATCTCAAACAATCCTCTTAAAAGTTAATCATTTCGCTTTGCTTCATGTTACCTCACTAAAAGCAGGCTTAACCAATATTTTGGGTTACGTCAGACTTTAACTTCTACAAAACAAAAGTTGGATATCTTTGTACCATGAGGAGGGTAAGTATATATAAGAATTTGAAAGGAACATTTTAGAATAGGTTACTTTGTCTTTATTTTGAAATTAAATGTATCCAGCCTTCCCTTCATTCAAAAAAACTTCTAAATCTTTAAGCTGTGAGCATTCTGTATTTTAAAGGAAGTGCTCTAAGAAATTCGATGGTTGTTTGATGAATTTTCAGAGACGAACTTTCCTACTTTCACATTTTAAAAAACATGTTCAGTTTCATACATGTACATAACAGATTGCAGTTGTTTTTGCTCCAAAGTGCCCCATGTCACCTCTTCCTTCTCCTGAAGCCATTCTGTCAGCAAGCCCCTTTCCTGCTTTCCTGTTATCCTTGGCAAAGGAATCGATTTTATCAAGGATGAAGGAATACATTTGCTTAAATGAGCTGTTTCAGCTACCACTCTCTGAGGACGAGAATTTCCAAGTCCAATTTACAAATAAAAATGTGAAGAGATCAAAACAGTAATTTTGGTTATTCTTCTACAGAAGAGAAAAATTGGGAGGGAAATGAATTAATGTTCAATCAAACTCAGAAAATTTACATCAGATAAAAGCTGTTCCAAGAGTCCCTGTCAAACCATATATTTGATTAATATATTAATAGTTGATTAATATATATATATGCAATATATTGTTTGATGTTAATAAAGAGAGTAGAAGAAAACTTATAGTTTAAAAAACATTTAAATGTTTTATTACATTGATTTATGTACTTTGTATGTGTAATTGTGTGTGTGCATCTGTATGGGCATATGCTACAGAGCAAACATAGAGCCTAGTAGACATGGTGCAGGAGTCTGTTTTCTTTATCTACTGTTTACTACTCAAGGATGAAACTCAGATCATCAGGCATGGCAGCAAATCTCAGACCCTGCTGGGCTATCTGGCAATGGGCTTCTTTATAAGTATTAGCTCAAGAAAATATCTGTAACTAATTACTTGACACATGGGGTGTGACTCTTCAATCCCAACAGTGAAGACTTAACATAATATTCTTTAACAAATATGGCTCATCTTGCTTGTAAACATGAACATGTCCATCTGATAAATATGTAATAAATATAAATGTTACAGACCTTCAAACTGTACTTTCACGATCTTAGCTATCCACCAGGAAAACTAAAAGTCTGGCATGAAGAAAAGTAATATGGTTGGGCATGACAGCGTAAGGAGGGTTGCAACTGAATAACTGCCGTCCATAGTTTTGCCAGAGTTCTGTATGGAATATTTCAAGATAGATTTTATGGATCTGAAACACAAAAACAACTTTACAGTCTTCTGAGTATATTTATGATTACCTTTCAATTTTTAAAGGAAGCAACATAACGAGTGTGTATTAAAATAATTTTTTATTCATTTTATTAGCATTGCTTGTTTAGTACTACAGTCACAGAGACACATAATTTAAATTCTACACTGAGAAGAATCCAAGAATTATGGCTTAATGTGCAGGCACAGTACCTACAGCAAAGCATCACTCCTAGTGTTGATTTATTTGTTGATAAGGTAGACAGTAAGACCTGAGGTAAATTTAATACTTAAAGGAAGCCTTCCTAAATTATTTGGGTTAACATAAATGACATAAGGATAGTCAAAGACATTTGGTACTTAGGTGATTTGCCTAAGAGTTTGACTTTGAATTTTACTCAATAGGATAAGCCAAGAGTTATTTAAAGTCAGAAGCTGCAGCCCAGTTTAAGTCATAGACTAACATCATCATGTAATGACTTAGAGATCGTATCTAGTTAAGCTCCCTCTTATAATTGGAAAGGCAGAACCAGGAACAGGTGAAGATTTGCCAGAAAGGACTCTTCATAGTACCAAATTGAAAGCTGTAAGAAAGCATACATTGTATATGTCTACTAAGTACAGCAGTGGCTAAGCAGGTCACTGCATCTACAGATGCAAAATTCATTTGTATAGCATTTATTTATTTCAGGGTTGGGGAACAGACACATGCCACTGCACATGTAGAGAGGCCAGAGAACAACTGTTGAGAGTTCCTTTCTCTTTCCATGGTGTGGGACTCAGGGATGAAACTCAAATCATTAGGTTTGGTGGCGAGTGCTTTTATGCAGTACCTTTTCACCAGTTCACAGTCTTTAAAATGTTCCCCATTCTGTTTCATTCTGCCTGCATTTATTTTGAACAAAACAAACTTGCTCTTTTCTTCAGAGTATATGTTCACTTATTTAATTAATTATAAGCTAGGTTTACCAATTCAGACATTTGTTGGAGACTAATAAAGCATACACATTTAGTTTAGTTTAATTACTCATTTTTTTCTTTAGAATTTGAAAAATCCAGAGAATATTTTTAGGCCTGGGGATATGAGTTCTTACTAAGAGCCCAGTATCATCATGACATGGGCCAACTTCACACTGTACATTATAAAATATCGACAAGGGAAGACTGCACTGTGGAAGAGGAATGTCGAGACAGACAGATTAATGCAAGAATGGGCAGGATTTGGATGTGTGATGAAGGGGAGGAGAGAGTGATAAGGAAAACCAGGAGAGTGGAGAGAAGAAAAGGGTGGGGCACAGTGATGTGGGCGCAGGCAGCAGTGCGGATTACACAGCAAGATGAACGATGTTTCTGGGCAGAGGGAGACTGACTAGGGCCAAGAATGTCAATCTGGAAGTACTGCTGCTATTAATAAGTTATCAAAGCAAGTGAAAGACAAAGGGCAGGCTGTCTGATATATCCCCAAGGCTGGGGGAGAAGTAAAGGAGAGGCCAGGCAGTAAGAGTGATCAGTGTGGGCCCTTCCCTGCAGGCAGAAAGAATACAAAGAAGGAAAACAGCTAGGGATGTGAAATTTACAACAGTGACAAAGGGAGAGTGTGCTGAAGGTCACAAAAGTCTTGTGGCATATGACCTACCAAAATTAAACCAAGATGAGGAAAATTCTAAACTCCTATGTTGTTAGGAAAGAGATTGAAGCAGTAACTAAATAATATTCCAAGCAAATGAGTTCGGGCCCAGATGGATTACTGTGGAATTCCAATAGGCCTTAAAAAAAAAAAAAAAAAAAAAAAAAAATTATCAATGCTGCTCAGACTAGACCATATAGGAAAAGAAGTTCTACAATGTATTTGTTTGCTTGCTTTGTTTTTGTTTTTGTTATTTTTTTTTAACAAAAGCAGTATTGTCCTGGTACCAAAACTAGATAAAAATACAAAAATAACAAGTTAAGAACCAATATCCCTGACAAACACAGATATATAAAGGCCTCAATAAAATACTTGCAAACTGATTCAAAAATGCACCAAAAGTATCACTCACTGTGATCATTCCAGAGATCCAGGGGAAATGCAGCACATACCAATTAACAAATGCAATCAATCTCATAAATGGACAAGGAGAGAAATCATAAAATTATCTCAATAAATTTAATAAAGGCCCATTACAAAATCCAGTATTCTTTAGTGGTAAAATCCTTAAGAGCATAGGAATAAAAGGAACACATTTGAACATAGTAAAAGCTATATACAAGTAACTTACAGCCACATTATACTAAATAAGGAAAAAGCCAGAAATAGGTCAAGGGTGTCCACCCACATCACCCCGCCCTGATCGTTTGTTGTGATACTTGAAGTATTAGAATAATAAAGCAACAGAGGGGAATAACTGGGCCATGATGTTTGTTTTCTAGTGAGAGACAGAAAGGATGTGGGTCTGGCTGATAGGGGAGGCGGGGAGGACCACGGAGAAGTTGGAGGAATTGAAACTACAATCAGCATACATTGTAGGACAAAAACAATTTTCAATATACGAAAAAATATTTAGTTTATAAAGGTGATGGGTCAGTCACAATTGGTTGTATAGATAAAAGTACAATATTTTGTCAAAAAATAAGAAATCAGAAATTCAAAGCATCTGTATTTGGAGATATGATCCTATTGAAGAATCCCCAAAGACTCCATTAGAAACCCTTAGGTCTGATGAACCCTGTCAATAAAGTAGCGGGAGACAAAAATAACATGAAAAAAAAAAAATCAGAAGTTTTTCTATATACCATAATAACTGTCCGAAGAAAGAAATCAACAAAACAATCCTAGTCACTACTGACTCAAAAATCAATCAATCAACCAATCTAATCAAGGAAGTAAAGGACCTCTACAATGAAAACTTTAAACCACTGATAACCAAACATGAAAAAGACACTGAAAGATGGAAAGACCTCCCACATTCACATACTGGAGGGATTAGTAATGTGAACATACCTATACTGCCAAAGCAATGTACAAAGTCAATGCAATTCCAATGAATGTTAATACTATTATCCACAGAAGTTGAAAACCAATCTTATAATTCATATGGAAGCCTCAGCAATCCTGAATAACAGAGTAATGCTTAGCTATATTATACAGACATAGAAGCAAAACCAAAATGGCACTAGCACAAAAACAGACACAGGACTAGCCTAGACACTGTGGAAAGCAATACAGAGATTTGCAAGGTAACCAGAAGTAGGCATGTCTTATGACCCAGCCACACCCCTCAATATTTACAAAAGACTCAAATCAATATGTCACAGATAGCTGGCACAAGTAAGTTTATTACAACAATAAAAGCTGTTATGAAGTCAACCTATGTTTGGTTAAAACCATGTTCCACATATATACAATGAAATAGTTTTTTTTATACAGAAGGGAAATTAAACATTTTCAGGAAAATAGATACAACAGCAGATGATGATATTAAATCAATTAACATGTCTCTGTCTCATATATTTTCTCTCATCTTTGATTTCTGGATTTCATAGAGATGCATAAAATCTTGTATGGTATATAAGATATGAAAGTAGAAGCAAGTTATTCTCGGCATGGAAGGGCAACAGGGTTGAGAATCAGAAGGGTTGCTAGTTATAGGGGAATATGATCACTCAGTGTGTGTGTACGTGTGTGTGTGCGTGTGTGTGTATGTGTGTGCTGGTATGACAGTGCCCTTAAGTAACACAGCACCAAGTATAACAGGAAAATCTAAACATAAATTTCACAGCTATCTCTCAGCTGTGTAATATTGATGAAAATTATGAGAGAAATGAAAAGTGCGAAACATGGAAATCATAGTTGACTAGGAACACATCTGCTGAGGGACCATTGGAAAAACCCAGTTTTCATTTCCCCCTCTTCTGAAGATCACTAAATTCTTATTTTATTTTACTTACTTTATTTTACAAGTATATGTGTTAACTGTTGAAATCAATGGTGTGCCTTTGAGCATCGCCAGTGAGGAGCGTGGCGAGTGCTGCTGTACTGCAGGTACTCTCATACCAGTGTGTCAGCACCTTTTCCTTCTCAGACTGACATTGGCTTACCTTGGCTTATACACAGAAAATTAATATTCTGACTCATCTGGCAAAAGTAACAGTCTGGTGGACCAGTGATAGGGGACAGTGAGCAATTGCAAGAGATACTGAGAGGAGAACGAAATGACAGATAAATTTTATAGTCTAAAAGGTATAAACTGGCCAATTTGTGGCGTGTATAGGAAAATTTATGCATGGAAGAAAATGAGAAAAGAGACAGAAACTGAGGCAAAGAAGTAGCTTGACAAAGCCATGCGCTTAAAGTATATACTGGTTGATGTCTTATGTAGCAGATATTACTTAAGCATGTGTTACTTTGATTTTCAGATATGTAAATTGTGATACATGAGAGGGGACTTCATAAACCCTCAATAAATATAGAGTTGTCATGGAATATAAAATCCATTAGCATTTTCTGTGATGGAGATCCCTTTCTAGGCACATGTGTGGTTCTTTGTAGATGAGGAATTTTCTTGGAAGGGAATGTACAAGTACAGTCATCAAATAATAATACTAAAAGTCAAGAGAGCTTACAATGAAATCTGAGTATACATTGAGAATACAAGTGTTGAAACTATGCTGTGAAGAAGACTGTGTAATTAACTTGAACATGGATGCCAATTCTTTGTCAAAGGCTGAATAGTGGAAATTTCCATAGCTAATCTAACTAAGATTGCTGTGAAACACTGATACTTAGAGGGTGATTTATCTATTATTTTGGAGGCCATTGGTTAATTTTTTCCATATATACCGATGCTGGACACTGCTCCCCTTTTTGAGAGCACAGTAGAAAATACCCCTTTATAAAAGCATAGCAGAAAATAAACAAACAAAAACCAATGGCTTCACTCCCAAGGAGCTTGTTGCCCTGTGACTGAGAGTGAAAATAAAGACATACCCAAACACACAGTTGTGATGAGCACCAGGCAATGGCAGCACTGGGGACCCTGTTAGAGATACCCCAGGGAGGGAAGCTCATGAAGGGAGACCTGAGTGATGTTAGAATTGGAAACTCTCCTGACTGGCTTAGTATGCAATCGGTTTTCACCCTTGTGTATGTAAACAGGACTTTGCTTGAGACTCATCTTCACTGAGGATGCTCCTTACTGGATGTTCCAGTAAGCTCTGAGGGCTGATGGCCTAAGCAATGTTAGTACTAAGTACAAAGAAAGCCATAGAATGGCGTGTGAGCATTTTACTCCAGATTGTAGAATTAATATTCTATAAAGAACCTCATTTGAAAGTTTGCCCTGAGGTATTCATTCTTTCATTAAAGGTATTTTTCTTTTCTTAGTATCAGCCATATGCTATTCCCCACAAAGTGGCAGCAAACAGATGTACAATGGCCGCTAGTCTGTGGAGCTCATATTATAATTGGAAATTTTATTTACATGGATGAGAAAGAACTAAACAGTTTTCATTTGGTTTTCCTGAAGTTTGTGTTTGGCATGGCAAAATGTGTGTGCACTGCTTGTGTCTGGAAGATTCTTGTTCTATGCCTTTCCCTGGCAAGGAGTTCCTAGTGTGTTTTCACAGGAAACAACTAGCTTTAAACTTTTGCTTGCTGAAAAGAGATAAATATGAGAATAGACTATGGATATCCCAGTTTTTAGCCATAGCAGTATTAGTGACACACATTGATAGGCATGTGCAAGGCATGCACAATGTCTACGACAAGTGACACATAGTGTATTCAGTCTGTCCATGTGTCAGATGGCCTGGACATTTTAGACTAACTTGTACCACAATTAGGTTGATCATATTTAATGGATGAGTGAAATAAAATATCACTCATAAATGTACGATGGCTGTATGATTCTGAAGTTCATGTTTAAGTGAGCTAAAATTATAAAGAAGTTGAAAAAAGAAATGGACTTCTTAAAATTTTGGAGAAAAAAAAATACATTTTGATATAAGATAAAACAAACCATTTCCACCTCAAATTGCTTTTGGCCAGCAAAAGAAATGCTGAAACAGAGATAGGCACCAGTAATAGGGTATTGTTGTGGACACACCAGGCCATGCACGTTTGGTAGGATTGTGATGACATTTGAAATCTACGGTGGAAAAGCCATTGAATGCTCAGAATACTGTGGGAACTTGGAAGCTAATGCTTCCATTGACAGCAGTGCAGACAGTAGAGGCCTGGCCTGAGAAGTTTCTGAGGAAGTATGAGGGTTCTTAAAGACTATCAGGACTGTTCAGTATTTTGAATTAAGAACCTATAGCTCTGGTCAGCTGAAGCTGAAGAATCAGCTGTGATTAAAAAGAGACCAGAAATGCTAAAGTAAAACCTTTTCTTTGCTAAAATAATTGAAAGTGGCTAGATGAGGCTGAAGAATTAGCTGTAATAAAGAAATGACCAGTGGCTTTGAGGGAAAATCTAGGAATTGTTTCCTAGTGGTCAGCACACAGATGCTGAGTTCAGCTTGATGGTTGGTTCCAAGCACCCAGAGAGGGTGAAAGTCATACCTGGTGCTGGCAGTCCAACTTAGTTATTTGATAAGATTCTCGGGTGGAACTGGTTTTGAAAGGGTGAACAGTCATGGACAGCAACTGACGCTTGGTACTATGAAAGGACAGGAAAAGCCATTGATGAAGGCACAGCCCAGTTGCAGAGGAAATCCCAGCACACTGGAAGCGCCAGTACCAGGAGATGACTACCAAGGAATACTGTAGCAGGTGGGCTGGAGCCTGCAGACAAGCTTCCTGTGCTGTAGAAGGGAGAGCTACAGAAGTGGAGGGAGAGCTGCAGAAGTAGAGGGAGAGCTGCAGAAGTAGAGGGAGAAATGCAGAAGTGGAGGGAGAGCTGCAGAAGTGGAGGGAGGGCTGCAGAAGTGGAGGGAGGGCTGCAGACGTGGAGGGAGGGCTGCAGAAGTGGAGGGAGGGCTGCAGAAGTGGAGCCTTCCACATAGAGACCACCAGTTGATCCAGCACCATTTGTTGAAGATGCTGTCTTTTTTCCACTGTATGGTTTTAGCTCCTTTGTCAAAGAACAAGTGACCATAAGTGTGTGGGTTCGTTTCTATTTCATTGATTTACCTGCCTGTCACTGTACGAATACCATGCAGTTTTTATCACTACTGCTCTATAGTACAGCTTGAAGTCAGGGAGGCTGATTCCCCCAGAAGTCCTTTTATTGTTGAGAATAGTTTTTGCTATCCTGGGTTTTCTGTTACTCCATATGAATTTGAGAATTGTTCTTTCTAGGTCTATGAAGAATTGAGTTGGGATTTTGATGGGGATTGAATTGAATCTGTAGATTGCTTTCAGCAGGATGGCCATTTTAACTATATTAATCATGCCAATCAATGAGCATGGGAGATCTTTCCATCTACTGAGGTCTTCTTCGATTTCTTTCTTCAGAGACTTGAAGTTCTTGTCATATAGATCTTTCACTTGTTTGGTTAGAGTCACACCAAGATATTTTATACTGTTTGTGACAATTGTGAAGGGTGTCATTTCCCTAATTTCTTTCTCAGCCTGTTTATCCTTCGAGTATAGGAAGGCTACTGATTTGCTTGAGTTAATTTTGTATCCAGCCACTTTGCTGAAGTTGTTTATCAGCTGTAGCAGATCTCTGGTGGAGTTTTTCGTGTCACTTAAGTATACCATCATATCATCTGCAAATAGTGATATTTTGATTTCTTCCTTTCCAATTTGTATCCCTTTGACCTCCTTTTGTCGTCAGATTGCTCTAACTAGAACTTCAAGTACTATATTGAATAGGTAGGGAGAGAGAGGGCAGCCTTGTCTAGTCCCTGATTTTAGAGGGATTGCTTCGAGTTTCTCTTCATTTAGTTTGATGTTGGCCACTGGTTTGCTGTATATTGTTTTTACTATGTTTAAGTATGCTCCTTGAATTCCTGATCTTTCCAAGACTTTTATCATGAAGGGATGTTAAACTTTGTTTAATACTTTTTCAGCATCTAACGAAATGACCATGTGGTTTTTTTCTTTGAGTTTGTTTATATAGTGGATTACACTAATGAATTTCTGGGTATTGAACCATCCCTGCATCCCTGGGATGAAGCCTACTTGATCATGGTGAATGATCGTTGTGATGTGTTCTTGGATTCGGTTTGCAAGAATTTTATTGAGTATTTTTGCATCAATATTCATAAGGGAAATTGGTCTGAAGTTTTCTTTTATTGTTGGGTCTTTGTGGGGCTTTGGTATCAGTGTAACCGTGGCCTCATAGAATGAACTGGGTAGTGTTCCTTCCATTTCTATTTTGTGGAATAGACTGAAGAGTATTGGTATTAGGTCTGCTTTCAAAGTCTGATAGAATTCTGCACTGAACCCATCTGGTCCTGGACTTTTTTGGGTTGGGAGACTGTTAATGACTGCTTCTATTTCTTTGGGGGTTATGGGACTGTTTAGATGGTTTATCTTATCCTGATTTAACTTTGGTAATTGGTATCTGTCTAGAAACTTGTCTATTTCCTCCAGATTTTCCAATTTTTTTGCATATAGGCCTTTCTAGTAGGATCTGATGATTTTTTTTAATTTCCTCAGAGTCTGTTGTTATATCTCCATTTTCATTTCTAATTTTGTTAATTTGGATACTGTCTCTGTGCCCTCTTGTTAATCTGGCTAAGGGTTTATCTATCTTGTTGATTTTCTCAGAGAACCAGCTTCTTGGTTTTGTTGATTCTTTGTATAGTTCTTTTACTTTCCACTTGGTTGATTTCAGCCCTTAATTTGATTATTTCCTGCCTTCTACTTCTCTTGGGTGTATTAGCTTCTTTTTGTTCTAGAACTTTCAGGTGTGCTTCAAATCCAAGTGGAACAAGGACCTTCACATAAAACCAGATACACTGAATATAATAGAAGAGAAAGTGGGGAAGAGTCTCAAACACTTGGGCACAAGGGAAATGATCTTGAACAGAACACCAATGGCTTGCGCTCTAAGATCAAGAATCAACAGATGGGACCTCATAAAATTACAAAGCTTCTGTAAGGCAAAGGACACTGTCAACAGGACAAAAATGGCAACCTACAGATTAGGAAAAGATCTTTACCAATCCTACATCCGATAGAGGGCTAATATCCACTGTATACAAAGAACTCAAGAAGCTAGACTCCAGAGATCCAAATAACCCTATCAAAAAATGGGAAAGAGAGCTAAACAGAGAATTCACAACTGAGGAAACTCAAATGGCTGAGAAGCACCTAAAGAAATGTTCAACATCCTTAGTCATCAGAGAAATGCAAATCAAAACAACCCTGAGATTTCACCTCACACCAGTCAGAATGGCTAAGATCAAAAACTCAGGTGACAGCAGATGTTGGAGAGGATGTGGAGAAAGAGGAACACTCCTCCATTGCTGGTGGGAATGCAAGTTGATACAACCTCTCTGGAAATCAGTTTGGTGGACCCTCAGAAAAATGAACATAATACTACCTGAGGACCCAGCTATTCCACTCCTGAGCATTTACCCAGAAGATGTTCCAACATGTAATAAAGACACATGGTCCACTATGTTCATAGCAGCCTTATTTATAATAGCCAGAAGCTGGAAACAACCCAGATGTCCCTCCACAGAGGAATGGATACAGAAAATGTGTACATTTACACAATGGAATACTACTCAGCTATTAAAAGCAATGACTTCATGAAATTCGTAGACAAATAGATGGATCTTGAAAATATCATCCTGAGTGAGGTAATACAGTCCCAAAGAAGGAATATGGTATGTACTCACTGATAAGTGGTTATTAGCCCAAAAGTTTGAAATATCGAAGGGTCACTTTGCAGCAACAGTAGGGCTGAGTGTGAGGTCCCAGATGGAGGACTTGGAGAAAGGACTGAAGGAGCTGAGGGAATTTGTATCCCCAGGGAGGCAGCAACAGTGGCAACTGGCCTGAACACCTCCCCTCCCCCCCCCATACTCCTGGAGACTGATCCTCCAACCAAAGAATACACATGGAGGGACCCATAGTGCTGGCCACAAATGTGGCAGAGGAGGGTCTTGTTATCCAACAGAGGGAGGAGAGGCCCTTGGGCCTGAGGGTATTAGATGCCCCAGTATAGGAGAATGCCCAGGAGGGAAGACAAGAGTGGGTGGATGGGTGGGAGAATACCCTCATAGTGGTAGGGGGAGGTGGAGGAAATGGGGAGGTTCCAAAGGGGAGATCTGGAAAGGTGGAAACATTTGAAATGTAAACAAAATATGAAAAAAAAAAAAAAAAAAGAAGTGGAGCCTTCTGGAGCACACAGGACGGCCAATGATCTTGAATTTTAAGCACTGAGCTCAAGTACTGAGCTCTTTCTACTATTGAAAGTTTCTTTAGCTTTGCTTTGTGACTATTTTTGTTTTATAGGAGCTCACAGTTAAGAGACTTTGGAATTTTGGGAGAGACTTTGGAGGCTTTCCAAGCCTTTGGGTATTTGAAAGTGACTGGGTAATTTAAAGACCCTGAACTTTTGAAGATTGTGAGACCTTTAGGAGTTGGGATATTTTATACTGTGATAGCAATTTAATATTATTATGAAATCTTGGGATGAACAAAATAAAAGGTTATAGCATGACAGTAATGTGTTTGTCAAGTTGACAAGAGGTCACTTTTTTTTTTTTTTTTTTTAATCAACTTGGAACAAGCTAGAGTCATTTGAGAAGAGGAAAGTGGAAATTCCCCTATTTATTTGTTTGTGGGTAAACCTGACCGGAGAGGGTGTTTTCTTTATTAATGGCTGATATTGAAGAGCCCAGCCCACTGGGGTTAGTGCCACGCCCAGGCTCTTGGTCCTGGATGGCATAAGAAAGTAGGTTGAAGAAGCCATGGGAAACAATCCAGTAAGCAGCCTTCCTCTCTGGCTTCTGTTTCAGTTCCTAGCTCTAGATCCCTGTCTGGCCTTCCCTGGACCATAGACCATAGCTATAAGAGAGAAGAAATAAACCTTTTCTTCTTCAAGTTGCTTTTGAACATAGTGTTTTATCACAACTCATCCGAGTATTCCAGTACCAATATTTCAAATAAGCCAAACTCAACATAAATTAGGAATTAGGCAAAGAAAATAAAGATTAGATGGGTTTAGTATTGCAACGACTTTCAATGATCTGCTCAGAAATATTTATATTTTCTGCTCCAGCAAAGTAGTATACGTACTAAAATGACTTTCTAAATACCGATCTTGGATTTTAATCCCTACAGTTACCATCTTGCATCTGAGGAACATGATAAATAGCCTTTTCCCTTTTATGATTTCCTCCAATGACTCAGAGCAAGCTGGTACTTTCCTAGCCATTAGGACTCAACAGGAACTAATTTTGCAAATCTGAAATGTGGAATGAGCCCTAAGTACCTTTGTTCAAAGCCGCTGATACAAAGCCAGAACAAGGAAAAGAAAAAGAAAAAGGCATGATTACAATTAAAATCATTCAGGTGGCCTTATAGAGGACGTCACTATTGATTATTCATTAACAAAATAGCCATAACTGCTTCTATTTTTAGTTTTATATGATGGAAAAAGGAAACTTTTAATATGAAGACTCTCTGAAATTATTGAAATGGTTGAAGTACACATCACTAGAGCATGGTAAATCCTGGCATCTGGGACTCTCTGGTGCCAACCCCCCGTTTCCCATCCCCTACTGCTACACACCTCTGTTCAATTTCCTGGCCCTCTGTACATCCCCCCCACCCCCATCTCAGGAGATGATTTTTAAAGCAATGCATTAAGACAAACTTAATTTTGCAGTATAATATAGGCTTTACATGCTGGTCACAGCATGGATATAAACAAATAAATGAATACATTAAATTTGTTCTTGGGACAAAAACAACAACAATAAGAAAACAAAGAAACAAACAATGAAGAAAGCGTTCTAGGTAAGAAGGCCTGGAAGCTACCATCCAATCCCAGCAGGCCAAAGATGAATCCCACTGAAGCTTATTAAAAGCTCAAACTCTCCATAATTCCTCTTCAGACAACCTCAAAATCTTCACTTACACCTCAGCACCCCTGGCCAAAAAAACCAAAAAAACAAAAAACCAAAAAACTCCTTCTCTTTTCCTTGCATTTTCAAGGCAGCCAATTTTTCTCCATGAGGAAAAGAAAAAGAAAATTTTCTCAAAATAGCTCTCTCCATCCTGTTCTGTAATCCAGGTTTTCCCTTTAAAGCCAACCTTCCAAGCATAAGACACATCTTCCTTTAAGTGAATCAGCATGCTGTTGTAACCTTTTCTATGTGGGATATTTTTAAGTACTTACAAATAAGACTGTATTTCTAGGGAATGAATGATAAGAGGAAGAATTAGTTCAGGTAAACATGACATTAGAAACAGTCAAAGAAGTAGGATTGTAGCAATCACTTTTGAGAACAAGTGCTCTATCCTCCACCATCTGTGCCTGCTTTGCTAATCATCCGAAGCCTTATCTGTTTGGTCTGCAGTCTGGAATACAGCCTGAGAATAATTTTGAATAGGAAAGCAAGCAATGAAAACAAATAAAGGGTTATATTCATTACCAGACATTGGAAGGAAAGAAGAAAATGGTGGCGCCAAATTGAGCTGTGACTTGAACGTTGTAATCCCCCAAATCCCTAGTAGACAGTAGGTGTTCAAAGAGTAAGGAGAGTCCACTGAAATAATGCTTTCAGGGGAGCTGCTTCCTATCAAAGAGGCGTCCACACAAGCTCCAGCAGTCATCCCTTTTCTTCCATTCATATTTATGTACGTGTTTACTTAAAAAATCAAAAAGAGATCTTTTCACGTCCCTGTAATTCTCTCACCAGCCTCTAATTTTTGCTGCTTGTAAAATGTCTGAGTGCACACATGTGATTCCTCTAAGCACCGACCCTATTCTATAGAATCTGCCCATGCCCAATAATAAGACCTGCATAGGTGTATGGCTCTTTAAAACAGTTATTCTCTCAGTCAGCCAAATCTGACTTTTAAACAATCATCCAATGCCTCCTGCACATGCATATCACAAGCATTGTGCATAGAGCTTGGGGAATTCTGCAGCAATTTGGAAGCACTTCCATATATTCCAAGTGAATAGCATACACTGGAAAAGAGGAGGGAGAAGAAGACATAGTTACAGCAGGAATGAAAAGTGAAAGCAAGCGATAAAACAGGCAAAACAAAATCAGAGGGATAAGAGAGGAAATAGCCTGAATGGGTCTGTGCTAGCATCTCATAAAAACACACCAGTCTTTCTTTCCTTGATGTCCATCATTATTCATCACTTAAAGGTGGGTGAGCCAATGACAAGTGGCCTTTTCTGCTTCCTACTCAAGGATTCAGCCTGTCTCAGCAAGAATGACCTATATTCCATCACCTAGTTTTGAAAATTCCAAGCCCCAGATATGTCCTCTGCAGGCAAGTTTCCAAAATAAAATGAGGGCAAATACTCTGACTGCTGGAGTGCATAATGGAGACACTTGGACTGTCTAGAAAAGCTGAAGATGTCACATAGATGCGTCCCTGGGAGACCCAGGAGAGCCTGGGTTTAATGTCAATTCAAACTTATGACTACCATAATTATGCATACTAAAATCTGCAGTTCACTATGGAAACCATCTAAAGGAAGATGGATTAATGAATGGATGGAGATGTGATGGACTTCACATTCACAAAGCAAACACAGTTATATTAATGGGAGAGTGTAGGTAAAGAGATGCTCACTATATGGTTCCAATTTCTTAGTATATGTGAACATTTTTGTATCATAAAACATTGGGGAGAAAATATAATTTACAAGAAGAAGTAAGGAATGGGAAGACTATCACAGAATTAACCCAAATCAGTGTTGATTGTCAAAAGCTAAGTACAGTAATTTAAAGTGTTGTTTAGTATTTGTGGATTTGTGATATTTGTTTCCTGTGCTTTTAAATTTTCTACTAACAAAACCTTTCTGGCCATAAACTGAACTGCTAGTACAGAATTATTTTGTTGAGAATCAGTAAAGGATGAACTTCAGGAAAGTGATCTACATTGTATATTTTGGATAAGAAGTATGTTTTCTCCTCGATGGGGAAAGAGAAGGATCATTCTGAAGGTGATAAACAGGGAACTAAAACATCAGGCTTTGAGCTTTCCCAAAGCCAAATTCTGCAAACACAGGGATAGATCAGATAAAAAGCACAGAAAACACATGAGGTTGACGAGAAAACTTACTAAGACATGTGAAAACCCTCTACGGGCCCACACAAAACTATTTTTAAAGACAAGCACTAAAGATGTCCTGACTCACTAACATGGCAAACCTCCCCCTTGCTATAACCAAGGACATACTGGAATTCCCGCCCTCTCCTAACCACGTGACTCCAGGTAGCTGTCCTCTCCTACTCTTAGGTTGGAGTAAGTAAGGCACAGATTCCTTTGCAACAGTAATGTGAATACTTTCTACATTTTGTAAATACAATGTAAAATACTTTGCCTGCCTTCCAAGTTACATTTGTTTTAGTAAAAGCAGTCATCTTTTTCAAGAAGAATCTATAGGAATGATATCAGAAATTACATACAGACACATGTACACACACACATGCATGCATATACATGCATAATATTTATATTCTAGCAAAGACTTTACCAAAAGGTCAGGGTGACATATTTGTTTTTACAGAACAGAAGACAAAAATCTTTATATTAAAATGTCAAATCTCCATTAAAACACTGATCATTTGTTATGTGTGCTTTTATCAGTCAATTTTGTAGATAGTAACCATAAGAGCCTTCCCATTCAGGAATACAACAAAAGCAAAGGCCAAGAACAAAGAATTAACCCAAAATGTGAGAAAGTAAGTTATTCTTTCTTAATACTTACATGTTTCTGTTCCATACAATGTCCCTACTACTGCAGACATACATCTAGAAGTAGGAACTGATGGATAAGTAACAGAATAGCAAGAAGCAGTGGTATTTCTATTCTAAATTCATATACTGTCTCAGTGAATGTAAAATGCATAATGAGTTGTGAGCATAACATGAATGGCTTGAGCTCGTTTCCTTATATCATGTAAGAGCAGCAATAGATGATGCCTTCTATTGCTCATGAATGTGGATTTGGACAGAGCAATCAGAAGCAGTAAGATAAAGATGACAAATTACACTTGACAGACTATGATTTCCCCCTGATTCTCTGAATACAGGCATCAAGGAGGGCAGCATGTGATCTCTGCAGCTGCACAGAGACAAATGCAAGTTGGTACTGTCTGCTGAGTCTATGGTCCTTTGTCCTTGCAATAGGTAGTAACATGAATGTAAAAGCAGACATTTAACCCTTCCCCCAAAGTCTCTGATGAAAACAATAAAACCTATCTCAGGAACCACTAAGGGTGGATTTGTCCACAGCATTATTATGCCCTTGAACCACACTAGCAAGCACTATTGTAGGAAACAAGCCAATAGCACATGGGACAACCATTGCGTTGCACACCCAGTTATTTATCCTCTATACAATCATCTTCGTTAAGTGAATTTTGCATTCTTCCCATAAACGTGAGTCTGATTTGAATTCTTGATGTGACATCATTTGACCCATAGGGCAAATTAGGAGGGACAAGGTAAACAGGTGCAAAATTACCCACCCAAGTATCTTTTTTGCATGAGAAGGCAATGCTCCAGCTAGACTGTGAGTGCCAGGAGGAGGATGAAGAATGAAGCAGAGATGATACAGCCATGATATTCCCTAAGCCAACTAGAATGGAGCCTACAGTGAGCCCACAGTCAGTCATGCCAAATAGATACCACAGAACCTTATCCAGGCTTGTTAAATGGATTCTTCTAAGCGTTCTATGGTGTAGGCCACTGAGCTCCTGTGATTACCTGTGACTCAACTGAAGAGTATACTCAGCAAACAACACTATCTCTGTGTCTGTAGCAATTTTATATGAGTAACTGGGCGGTTCATTAGAGGCAACACTGATGTCATATTATGAAACTTCCCTAACAGCTGTCACTTTCAAAATGATTAAAAAGACTTACCTGCAAATTGTCCACATCTGATTTTATATTCCTAAATTATGAAAAAATTATATCAAAAGACCTTGTATTCCTTTTTTTAATTTTAAAAGCCATGATATTATTTAATGTTATCATATAATAATAATACTGATGAAGGGGTTTAATAAAGATAAGCCCAACTCTCCTGAAGTTTTATGGGTTGTTTTGTTTGTTTGTCTGAATAGGTGATTGTTTTGTTGGCACTGCTAGCCCTTCTTGCTTTCTTAAATTTCATTACTTGTAATAGGCAAGTTGTAGCTTGATCAGCAGAGTACAGCTTCTAGGATTTACAGGTCCATATGCTAATTACAATATACATGCATACACACACACACATATATGTTACAAAATGTAACATACTATTTCATTTAGTTCAGTATTAGAGATTTTGTGTATCTAGTGGACACAACCAACAATTTTATAAGGAATGAAATGATTTTGAAGTGAGAGTATGCACCAGTCAGTCTTCTAATGAATATCTAAGAATAATTGCTTTTCATTAAGAAACTTGGAGATGTATTTCACAAATAGATTAGAAATAAATTTCAAAAATAAGAATAATCACCATTCCTTTCAAGTGCCATGCCTGCAGAGGAAGAATGGCTTTGTTCAAAGGCTAGTGTGACTGGGGAAGGAAGAGGCGACATTTACATTTTTGTGACTCCTGTATTATCAGGTTCAAATGTCAAAACAACTTTCAGTTCATATTTTATTATGCTCATTTTTCCTAGGAATATGTCAGCTGTCTCAAAAACAGTTCTCAAGCCTGATAGAAAGTCTCTAAATATGGCTTCTGTAGACCCATGGTGTCCCTAAGAACTTTCAAAGGAGTCATGAAGCAAAAGCTCATTTTTGTTATAGGACTAACATATCTTTATTCTATATTAACTTGTGCATTCTGGTACAGAAGAACTGGTGGCTACACCTACTGACAGTTTGTTATTTATCAAGTTATAGTCACGAAGTAGTACCAGAAGTCACTCATTCTATTCTTCACTGGGAAGCAGCAGAGGGAGAAGAAAGTATTCGGATGGGCTGGCAAGGTGGATCAGTGTTTAATGTCTCTTACTGCCAAGTCTGGCAATTTGAGTTAGAGCCACAGGAACCATGAAGTAGAAAACTAACTCTGACAAGTTGTCATCTGACCTGTATACCCATACTGTGGCATTCATCCCCATTAACATACACATACTGCAAATGCAAACAGGCTAAAAATAAATAAAATGCAAATAAAACGCCTTTGGAACTTGGGATGTATCTCAATGGGAGGAAAGCTAGCCTAGCATACACAAGGCCCTTGATTCAATTTTCAAAACCTAAAGATGTAGAGGGATGACAGAGATAGGCAATAGGGAAAGGGAACGAGAATTTGACTAAGTGTAATCCTTAACTAATGGTAAAAATTAAAGCCATTTCTTGAGTATATATTATTTTAATATTCTGTACAAAAAAAAGCTCAAAAAAACTTCATACATAGATACACACATGCACACACACACAACAAACAAACAAAAACCAAAAGAACTGCACATAAGTCAATTCTACAAAATTTGGTGGCTGTCTTAGAGAAGATAAGTACAACCTTAGTTATTGCAAGCTGAGCACACCACTATTTTTTCATGGAGCACCTGTTTTAACTTTGAAGAATGACTGACAGATCAACTAGGCCACTCAGATGTAGGCATTTGGCAGACATTTTCTTCAACATAAAACAAAGTAAGCATGCCACTTCAAAGAAAGTAATTGACAGCGATTGTTGTCCATGATAAATTTGAGCTTTTGTGCTAAAATTAGAATTTTGGGGGAGTTGTGTCTGCTTCTGTCAGCCTAGCAGCTTCTCAATCCATAAAAGTCTTTCCTGGTTGGATTGATGGTGCAATCAATTAGGCAGCTTTCAGAATGAGGACTGTCAACATTTGAAATGGCTGCATGATTCACTGTAACAATGAGCAACGGGAGACATTACAAACTCAGGCAAGCAGAAGACACACAGGGCTTGTAAGATACCCCAGTAAGGTTAAACTAAGCCAAGAACAGAAAGCCCATTACTATGGTTTCTGCAGCTAACCCTTAAGAAGCAACCATTTCTCAACTCTGATGGAACAATGAAGAAGAATATTCACAAGTATCTGTGCACATATTACAATAGCCCTTCAATTTTTAACTTAACTGTGTTGGATTAAATTGTCTTTCCATACTTTTCCAATGAAATATGCCACAGTCAACTAAGGTCAGTGACAGGTGGGGACCCATATATCTTCTATTAAGACAGACACTAAGAGTTGGGCTTGGTGGCATACACCTTTAATCAGGTTCTTTTGAGTTCTAGACCATCCTTGTCTACTTAGTGAATTCTATACCAGGCAGGGCTACACAGTCAAAGGTTTTGTTTTGGTTTTGTGTGTGTGTGATTCTTATACTTTTCTTTTTTGTTTTTTGTTAGTTATTTTTATTCATTTACATTTCAAATGTTGCCCCATTTCCTGGTTTCCCCTCTGCAAATTCCTTATCCCATCTCCCCTCCCCCAGATTCTATGAGGGTGCTCCCCTACCCACCAGGCCACACCTACCTCACTGCCCTACACTAGAGCATCAAGCCTCCACAAGACCAAGGGATAAGGCCATCCTCTGCTACATATGTGGCTAGAGCCATGGGTCTCTCCATGTGTACTCTTTGGTTGGTGGTTTAGTTTCTGGGAACTCTGGGGCATCTGTTTGGTTGATATTGTTGTTCTGATGGGGTTGCAATCCCCTTAAGCTCCTTCAGTCCTTCCCCTAGCTCTTCCACTGGTGTTCCCATGCTCAGTTTGATGGTTGGCTGCAAGCATCCTCATCTGCATTGGTCAGGCTCTGGCAGAGCCTCTCAGGAGACAGCTATAACAGACTCCTGTCAGCAAGCACTTGTCTGGGTTTGGTGTCTGCAGCTGGGATGATACCTAGGTGAGGCAGTCTCTGGATGGCCTTTCCTTCAGTCTCTGCTCTTTGTTCTTGCATTTCCTTTAGACAGGAACCATACTCGGTTAAAATTTTGAGATGAGTGGGTGGCCTCATCCCTCATCCAGGGGTTGTGCCTATCCACTGGATATGGTCTTTACAGGTTCTATCTCCCCTTTGTTGAATATTTTGAGGAGCAAATGTGTGTACAAAAATGAAAATAATATACTCTTTTTACAACTGAATGCAAAGACAGGTGAATATCTGCAATCTATTAAAATAGAGACTGAAGATGTTTGCAAAAATATTGTATTTTTCACAACTTTTATGATGGATTTACAGTTACTTCCCATAAAATATTATTTGTGCCTTATTATTATTTTATACTCATTCTTAGCCAGAAGGCTCAAGAGTGACACTTTGTTATTTTACAATAATTTTATCAAAGCAATTACATTTCAAATATAATAAGAATCAGTACATATATTACACATTTACAAACCCCCTTTGGAGACAAACTTTTTTTAATAATATAGATAAATCCTGATACTAAGACATTTGAACCTTGATATCTCCAAAGTAACACAGAAAACATTGAAGCCCTGGTTATACTGACAAAATGTCCATGCAAATTCCCACATGCCTTCAATGTACTTCATGGCAGAAATACTATACAGTGGAAAATTTCTAAAGAAAAAAAAAAAAGAGAGTTACTCTCTAACCATTTTAAAACACATAAATAAATAAAAATTTTTGGTTTGATAGAAATTTAATATTATTGCAAATATTTCCTTGAAGGACCTTGAAGATGAAGAATTAGCAGAGAAAGCTCTCTGACAGTAACTGCCACACCTTCTCAAGTTTGATAGCCAAACTACAATATGTGATTTACAATAGCCAGTGTGACACTACCCAAGGACACTAAATACTGCTCTCAAATACAGGTCAGGTCGGGGACACAAATTTAGGCAGTGATGCTGCTTAATTCAAGATGATCATCCTTACCAGGGAGCTGTACTAACAAACAAACATCATGAAATGCAATTTGTAATATACTGTGCAAAAGTTTGAATCTAGGAAAAGCAAACTCCTCAGAACCCAATTAATGTACCCATTGTTTTTTCATGCAGAAATTTGTCACTGACCGAGAGAAGTCTCTACACATTCATAGCAAAAGTAAAATGACAAGTTCCCTCCAAGTCATACAGCAGGAAGAGTTGTGGGGAATCCAAGTGAGTTTTCTTGCAGGGATGGAAGGCACAGCTTTGGAATGGGTAGAAGGAGTAGAAAAACTCTGGGGTGAACAGAGCAACAATTTTAGGTAATGGAAGTGTTCACCAAAGGCACAGGAACTTCCTAGGGCAGACAAGGCAAAAGCCTCTTTCAGAGGAAGAGAGGAAAGGTAACCCTCTGAAAATGGAGTCTATACTTAGAAGAATGATTACTCATCTCATTGTCATCTAGCAATAAAGATCATAGGACTGCATTAAGAGTAAGTCTTTACTGGATCAGTCATCTTCTGTAGCCGAGCAAGGGTTCTAGCAGTAGGACTAGGACACCAACCAAGACACAAAATCTATGGCCTACAACCTGCCCAGTCTGCAGGATGTACTGTGGCAATGGTGGCTCAGAGCTTGTGGAAGTGGCCAACCAATGACTGGTCTAACCTAATGTCCACACCATCAGAGGAAACACCTAGGTTCAACACTACCTACAGGGTCATGATCCAGAAACTAGATGGCTCAGAGACCTAGGGTGGAACCAAACACAACTGACAAAAAAAAAAAAAAAAAAAAAAAAAAATTCTAATGTTATTCTGTTGTACTCATAGATTTAATACCTAGCCCAATTCGAATCAGAGAGGCATCCTCCATTGTTCTAGCAGCTGATAGGGGCAGATGGAGAGGCCCTTAAGACCCACAGCCAAACACTCAAGAACTCCAAGGAGGAGGAATTATAGGAACCAGAGGGGTTCAAGATACCATGTAAACAAGGCCCACAGAATCAACTAAGCAGGGTTCATAGGGGCTCACATAGATTGAAGCTGCAGCTATGGAGCCTACATGGGTCTACACCAGGCCCTCTACATATATGCTGTGATTCTTTGGCCCAGGATTTCTGTGAGGTTCCTGACGATGGAAGTGGAGGTATCTCTGACTCTTGCCTGCTCTTGGGACCCTTTTCCTCTTCCAGGTTGCCTTGTCCAGCCTTGATAGGAGAATATATGCCTAGTCTTATTGCATCTTGTTATACTGAGTTCAGCTGATATCACTGGGAAGCCTATTCTTTCCTGAAGGGAAATGGAGCAGTGGATCTGGGGGAGAGAAGATGAGGGGAATTGGGAGCAGTAGAGGGAGGGGAGAATACAAGTGGGATGTATTGTATGAAAGAAGAATAACAAATAAAAAATAAAAGAGTTAAGTTTCTAATGTCGGTAGAACTGGGTGAAATCTTTACCTCGAGTGTGAGTGATACAACTTTGATTCACTTTATCACATCAACTCTAGAGTAACATGGTAAATTATACACTCAGGTTGTTTAAAAGGAAACATGCTGGTGAAGCAACACTTGGCCCCATTCATTCTCTATGTGATAGATGCATCTAGAACAACAATATAATTATAAATTTAAAACTATTATCACAGGTAAGTTCCTGCTTATCTCTCCAACCATGCCAAGCAAACAACCTTAAATTATAACTTATCACAAAGAGTTTCCTTCTAATTACTAATCAAAGATGGTGATTAGAGCCTGGAAAAAAAACTTTGGTAAATGTACTAGTGAGAACAGAACATATAGGGAACAAATATGTTTTATGAAACACAGAGTTCAAAGTAAATGAACACGAAACTGAGAACCATAAATGAAATGACCAAAAGATCTTTCCAAGGTTACACAGACAATCTCTCTCTGCCTTGTCAGTACAATTGGAAGAATTATGTTACAGGCAAAGGCCTAAAAGGTCAGTCAATCTATTTTGCTGCTGCAGCTGGGCTCTTACTGACATCGTAGAGTCCCATGGAATTCCTCCACCATCGATTTTTCAAACTTCTCTAGAAATTGATTCTTCTGTTTTCTCTGGTAATTCTCCCTACGATTCAAAGGCTTGATTTGCCAGACCTCCCTTCCCCCCCAAAAAGTCCTACCTTGTGCCCAAATTAAGCCCTTCCTCTTTATCATACCATGTTTTCATCTCTCTTTGGAGAAACAGGTACTGAAATTCAAAAACTAAGGTAAAGACATTAATTAGGTAGAACTCAGTGATTTTTTTTTTTTTTTTTGTCCTGCATCATTTTCTGGTAATAGCCCTTGCCATTGTTCTTAAGGAAGAATACTTTCTTTATTCAAATCTTGAATGAGGAGTGAAGATGCTGCTTTCCAAGGATGGCCTCGGTCATACGTCTCATCTCACATACCTCTTGTCCATCAACAGGTTGAACAATTCTGCTTCGACATTTCTGGTAAAGGAACCTGATCCAATGTTCAAGTGGTGTGACTGTCCTGAATCTGCCCTGCTTACAAACAATCCACATTGGGCCAGGTAGTAAGATCACATGGAGAAGCCTTTAGCCCACATGCAATGAGATGCTATCCTCCAGCTCTCTCTTGAACTAGCAACAGGATCCTTGGTACAGTTTGAAAGATATAGTCTTAAAAATTATTTTAATTATGTGTGTGTGTGCTGGCAACTGAACCTAGAGCAGCATGAGGTGAAACCACTGAATAATCCCTGCATCCCCAATCAAGGTTGCTGTAGAATGATTTATTATTCGGGGATAAGAAATGGATCATCCCATTTACTGGAAACCTGTATATATATATATATATGTCTGGGACTTACAAAGAAATATAAATCAGAGCCCAAGGAGATATCAATGGTTAAGAACATGGGCCTGGTTTCAATTCCTAGAACCAAGATATTGACTTGTCATCCAATATCTGTAATTCCAGTCCTAGGGTATCTGATACTTTCTTCTGGCCTTTGTGAGTACAAACATACATACAGATTTTAAAAACCCATAAATATAATTCTTAATGTGAAAATAAAAGAAAGAATCAATAATCAATGACCAGCATGTATAAATAAACTACTACTTAAAATATTTTATGTACGATAATGTCTGTAGGGATCCCATGATCTGTAAAAAATAACACATATGCTAAATGATAGGATGAATTCCATAATATGAACATACAAACTATCACCATAAAGGAAATATCCTTATCTTTCAAGACACACTTCCTTTGATAATTTGTCTTGTTTTTTCCAGGAAGGATTAATAATTCCTCTATCTTTTGTCCTTGAGTACATCTATCTGTCTTATGTTTTCCTATTCCTGTTACATAACTATTCAAGTCTTCTTACTGAACTTCCCCAATATAATTCAAACTCCTTCAAAACAGTCCTGTGTTATCATTTGCCCTGGTGTGTCTAGCTCTGACTAGAACACCCATCACATGGTATTTCTTAATTCACATTTACTAAAAGAAGGAAGGAAGGAAGGAAGGAAGGAAGGAAGGAAGGAAGGAGTAAATAAATATGAGAGTGACTGAGTGTCAAGTGAGTGTGTGGGTAAATGAGTGTATGAATGAATTAGAGAAGAAGTGAGTGAATGATTGAGCTAATAGTGGTTGAATGAATGAGCAGAGGAGTAAACATGTGAATGGATGAGCCAACATATGAATATCCATTCTTATGGCAGGTGCTTGAAGTAATAGCCATGATCAAAAAGCTTTTTAGGCATAAATGAGTAATTTGATTTCCAAAAGACTCATCAGTGTCTGAAAGACAATGGGAAGGAAATCTGCCTTCTCATTTTTTAATCTCCACATTCAACAATTACAGTCTTATATAGCACTTCTCGGAAGCCTTATTTTCTCCCATTTCTGCTGTGGGTTTTGTTTTTCCTTCTTTCATCTGTAATGACTCTGAAATTCTGAAGACTCTAACTTCCTCTTCTTTCACCCAGTCGTTCTTGCTTATCCACTTTTGGTGGGTTGTGAGTGTTTCATTACATCAATTTAAAGGTAATAGTCAATTTTAAACTTGGAATATATAGAAAACCATTTTACATAAAAAGGAGTAGAAAAACCATCATTCTGTATTCCTATATTTTTATATATGATTGTACTTTTAGATATATATCTTGAAAAGAGTACATATTTTTTGTTAATGTAATCATAGCTTATCTTGAGATGAAGCAACTTAATCTTCAGAGTATTTGGCACCTGTGTTTATATGACATTCTGTTCCTCAGTCCTGTACACTTAAGAGTTAATGAGACTAGACTCAGAGTTGGTAGTTAATCATAATCAGAACAGATATGAGAAGAACAAGTCCATTTAATAAGCTGGTTATAAAATCTATCGATGTCCTAATTTGTCATAGAATTTCCTAATTTTAGATTTATTTATTTTGTATTTTATACATACGTGTTTTGCCTCATGTATGTATATACACTATACATGTTCCTGATGCCCACCAAAGTCAGAAGGCATCTAACCCCTGGAACTGGGTAGTGGATGGTTATAAGCCGTATGGGTGCCAGAACTGAGCCTGGGCCCTCTGCAACAGCAACAAGTGCTCTTACTGGTTAAGGCATCAGGCCAATCTGTTATTTGAATAGTGGTCTAATCCTTATTTAACCTTTTATATTACGTATGTAATTTATTATATTCTCATCTTAAAAATTCTTACATCAGTAGCTAATTCTTATTATTGGCATTCACTATCAATTCCACATCTAGTATTGTTTGCAAATTATCGTATTAATCAGGCTGATTCATTTATAAACCATGAATAGTTTAAATATTTAAACATAGCCTTGGCTTCTCCATTATCTATTAGCCCTACCTATGTGCAGAGCTTTTCAATTTATTGACATTTCGTTCACTCTCATTCATATAATATGATGGATGCTTATAATTTTGCCTGAGTCAGATTTTAAAAACTGAAGGGAAAATTCTCTCTATGGATTTATGTTTTGGGGTACAATTTCTACAAGGGATTTCTTAGTGCCATGGTCTGCTAGGCAGAGAGAGCCTCAGCTTCCACTTTTAAAATGTGAGCTGACTTGGCTTTAGAATTTTAGAAACAATTTAGTGAGCACGTACTTTCCCATAGAAAGTATTAATAAAACAGCCACAATAACAGTATTGACTTCCTTGTATTGAGAAGTATGTACAACCGGCAGGTTTTATACTGATGATTATAGGTACTATGGTTGACCATGAACCAGACTGCTTAGCGCATAGCACACATTCATGTATTTAATTATCACTAAAACTCAAGAGCAAGGTTCTGATTGTCTGCCTTTCACCCAGGAGTAAGCCAAGGCCCAAAGTCAACTAAACCCAAAGCGATTAAGGTAAGACAAAACCCTGGCTCAAGAACGATAATCCAAACACCCTTTTTCTCATGCACAGTGTTGGACAACCCTATATGGTTTTGGCAAACTGACAAAAAGAATTTCAACTGGAGAAAAATATCCTCCAAATTCTCATGGCTGCTGTGTCCTATGTTGCATATCTTAACCTATACCAGTTTGACTGCAAAGCTGGGGCACACCGGAGCACTCAGAACAAGTCAAGATGCAGTGGATGAAGATGGAAGCCTCGTGGCAAGTCCTAATAAAGGGCAGGGTTTCTGTCACTAGCACTCTGCCTTTCCCATCTTCCCAGAGGTGCTCCAAATATTTATGCTATTTCTTCAATACATGAAAATAGTCAAGGTATGAGTTTCCTGTTAGTGCAATTAAAGCTATTGTAAATAAAGACACAAACTTTGTCTTTCACAGTACTTGTTCCTATGTTCATAGGGTATACTGCTCCTTGGTCCTGTACACTTAAGAGTTAATGAGACTAGACTCAGAATTGGTAGTTAATCATAATCAGGACAGCTGTAATAAGAACAAGTCCATTTAATTAGCAGCCTTGCCTGCTGTCTTTCTTGGTTTCTCTATGAGGGACCTTTTCTTAATTCTCTGATTGCAAACGGTGAATACCAACTTTACTTGACATTCAGAATATTGTGTATTTGCTATTGTGGCCTTCCTTTGAACGCTGTTCTGTTTTCCCATCCTATTTTCCTGGTGGGCAGTGCTATCATCAAGCATGATTTTCAACGGATCTTTACTACAGTCACAGTCACCTGCTAAAGATAAAGAAAAGTCCTTCTTGCCAGGACTAATTCCTTACAGCTTCAGAGTTCACATCCATTGTATTAACAAATATGTCCTCCACATACCATCTGGGCTGAGCCTGTAGAAATCAGCCATCATCCCAAATCTGCCACATAACAATCAGATCCGTTGAAAGAATTCGAAAGATTATGCTCTTCATTCTGTCATAGCTAAATGATCCTTTTTACCCACAGCTAAAAATATTACATGCCTCCTGACTTTGTTTAATTGTTCTCAAAGAGCAATTTTGTAGACTGTCATTGTCACTTAAAGTTTCAGAAGAGCCAGCTCTCAGGCAGAAATGATGAAACCTGAAAGATTAGCATACAACCCGAAAGAGGGATGAGTCTAATAAAGGCGAGGCAGAACATTAGGTGATTCTAAAAGCCCCTCCCCAGCCTCACCCTTTCTGAGCATCTTAGGGGGTGGAGTAGCCACTTTTTAGCCATTCAGATACAGGAGCTCACTGACCCTGAGGTTAATGCCTGCCTGGATCATGCACTTTGCTTTATAGAGTCTAAAATCTGATGCCAAAGAATGTTTAATGAGTTCCAGAGAGGCAATCACCAGCACAAAAGTGAATTTAAACTTCACACTAATGCCAGCTAGTGCTTCACGGGCAGAACTGCAGCCAACCAACCTACATTTTATAGCCTCCTCTTTTTCCTAGGCATTTGGGTGTCCTTCTGTACCACAGTGTTCCACGGTACAGGTTTTAGTATTCCATATGGGCCTCCAGTTCTGATTTAGTCAAGGATTTTCTTGTTTTTATGATACATTGATTCTCTGCCTGTCAGCCCTGGTTCTCACCACATTTATTTAAGAACAAAAGAGAAGATGCCATTGAATAAAAGGATAAGACGTAACCTGGCAGAGAACAAGCCAATTTCTTCTGATTACAATCAAAGACAATGAAATAGAAGTATATCAGTGTGTTGATCATCAGGGTTTAGGAATGACTCCTCAATTTCACAGACCTTCCCATTGTCACAGAAAGAGTTCGGATGATAGACCAAAGGCAGAGAAGCCTCAGCACCATCACCAGGCAGGTCAGCACCTGGTGCCACTGTCACAAGGCAGGTCAGCACCTGGGTGTGGCTGATGTTTCTAAGGCATTTCTAATTTTCTAAAGAACTCTCATAGCTTGTTCAATTAGCAAGGTTAGGTAAAAACACATGTAAACTACCTTTATAATCCTGACCTAGTACCATTGATTTCTTGCCAAAAAGATTAAGTAAGGAGATTTTTCTATGCTATGAGCTGAACCTGGAGATGTATCATTTTATTACCAAAGCACTTTAGTTAGAACTGAAGCTGAAGGAAGGGTCATTTGAGTCTTTTCTTTTGCCTATTTATGGTTCCAATAAATATTTATTGAGTGCCACTATATACTAGAAATGATGGTAGTTGGATGAGGTACTAAAGACCTTTAGAAATGGAGTCAATTAATGAGATACAATTGAGAGCAAGAATAGATTAAACCAGACTAAACATATACTTAAATTAAGGACAGTTAAACACATCTGCATGTGTTCTTATAAAGCATCTTATAATAGCAGTGTTCAGGAAGTCTGGGAATCAAGGATCAGCTCTCAATTCTAGAAACACCCAACAGGAAGTCTTTCTCCGACACACCATCCCTCATCTCTCTGTGAGGTCTGGTGTGTTCTGAACACAGCTCTCTCTGTGGTGGCAAAGCTAAAATGGGCACAGAGCTGAAGGAAGCAAGCGGGAGTGTGGCACTGGTGGCTAATACAGGACTTGGTTTTCTGCCAAAGTCTTTCAGCAGCATGGGACAGGTGGAAAAGGAGTAGATTCCTGTTGTTAGCCAAATCTATGCTTCTGTGAAGAGTTGGGAAAGTACATTTGACTGTATGCCGCCATATGGCTACTGCAGATGAGCCTCAAAATCTGTATGCGCTTAATGTTACTGATTTATCAGGAGCATATTCCAGACTGGATTGGAATCTCTTCAGAGTTAGAATTGATTTTAATGTCATTTTTTTTTCTTTTGAGGCAGAGTTGTACTACATAACTCAAATCCCAAACACACAGCTGTCCGTAGATTCCATAATGGGATTATAGGTGTACAGCAACACACTTAGCTAGCACCTTTTAATCAACTTGGGGAAATGTAATATACTAATTACCAGCTGTCCATGGTGTCTACATTTGTTTACTTCGAAAATATCTTCACCTTGATGATTTTAGAGAAAAGGGCAAAATAAATAAAAGAAAGAAGAAGACAAAAAAAAAAATTAGTTCCTTAGGAACAAATACCAATGGTCATGAGAATTGCTCCGCAGGTAAAGAGCTGGCTATGCCTCATGACTGAAGTGTGAGTACCACAACCAATAGTGCAAGGCCAGAAAGGAGTCCCAGGAGATGTTCGTTAACATGAACATGAATGCCATGGCATGCATAGACACACACACACACACACACACACACACACACACTATCCATACACACACATAATAAATGAATTATAAAAAACAAAGCATATACTAAAATTCTTCCACTTAAAAAACTCAGTGATAAATGTTAATATTCTGAGCTATAAAAAAAAACCACTATTTTACTAAACCAGCATAATCCTTAACAACAATCTAAATATCGGTCCTTTTATCCACAGACAAGTGTGGATCTTACTCCTTATCAAGGAGACTTCTCTTTACAACAGAAGGAGACCACTAAGAAATCCAAGGAACCCCATCTCAATAGATTCATCTACAAGACATCCCCATACCCAAGGCTCAGCAAACACTACAGGCGAGTGGGAAGGGAGGTTGTAGGGGCTGGAGGACCAGGGTTTGCTGTGAGATGGTGTCTCTTAATAACATCACAAGCTGCACCCACAACGTCTCACCAACATGACTGGCTAAAGATGAGCTGAACAAGGATAACACTGATAACCGTGACAAACTTTTTTAGCTATGAAACTTTCCTATGTAAAGGAAGAAACTTTTTTATTATAGTAATAGCAGATATAAAGCAAATTAGTATAAGACAAAACGTTGGAATTAAACATTATGTACTGGTAGAGTGGTAGATGTTTCTTTCCTCTGGGAGCACAGAAGGTAGGAAGGAAGGAAGAAATCAAAAGAGGAAGGAAGGAAGAGGAGATGGGAGGATGGAAGGAGAGAAGGGGAGGGAGGAAGGATGGGAGGATAGGAGGGAGGGAGAAAGGAAGGAGGAAAAGGAAAGGAAAGAATGAGTGAGGGAGGGAAGGAGAAGGGAGAGAGGAAGGGAAAGAGGACAAGATGTGCGTCAAAGTTGCCTTCAGTCCTGTGATCTTTGTGGCACTATCATATTACTCCCCCAGACCTATTCAGTAGAAACTGATGATTGATTAATGACAAGTTATACACCGTAGAAAAGCAAAACACTCAAGTCTTGGTAAATCTGCATATATTGTTGGTAATGATTCTGTTCTTTGTACATTTGCCTCAGTGTCTTACTTTTGTACTGTGCTTCCTACCTTACCTTTGTGCATTACTCTTTAGTAAAATTTTGGCCTATTCCAAGTACCTGGACATGGTTTGTGAAGAAATGGTTTGCCTGGCACAAACCTTTTGAAAGAAGGAACTTTCTCTGAAATGGAAAAGCCAGTGATGAGATGGTCTACGCTCTAACCATGAAAGCAAATATTCAAAATACATTGCTTTTCTCATTAGATATTTTCAGTCCATTTCATTGGAAGCATAACTGGATCTCCCTTCGAAACAATAATGCTCAAAATCAACATTCCTTTTTTATGAAGATTTTGTAGAACAAAATTTCTACCTGTTTTTCAGTGGAATGTGCTATGTTCAGAATATTCACAGAACAATCATCCAACTCGTATGATTGAGTACTTTCTGTGTACATAGAACTAGGAGCTCAGAGATTGTAAAGATGAGTTACCAATGACACTTACTCTTTTGGATCTGTTAAAGCAGGAACAAGATTTCACATAAATAGTAAAAGTATATGCAGGAAATTCTTTTCCACTGATATTAACGT